>OY856409.1:1468023771-1468623771 GCA_963693085.1 Alisma plantago-aquatica | reverse complement strand
GTCACACAGATAGGATTTAACCTGTAAGAGGAGTTTATCCACAAACGATGTTTAAATTGATTGCTAAAGAAGTTTAGTAGTTCAATTAAACACTCAATTAATTGATAGCTCAAAATCATAGTGTCCAAGGTGTTGGACCAGATGATTAAGAGTATTGAATTGATTGGAACTACAATTGACTGATTTGCACAGTCTGCTGTCCCAACCGATCGGCTCATAGTGATGAACCGATCGACTCAGGTTGATGAACCGATTTGCTCATGTGTCATTAAACGACCGACTCAATTGTTGAACCGATCGATTCGCGTGACCAACCAAGATCATTTGGAAAGTCAGAAGACTATTTTGCAAATACAAATTTGTTTCATTTGTACAAATTTGATTTGGACAAGGACTAATATTTGATTAGTTGGAAATGAACATTGAAAATCAATTTGAGTTGGACCAGGACCTCGAACCGATCAGCTCAGGCATGAACCGATCGGCTCAGGGCCCCAAATGATCAGTTCAGGTGGTGAACTGATCGGTTCAACTGCCGCAGTGTGTCAGTTTTTGTGGAAATTTCAAACCCTTCTAGTCCTGCTTTAATCCCGCATTTCCCGGGGTAGAGAACATTGTCCCATTACCCTACTTTATATATAGGGGTATTGGGGGCTTCTCAAAGAACAACATCTCAGAACACCAGTTGCTCTGTAAAATTGTCACTCTTTAATTGTGGTAACTGAGAGAGCTCGAGCAAGTGCTACCTGATAAGGGAGGCACAACAAGGGAAAAACAATTGCAGAAAAGTGATTGGTGGCATGAGAGTGTGTCCGTGGATAGTGCACTGATAGGAGGGTGCGACTCCTTTCGATTCCTAGTAGGACAAGGAGATCGGAGTTCCAGGTGGTCCGTGTGGACTACTTCACAGGCGGGAGACTTCTGCCGTTCGGAGGACAGTTGTCAATCCTGACAGTCCCGGTGAGACCAGGAGCTGCACAGACACTGTCCAAGACCGAAGGTGAAGACCGCGCAAGCCGCGAGGTAACGTCGCCAAGCAAGCCTCAGGACAAGGTATGTCTCTACAAACCATCCTTCCTACTGTATAGACGTTGACACGATTCCTTCGTTCTGGGTTTGGGGAGAATAAAATTTTTGTTTCCGCTACCTTCTCTGTCTCCCTTTAAAACCCACAAGATACATATGGTCTATGGCACAATGACAACATAATAACTTCCTATGTCAAGAATTGGTGAATTCCTATCACCTGATTTTTGACTTTCGACCATCTTCTTATTGAACTATTAGAATTGTTTATTTCAAAAATTTGTGCTACATATAAGTTTGTTACAATATGAAGAATAGTAGTTGCATCTATGGTTTATTTTTTCAGGTGTTGGATGTGGATGGTTGATGTGATATGAGTTTAGAGGGATGTCTAGGTGTGGATGACTGGGTTTGTGCTCGTTGTATTGTTTAGAGGGTGGATGTACTGAACTAGTGATTGTAAGGTGGGGATGCATTGGTTGTGGTTTCTAGAGGGACAGTGGTTGGTGTGTGAGGATATGGAACAACAACAAATGGGCTGGTGTGGGCCGCACAAATGGAGGGTGATGATGTTTTTGTGGCTACATGGGCATTGGTTGGTGTTGGAGGAGATGGAATACCATCAAATGGTAGGGCAACTATGCTTGGAGGTGGTACACCTTAGGTGTAAAGAAGATGGAGATGGCGTGACTTAGGTGGCAGTGAATTTTTGGCTTGGAGGTTGTGTGGGATGTTAATCTTAGATCAATTCACATTTAGCTATGAAGGAGGATGATGTGAATGTGATATGGTTGCCTCTTTTGTGTCTGTTAGTGAAGATGGTTAGGTGGAGTTTGCATAGAAGTTTTGATTATAGTTTCCCATTGTAGTATGTTTGTTGGTTATGTTGGATGTGTTATGTGTTTCAAATTGGATAATTGGCCTAATTTTATCTCATATTTTTGTTGCATGAGTTATATTTCCCATTTTTGTATGATGTCTGGATGCAAATATGCCTCCTTTAATATCTTATCTAGCTTGTATGAATTTGTTAGTTGTAAATTTCAACTTAAGGGATCAACATTTATGTATACTTTTCATCTTCAAAGTCCATATCATCAATTCTTCTAAAATTCCATCTTCAAGGAGGAGAAACAATCTTCTACATATGTCAATCATGGAAGACACATAGGAGGGTGATCTAAGTGAAAAAGAGTATAAACTTTTATTTTATCTTGTCACCTAATTAAATGATCGGTGTTTCAAGATATATATTTGAGACATCTTTGATGGTCAGTGAGATTGTAATGTTGTTGTGGTTTGTGTTGCAATTGATATTGTTGTGGTTTATGTTGACGTTGCTCAAGTAAACTTGGTATTGTCTTTCTTGTTAATTCACATAATTACTTGTTAAGGCTCCGTTCGACAATGCAATTATTTTAACCACGGTCATGCATCCAAGATGAGCCATCACGTAAAATTTTGTGGGTGGGTAATCTCAGTTGAATAATCACAATTGAGTGTGAAAAGTGTGAAAACGTTTACATTTGTCAATCTAATATTCCAGGACTACAATTTTTGTCTACCCGCGGTAGACTTTTGATCTTCCACTGCCACCGTATCCGTATTAATGACATTACCAAACGTTGCGTAAATCAGCGTTGCATTTTTTGCAATTAAATAATTGATGACAATAATATTGAGTTTTTTTTAATTAAGAGTGGAGTCTATCATATTCATCTTGCACTCCAAGGGAAGGTAAAACAAGGATCTATAAACATCCATCAACATCCTGTCAAACCCTCAACCACAACAAAAAAATCCATCTAATGCGCTCGATCAACTATCCTTTAAACAAAAAAACAAAAGCCATAGGAGACTAAAATCTCAAAGACAACAAAAATACCCCAAACTAACTATGAAGATCAGATCCCATCAACAACATGCGAAAGACCATCTTCAGCAATTGCAAAAGACCATCTACACTCCCGAGTCGTAACGACATATAAACCACCCAGCCAAAAGGAAGAAACCCCAGCTAGAAAGGAAACAACAAATGTTAGATCATCATATCCAGAGAAGAAACCTGTAATAACTCGCTGTCAGCCTGTATCACTCAAAAGCTGTAATTTTTAGCTTTGTGACATCTAAAGTCATCCAAAACTCCATCATAGTAAACCTCTTTGTCATAGTCACTGCCAAAAAATGTGTTATAACGGTCATCATCAGATGATCTGTATCGATCCTTAGATCTACTTCTACTCAAGCTAAACTGACATCTCCCATCTAGAGTCATGACACTCATCTTTCTACCCCTACTCCAGGTTCTGGAACGATATTTCATTGGGGGACATGGAGATGAGTCTGTGGTAGTCAAGAAATTCACCAGGCGGTGATGTTGCAGGAAACTCCTCTGACCCTCTTTGTCGGTAACCAAACGTCGATTAGGAACAAGATAAGTTGGGGACCTTCTTCGAGGGCTGATGTGAGGCCTATCATGATCTGTCACACGTCAGGACACCATGCTATCTGTCGCTGCCACCAGAGGAGATGGGGAGCGCAAAACTTCCATGGGAACCTTGAGTGCTTGACCAAACCTCGTGAGAGCGGGTTCATTTGCCCCAGAGACAAAATCTGCCACCTTTGCAAGATTCGCCAAGCATCGAAGAATCTTGAAACTAACTCATATAACATCTGGTATATCCTTAGAGAAGGCCTCAATCGGTGCAAAAGTGCCCGACATACCAATTGGTGCAAAAGTGCCCGACATACGAATTGGTGCAAAAGCTTGTACAATCTGTATGATGGAGCCCTCATCCCTATTAACAAATGGTATCTCAACCAACCAAAATCATGAAGATACTCTTTGTCTTCCTAGATTTGCTAAAGTTGGTCGTTTGAAGGAGACAACCGATCCACGCAGTTGAGGTGGCATTCCCTCGAGCAGGTTGCACGCAGCGTACGTCTTCTGTTGGTAAGAAAACCAAAACATTGTGGTCATCGATGCATTCAACACCTTGAGCATGGGGTCAAAATTTGGAAAGAATATTTTCTGACTCCAACCAAGTGCTGCGCGATGACCAAGAAACTACCATAGCCGAAGTCAACTTTTCCAATGCAAGCGTCTTGGTATCGTTCTCTCTATCCAGAGTGCAGGTAGGGCTGCGGTGGGAGGAATGGTCTTTAAAAACTGTCTTTGAGTTTGTCTAAAATTTGGCTGCTCTCTCATACTACGTTCTAAATGCTACGTTTAGAAATTGCATTAGTTTAGATACAACATTCTTCTTGTGTTCGCAATATTTAGACTTTCAATACAAGTGGAATGAGTCCTAAATATTGTGAACGCTAGACGGACTGTATAGCAGCCTTGCTATTGCATCACGTATTCTAAATATTAGGTTTACCATTTTAAATGGTAGAATTTGTGATTATATTGTTGTCAATTACTGTCGTCCAAATGACGCAATAGAATGCAGACATTATTATTTCTTTAGTAAATATCTCATAACTTATTAACTGCTACTGCAGTAATTTAAATGAGGTCACCAAATTACCTTCATTTCCTTATATAATAACTACAAATAAATTATTAAGAACCATACTTTTTAAAGTAAAAATCATATTTTACCTATACTACTATAAAAATGAGTTTTTCCAACTAATTATAAGTACATGTCATTTTAACCCCCTCAGCCAATCAAAACGCAGTATTTTGAAATGTTGTGTTCTCCTTCACACACACACACACACACTCTCTCTCTCTTCTCACAAATTTTCACTTCTTTTTTCAAATTTTATAGCTTCTTTTTTCACTGGAAACCCAACGACGCCCACTACCACCATGTAACTCCCTAATCCTCGATTTTCTCCCTCTGTCTGACCCCTCATCCCATTACCACGTTCCACCAGTTCATTGACTCCCCGTCCTGTTTCCCCGCTTTCCTTAACCACGCATACGAAGTTATGAACAAATCCAATTGATTTCCACTTCTAACTATCAACATCGTTATCTTTTACATAAATAAAATCTAGTCAAGGAATCAACTCGATTAGAAATGGCCCCTCTCTGTTTCTGTCTTTCTTTATCTCCAGGTTATAAGAAACGGTTCTTCAAACAAGGGCAGTTTCGCATTCCCCCTCCTGGCGCACTGTTTAATTCTCTCTTCCCATTCCAACTCTTCTCATCAGAAACGCCCCCTAACTCTTTCTTTATCACTCTCATTATCTCTTTCCCCGCTATATCGTGACCAGAAATGAAATGAATGGACTGTTGACTCAAACAAAGACGTGATAAAAATGTAAATGAATGGACTTCTCAGTCATATAGAGACTAAACCCAATCGGTTTCTAATCAATTTATAGTTATCTTTGGCACAAGCTTTCACCATTCTTTCAATAATAAATGCCCGCTCCTCACCTCATCCTATAAAAACAGTTATCAACCTCTCCTTTTAATTATCTTAATAAAGCTATCATCTCCTATAAATTCTATGGTGAAATAAAAATGGAAAGTAGTTTGACCACCTCACCACGTCCTCTCTTATTTCCTTTCTACCTTCATGGGTCTTTTACGAGATGTAATAATTGTAAAAATGTTGTCATTTTTTGACCAAGTAAAATGGAATTCAGTTGTAACTGTTAGATATTCCTTTACAGTGTGGCCCAAAATAAATAACATATATATTATTAATAAGTTTTCTGAAAAGATGCATCTATTGGGTTGTGGGAGGTCTCCCGTAACCGTCATGCCTCTTCATAATGGTTAGAGAGGCATTAGGATAATCCTATATAATGGCACTGGTCCTCTCTCCATGGGATTGATTATTTTTTAAGAAACTGTAACCCATCCCATCGGTGTCCCACCAGGGAAGAGAAACCAGAACGCCCGATACGGAGAACGTACGGCCTACTGCAGTCGTTCTCCACACAGACAGAAGTGTACTTGTTCGGCGTCTCTCCAGAAGAAGTTGCTGTGGAAGCCTCGATGATCATGGAAGTTCCATCGTCTTCGGGTATGACAAATTCTACAATGGTATCAGAGCCCTTCGGTATGGCAAATTATTATTGTGTTTGAGTGGATTCTTTTTGTATGTTTCTGTCTTTCGGAGTTTTAATTACAAACAACGATACTCCGATACGTCGGAAAAGCCTTCCGCAAATCAGATACGTGCGAACTGCACTGCGAAACAATTTTAATGTCGCTTCCTGTATGCGAGAGGTCGTTTTATCTTCTCTTCTCATGGTATATGCGAGAGATCGTTTCCTGTATGCATAGATGATAATGATCCCTTCTCATCACATGATAATGATGAAGTCTGACGGCCACTACATTCACGAGTGTGATGGTCGATGCGATGAATTGCACTATTAAATTGCCTCATACACTTTCAGCGACATTGAACATTGTGCAGCTAGTTTTTTTTTCTTTCCCTTCTAATGAACTCATAGCCATATTTAATCAATGGAAATTGATCTCCTTGTTCGTCGTTAGGAGTTTTACGTTTCTGCATTCATTATCTCTGACTACCGAACATATATCAATGGTGATTTAAAAAAAAAGATGACGCAGGGTATTGACATTAATCATTGTATTGACTATCATGTCGTTTCGAATGATGATTTTCTGTACCTTAGTCTTGTTCCCATTTGGTCGTTTGGGGAATCGTTGGTTATAGATTTATTATTTACAAAACAATAACGACATCAATGCAAACAGACTTGTTCGTCGTTAGGAGTTTTACGTTTCTGTTGGTTTTGATCTTGCTATTCCTTTGGTTTTTGAGTTGTTTGATTGTCGATCGGTATATAAGCGGTTTTGGTTCTCCTACAGTGAATAAATGTACATCAGATATGTCATAAGTTGACATATAAAGTATATTTTTGGAGACCTATTACGTTCAAGTAAATAATTTTGTAAACAAAAAGTTATCCTAGTGCCTCACCAAAGTGAGCCTATAAGGTGGTTATAGCTATATACTTAATAAGTAATATTTGTGCTTAATCTGTACGACAATGATACTACTCAAAGGTGGATCATTTTATAAACATTAAACGATATTATGTCTTGAGATTAATAAATATTTTTCTCAAAAGTGAGATATTTATTATTTCAATGCATATGTTGCGTTTTGTTTTTGTGTATGGGATGCAACATCCAAAAATATAATTCTACTTAGCATTTCAAATTTATCCAAAGATAATTTTGCAATGACTAGTTGTGATTAGAATTATAAAAGTAAATAAAGTAGACCTCAAAATTTACTTTTATATTATAGTTGTGGTTTTAATATGAAATTTTTAATATTGCAGTTATTTCCTCATCCTTGTATGGTGAAAATAACAATATTCCTACTCTCAACGGTTCAAATTTTAATGAATGGAAAGAAAAGGTCATGTTTACATTAGGTTGTATGGACTTAGACTTAGCTTTCCGAGTGAAGAAACCACAACCACTTACAGAGAAAAGTACCACTGTAGAAAATGTCAATTATGATAAGTGGGAACGTTCTAATAGGCTTAGTTTGTTGCTTATGCAAGCAAACATGGGAAAGCATATTAGACGGTCCATTCCTACTTCTGAATTGGCAAAAGATTTTCTAAAAGCAGTGGAAGAACAATATGTTTCTTCTAGTAAGTCTAGGGCTAGCACCTTGATGGCCAAGATGTGCTCTATGAAGTACAATGGTTCGTGTGGGATCCGTGAACACATCATGGAAATGAGAGACATTGCTGCACAACTCAATGAGATGGAGTTATCTATCTCTGATGCATTTCTTGTTCATTTCATTTTAACCTCCTTGCCTAGTCAGTATGGATCATTCAAAGTCTCTTACAACACACAAAAGGAAAAATGGTCAATAAATGACTTATTGGCCATGTGTGTTCAAGAAGAAGAGAGACTCAAGAATGAAGGGGTACCTACTGCACATTTAACCACCCACGACAAGCATAACCGCAAGGGTAAAGGAAAAATGAAAGGAACTGCTCCTATCTCAGGTGGAGTGTCCAAGCCAGGTGATGGCAAGGTCGGGGGAAGTAAGGCTAACATGAAATGCTTCTTCTTCCGTAAGAAAGGACATGCTAAAAAGGAGTGCTTCAAGTACAAGAAATGGTTGGAAAAGAAAGGTATAATGTCTCTTGTTTCATATGAATGTCATCTTTCAAATGTTCCTTTATATAGTTGGTGGCTTGACTCTGGTGCCACTGTGCATATTTCCAATACATTGCAGGGATTTCTGAATCAAAGGAAACCAACGGAGCGTGAAAAAGTCCTCTATTCTGGAAATAAATTGGGCTCTCGCGTAAAGGCTGTTGGCACATGCAGATTAATCCTTGATAATGGAAAGTTGCTGGACTTAGAAAATACTTTTTATGTACCAAATTATAGTAGGAATTTCGTCTCAGTTTCTAGATTAGATAAATTAAACTATAGTTTCATTCTTCAAAATGGACAACTATCATTGTATAAAAACTCTAGTTTAGTTGGTACTTGTGTTTTAATAAATGATCTCTATCAAGTTCAATTAAGCCCTAATTTTGAGCAATCTTTTACAGTCCAGCATAATATTATTGGTAATAAACGCACATTGTTAGATGAGAAATCATCACTTCTTTGGCATAGAAGGTTGGGACACAATTCCAAAGAAAGGATCCAAAGATTAGTGAAGGAAGGCATTTTAAGGCCTTTAGACTTTACTGATTTTGGAACATGTGTTGAATGCATAAAGGCTAAGCAAACCAACACTTCTAAAAAGAGTGCAAAGAGAAGTAATGGAACATTAGAAATAATTCACACTGATATTAGTGGACCATTCCCACCTTGTTTTACAGGGGAAAAATATTTTGCAACCTTTATAGATGACTATTCACGATATATGTTTCTCTACCTATTAAATGACAAAAGTGAGGTTTTTCAAGCCTTTAAGAACTTTAAAGTTGAAGTGGAGAAACAATTGGGTAAGGTGATTAAGATAGTCAGATCTGATAGAGGAGGTGAATATTATGGAAGGTTCACTGAGATGGGACAAAGAAAGGGACCATTTGCACATTTTCTTCAAGAAGAGGGTATTGTACCTCAATATACAATGCCAGGCACGCCAAGTCAAAATGGTGTAGCTGAAAGAAGGAATCGGACATTAAAGGAAATGGTTCGTGCAATGCTTTGTAATTCATCCCTACCTTCTTCAATGTGGAGTGAGGCTTTAAAAACGGCAGTGCATGTATTAAACAAGGTTCCTAGTAAGTCTGTCCAGAAAACCTCATACGAATTATGGACAGGAAGGAAACCATCCTTGAACTATATGCACATATGGGGATGTCGTGCAGAAGTTAAAATTCACAGTCCACATGAGAAGGCCTTTGACCCAAGAACCACTAGTGGTTTCTTTATTGGTTATCCAGAAAGGTCAAAGGGATATAGATTTTATTGTCCATCTCACCCACGAAAGATAGTTGAGAGTGGTAAGGCTAGATTCTTGGAGGATCATCAAATCAGTGGGAATGATCTACTTCAAAATATATCTTTTGATGAAGTGCAGGATAATTCGGTCGCACCAGCACCTAGTCAAACTTGTATAAGCTATCCAATAATTATTCCTATGAATAATTGTCAAGTGGATGAACCAATAGAAGTAGGTCATGCTCTATATTAGGTTGTAAATGAACAAGTTGATAATGTTCATTATGAAGGACAACCCGAAGAGCCTATAGAAAATGTAGAACCCAATGCTGAATTACGAAGATCAACCAGATCAACGAGGCATGCCATTCCATCGGACTACGTTGTATACCTTCAAGAGCCAAATTTAGACTTTGAAGATATTGATCCCTTATCTTTTTCACAAGCAATAAGTTGTGAAAATTCCTCTAAGTGGCTTGATGCCATGAAGGAGGAACTGATATCCATGGATAAAAATTAAGTATGGGACCTTGTACCTTTACCAGAGAATGTTAAACCTATTGGTTGCAAATGGGTCTTTAAGACCAAAAGAAACTCAAATGGTGAAATAGAGAAGTACAAGGCCAGACTAGTTGCTAAAGGTTTCACACAAAAGGAAGGCATTGATTATAAGGAGACCTTTGCTCCAGTCTCATCAAAGGACTCTTTTAGGGTAATCATGGCCTTAGTAGCTCATTTTGATCTTGAGCTACATCAAATGGATGTGAAAACGACATTTTTAAATGGAGATTTATCTGAAGAAGTGTTATAACCCCAATTTTTGGGCTTAATTAATGAGAAATGAAATTTCCCATATTAAAGCTAATTGAACAAATAATGATATGATGAATTCCATGATTGATGTGATGTGGTTTGGAATGGATTCCATGATTGATTATTTGTGTGTTGCTAAATGGGCCTTGTTTTATTTGAAGCCCAAATTGATATAATTGAAGAATGCATAAAGAATTCCATAAAATAAGGAGAAGGATATGGAATATTTCCCTAAAAATAAGAATTCGAGTTAATGGATACCTTGGAGATCAAGGAACTCAAAACCAAGAAATAATGATAAAAGGATTAAGGAAAAGATGGAAAATGTAATTAATATGATGATAACTTGCATATTAAGAAAAGGAATCGAATTAATATCATTATGAAACCAAATTTGGAGGAGTGGAGGATAATACAATATCCGAGTTTCCCTCAAAATTTGGGAAGGAAATGTCAATCCAATTGGGAGTTATTGAATTTCTAAGTTTCCATTGGAAATAAGCTTTAATTGGATAATTTAGGAAATATTTTCCTATTTTAGTTTGAACGTGGATAACCCGGATCGTTGGATCTGAATCCAACGATGAGCGGTCATCGTCCAGAGTCCCAAAAGGACTCGGACTGTAGCGCACCACAGAGCGACCTTCTCCTCGCTTTCCTGATCAACTCAGTGCATGAGCACTCTAGATTAGAGTCTCGCTGAGTTCGGGAGTCCAATACGTAGAGGATGGACCCCGGTTTGTTAGGGTTTCATGGTGAATCTCGGAAACGCCCAATCGGGCTGGGAGTTGCAGTTGGAGTCGATGTGGGAACCCTGGAAGCGGACTCCCATGGCCTATAAAAGAGGGATCCTTCGATCCCTGGTGTCGTCGCAAGCTCGAACGGCTGGTTATCGTGTGCTCTAACTCACCCTCTCTCTCGATTGATTCTTCTCCGACGAGAGCGCCGCCGCGGCTCCGCCGCGTATAGAAGAGCAGAGTTTGAGGAGTTCGGGGTGCAGTTTTCGTTAGATCGAGATCTAACGGTCAGCCGAGGAGGAGCGGTGACAGTTGGATCGTGGCGCAGTGTGGAAACACGGATCTGATGGTGCGAGGGGGGACGCGAGTAAACTTTAGCGACAAAAGTCACAACCGCTCGATTACGATCGGACGATCGGGTCCAAATTAGAGGCGACAGTTGGATCGCGGACCACCGTGGACCAGCAAAATCCAACGGCTCCAGTGCGAGGCGCGTAAGTGGAGAGGAGGCGCGCGCGAGGATCGTCAGATCGAGGCGCGGACCACAGGACTAGTGATCGAACGGCTAGAGAAATTCTGGTAATTCCCTCTTTGTGACAAATAATCGGAAAAATGCCTTTTTCTTGCAAAATTCGTAATAATAGCTAGGAACATCAGATGAGAAAACTTAATATATGAAAGTTGTATAGAAAAATGCAAGGAACACGATAAAAATAATTCCAGAACCTAAATCTGTCTGGTTTTACAAAAGTACTTTATTTGGTTAATAAAGTTTATTAAAATTGGATAAGAAACCCTAATTGGAAGTTGAAAGGGTATTTTGGTAATCTAGCAAGTCAAATCGTTAAGATTGACCCTGATAATGATAATGGCAGTTTATTTTGCTATTTAATTGCAAAAATGCTTAACTTGGAATTATAATGTTCAAAAGAAGGTTATTTTGTATGGAAACCCTAATTTGAGATAAAGAAAGATAAAAACCATGTTTCCATGAAATAAGGAAATCAATTGTCTAATAAAGGAAATTTAATGAGAAAGTAGGAGTTTTATGAGGATTGATAAATTAAGAATGTTAATGATGAAAGAAGAAGAAAAACCCTAATTTCTAAAAGAAACCCTAATTATGGAATTGGAATCCTAATTGGAATAATGAAAGTGGATAAATATTAATAAAAGGAAACTGTCCTCTTATTTCAGGTTTTGCTTGTTGATTGGGTTTCTCTTTCTATCTTGAAAAGTGAAATTAAAAGGTATGTGGTTACGCTTATGAATAATCTCTTTAGTTTCCCGGCGATTTCCGAAGGATTTATCGGTTGCTTGAAATAACTGTTGAATGTCTATTTATTTCATGCAACTATAAAGTAACTATGATTATCACAAAATGTATATGCCTACATGCTCAGATCCTGGTTCCCTCTGTGTATGACCTAGTACATGGCTATCTAATGGGTAGGACCATCAGGTCTGAAGAGATCTAGTACATGGCTGCCTATTGGAGAGGTCATCAGGTCTGACCTAGTACATGGCTATCTAATGGGTAGGACCATCAGGTCATGAGAAGACCTAGTACATGGCTGCCTATTGGAGAGGTCATCAGGTCTGTGTTTGACTTAGTACATGGCTACCCTTGTGGTAGGACCATCAAGTCAAATTGAGTTAGATATTGGGCTACCTGGAGTAGTGCCATGCGACTCTACCTTTACAGATGTATAATGAAAGTTCACTGCAGGAACTCACAGAGTTGGGAATATGTATGGATTGAGATGTATGGCTTAAAACATAATCTTGATTGTTAAAAAGATTAATTGCTTGATTACATTGTTAGAATAATTTCTTGATTATTGGATCCTCCACATACAGACTGACCGTTGTTTTGTTTTTCGGCGTTTTAGGTACATATTTCAAAGCACAAAACAGTAAAGTGACACATTGTGAATTCAAGAACCAAAGAATAAGGAGGAGTTAGTTAGAGTAGTTCTTTTGTGGTTAGAAGTCTAGTACTTCCAACTTTTCAAAGGTATGATAAAGAAAAATTTTATTACCATTTTCAGTATAGTCTGCTAGAATTTAATAATTGTTATTGGTTATATGTCGAACCTTTGATCCAGAATTTCATGGGTGCGACTTCAACCTTGCGACTCCCTTAATTGGGGGTTATCGGAAGATGGGGTCGTAACATTTGGTATCAGAGCCTGGGTTCCTCATTTAACCATTAATAATTATTAAATTTTACAAACTCCATAGAACCCAAGGGAGTTATTAGAGGAGTATCCGAAAGACGGAGGTGTCTAGAAAGGGATCACGACCGGGGGCTGGCAAGATTTTCCTCCGCACCGCTAGTCGGAATACGAGGACTCCCGGATCCGTGTGACCGCTTGGCCAAAGTCTTAGGGTATGAATCGAAATAAGATACCTTTAGGACTTCTCATCTTATTCATCCCTTCTCATCACAAAATTCTGATAAGGACATAAAGGATTAGGGTTTCCTTTCTTCTCCTCACCCTCTTGAGGTATGGGTAAGTTTAATAAGGTTTAAGGAATCCTCCACTAATTTAATGAAAGACATGTAAATAAGATGTCATGGACATAAGCTTAATAGATTAAGCGCAAAATAAATAATAGATACATGCTTAGGTCGTATGACATAAGATGTCATGTTCTCAGGAGAGACCTGAGGCTAGACCTTCTTGTCAGGAGGATAAGTCAGTCTTGGAGATAGAGATCTCCATTTCTAGTAGAGACCTGGCACATCCTATGAGGATGATGCCAACCCTAACCCTAAGTGATGGTTAGAGAGAGATGAGTTGGACCAGGTGTTGAAGGGACATGCCTTTGGGATGCCATATGATCCATGGATGACCTAAACCCTGGGAAAGATCGTGCATGTCAGGGTAAAGGTTAACTCCTTTGATGATGAGGTTAGTGAAGGACCTTAGAAACCCTATGGGCTTGTGCAAGTAGGGTGTAGCTAGTACCTAGGGCACGTCATAGTGCTGACGGTAGGATGAAACCCGGGATAAGGAATCATGATGGAGCATAAAGGGTTATGGATGATCTTGAGCAACCATAAGTTCAAACCTAGGCTTCACCCATGTAGAGCATGCCTTTGAGGTTGAACCTTCATAAAGAGAGGACCTCTAATGGTGAGGTTGGATGTAGGGTTAGCTCTAGAGAGAGCAGGAAACCCAGCAAGAAGGTTGGAAGCCTAAAACCATGAACAATGGATGATAGTGGTTGCCTCATGATCGGTCCCTGAAAGTTGATGATACCTTGGTTGTCTTTAGAGGGACCGAACCCTTGAGAAAAGATGAAGCTTCTGGTACCTACGTGCCTATGGTAGAGATGTTTACCTTCTGAGGTAGGAAGAAGATGTTTTGTATACCCTGAAGTGGATTAGTAATAGGTTATGAGGCCTTGTACCTTATGGTTTGTCCTTCAGGAAAATCCAACTCTAAGCGTTGCTCGAACTGAAGGATGACAAGAAGTGCATGTCGTGCCTTTTGCATGCTAGGTTCGTGGATAGAGTATGCAGTTGGACACCTACAAGTGAACCTAGGGTCCCTAGGCCTAAGAGGGGAAGTGGTGTACCTGATGATCATGATGAGTGATGAGTTCCTATAGAAGCAAGCATAGTAATCATCGTGAATAGAGGAAAAGAGAAGCCCCTTAAGATTAAGGTGTATTTGATGGACCCCTCACAGCTAGGTTGATGATAAAGAAAGGTATGATCTTGATGCAACATTGAGGAAAGAGGACAAGTATGACCTAGCATGGTACAGTAAGTGATCTTCTCATGCCTTAATGGCTTGCTAGGGTTAAGTAGGCTCGTGTGGATGTAAACCCTAGACCTAAGAGCTTTTGTGACCTCGTGGTCAAGGGATAGTTTTCCTCCCATCCTGGGAGAGGGACCCCTTTGGTGGGGTGTATATCAGTTTTGTTAGTTTAAAAGAGGTCTCATAGAATCTTGAGAAGTTAAGTGAAGAGTACATGGTATGAGAATGAACCTGTAGACCCATAGATATCCATCTCTAAGTGTATATGGATATGTTACCATGGAAGTAACTGGTATGGGGCTTGACCAAGATAGGCAGGTTGCCATGATCCCTACATAAGGGTGAGAGCCAGCCCATGAATGCAGAAAAGAGATGATGAAGACTTGGGTAAGGTTCTAAGTGAACATGTACTATAATGAAGAATCCTAAGTCTATCCTAGGGTCAGGTAGGGATAAGACCGATGAAAGTAGGAGTTGCCTAATTCCCCAGTTGCAGATGACCATAGGGTCGGGAGGTAACAGCTATCATTGTCTGAGGGCCATGGGTTAGGATATTGATCACCTTCATGAACTCATGGGACCCAAAGGGCAGATGAGTAGGGCACTCCCTTGATGCATGAGGGAAGAGGGATGACCCCAAAAGAGTCGGTACCCTATGGACCTAGAGGAGTTGACTAAGGATATAAACCTCAGAAGGTTCAAGATTAGTTTGATATCATGATGTTCGTGATAAAGAGACATATGTGGCACGTTGCAACTTAGATTTAAAGGTGTATTGGCAAGGTGGGATGTACCATCTCTACTCTTGGAACAGGAAGAACTCTGTATTTGGACTGCAGCCAAATGCTTATTTCCTCTTGTTATGGGGGTGAGAGATAGTACATTACGCATGGCATACACTAAGGATAAGAGATGATGTAGATTAGAACGTTGCCACGAGAAATGGGGATAGAGAAGATAACCTAACTTGGTAAAAAGAATGATACATGGAAGATAGTCACCTTATGAGGATGTGTTTATCCTGAGCTAAGTGGAATTTACAAGTTATACCAGGTTGAGTTTAACCACCACGATGATGAAATCAGAGAGTGTTCTTAATGAAGATAGATAGTGAGTTTAAGGGGAGATAATAGGTGAAATACATGGAAGTATGTGTCTTCAACGTTACCTAATAGCTAAGGATGTGAGGTAGTAATGGATGCGCTGGTTGAGATACATCTGACTTGTTTGGCTAACCCTAAGTTTGAAAGGGGGTGGTGTTTGGATAACACTCAAATGTGATAAGATGTGTTGAAAAGTTAAGGGTTGTTTGGTTAGCCAGTCTACTCTTTGATGCAATAAAAGGGTGGTGGTGGAACCTCAGATGCACTTCTTTGGTGATGAAACCCCGACATGAGTGGTTTAGGGTTTCAGAGGAATCGATCTTGAAGAATCATGACATACAGGAAATCATGATACACCATGGAAATAGAGATAGCACTTTGGATGCTTAAGATGAGGTTGCATGTGGTTTATGGCCATGCAAGCCAGGAGGTAAAGGACGAACCCTAGTAACCCAATGTATCGATATAGAGGACAAAAGAGTCCTTGAGAGGGAATGGGAGATCAATACTATGGATGTGGTGATGGGTCTCCCTTGGACCAAGGAAAGGTTGAAATGCAATATGGGTTATGGTAGGTCGCCTTACCTAGAGGACATGAGAAAGAAAGAGTTTTTTTGAACTACCCATGAGAGAGATGGTTCAACTACACCATGAAGCAAGTTCGAAGGTTCTTGAGTTTGACCTAAAGGTTCACTTCCATAAAGTGGAAGTAGATACATTGAGAACTCTATGTAGTATAGTTTATC
Source organism: Alisma plantago-aquatica (assembly GCA_963693085.1). Classification (NCBI taxonomy): domain Eukaryota; kingdom Viridiplantae; phylum Streptophyta; class Magnoliopsida; order Alismatales; family Alismataceae; genus Alisma; species Alisma plantago-aquatica. The sequence goes on along the minus strand of OY856409.1, from coordinate 1,468,607,196 downwards.
ACCTCTAACCATGGTTAGTATGATCCAGACTAAAGGGTCTGATGAGGGCATGTGTGCTCGTTCAGGGTGATATCTAAAGACAGCTCTTGTCCTATGAAAGATGTGACAATGACCACCATATCCAATATCGGGATTCTAAGAAGCTCTATAAGGGAGGTTGAGTCGGTCACCACTTCAGTAAGGTGATGTTGGTGAAAGGACCACATGATGATTAGAAAAGGACCACAATGCATGAAGACGAAAGTCACTTTGATCATGCAATGGCTGAAAGGAGCCTAGAGACGACGAGAGTCGTGAGCAGATGTAAAGTAGACTAACATGCAGAGTACTGTGGGAGAATATAATGTGAGAATCCGACCCCTCTGAGTTATAGCTGAGAAAGCTGAGTCCCCGATATATGGGTCCATTAGAGATCGATGGGTGGAGAAGGTTAGGTTCGACCCTACCCCTCAGGATAGAATAATGGGAGATGTTTTCCATATGTCCAATTTAGAGCACTATGTGAGGTAACCGACCAGGTGCTGAGCAATGAACCTAGTGAGCCCCAAGGGAGGCTGATATGACCTGAGTCACCTGTGTAGTTTATAGACGCCAGGATGAAAGAACTCAGAGAAAAGAATAAGTGATGGTAAAGGTTCTTTGGAAGCACCGTGAGTACGGTAAAGCTACATAGGGGCCAATGATGGACATGGGAAAAGTCTTATCCTGAATTGTTGTTTGTTTGCTTGTTTGAATTTTGAGGACAAAATTTCTATAAGAGGGGAATGATGTTATAACCCAAAATTTTGGGCTTAATTAATGAGAAATGAAATTTCCCATATTAAAGCTAATTGAACAAATAATGATATGATGAATTCCATGATTGATGTGATGTGGTTTGGAATGGATTCCATGATTGATCATTTGTGTGTTGCTAAATGGGCCTTGTTTTATTTGAAGCCCAAATTGATATAATTGAAGAATGCATAAAGAATTCCATAAAATAAGGAAAAGGATATGGAATATTTCCCTAAAAATAAGAATTTGAGTTAATGGATACCTTGGAGATCAAGGAACTCAAAACCAAGAAATAATGATAAAAGGATTAAGGAAAAGATGGAAAATGTAATTAATATGATGATAACTTGCATATTAAGAAAAGGAATCGAATTAATATCATTATGAAACCAAATTTGGAGGAGTGGAGGATAATACAATATCCGAGTTTCCCTCAAAATTTGGGAAGGAAATGTCAATCCAATTGGGAGTTATTGAATTTCTAAGTTTCCATTGGAAATAAGCTTTAATTGGATAATTTAGGAAATATTTTCCTATTTTAGTTTGAACGCGGATAACCCGGATCGTTGGATCTGAATCCAACGATGAGCGGTCATCGTCCAGAGTCCCAAAAGGACTCGGACTGTAGCGCCCCACAGAGCGACCTTCTCCTCGCTTTCCTGATCAACTCAGTGCATGAGCACTCTAGATTAGAGTCTCGCTGAGTTCGGGAGTCCAATACGTAGAGGATGGACCCCGGTTTGTTAGGGTTTCATGGTGAATCTCGGAAACGCCCAATCGGGCTGGGAGTTGCAGTTGGAGTCGATGTGGGAACCCTGGAAGCGGACTCCCATGGCCTATAAAAGAGGGATCCTTCGATCCCTGGTGTCTTCGCAAGCTCGAACGGCTGGTTATCGTGTGCTCTAACTCACCCTCTCTCTCGGTTGATTCTTCTCCGACGAGAGCGCCGCCGCGGCTCCGCCGCGTATAGAAGAGCAGAGTTTGAGGAGTTCGGGGTGCAGTTGTCGTTAGATCGAGATCTAACGGTCAGCCGAGGAGGAGCGGTGACAGTTGGATCGTGGCGCAGCGTGGAAACACGGATCCGACGGTGCGAGGGGGGACGCGAGTAAACTTCAGCGACAAAAGTCACAACCGCTCGATTACGATCGGACGATCGGGTCCAAATTAGAGGCGACGGTTGGATCGCGGACCACCGTGGACCAGCAAAATCCAACGGCTCCAGTGCGAGGCGCGTAAGTGGAGAGGAGGCACGCGCGAGGATCGTCAGATCGAGGCGCGGACCACAGGACTAGCGATCGAACGGCTAGAGAAATTCTGGTAATACCCTCTCTGTGACAAATAATCAGAAAAATGCCTTTTTCTTGCAAAATTCGTAATAATAGCTAGGAACATCAGATGAGAAAACTTAATATATGAAAGTTGTATAGAAAAATGCAAGGAACACGATAAAAATAATTCCAGAACCTAAATCTGTCTGGTTTTACAAAAGTACTTTATTTGGTTAATAAAGTTTATTAAAATTGGATAAGAAACCCTAATTGGAAGTTGAAAGGGTATTTTGGTAATCTAGCAAGTCAAATCGTTAAGATTGACCCTGATAATGATAATGGCAGTTTATTTTGCTATTTAATTGCAAAAATGCTTAACTTGGAATTATAATGTTCAAAAGAAGGTTATTTTGTATGGAAACCCTAATTTGAGATAAAGAAAGATAAAAACCATGTTTCCATGAAATAAGGAAATCAATTGTCTAATAAAGGAAATTTAATGAGAAAGTAGGAGTTTTATGAGTATTGATAAATTAAGAATGTTAATGATGAAAGAAGAAGAAAAACCCTAATTTCTAAAAGAAACCCTAATTATGGAATTGGAATCCTAATTGGAATAATGAAAGTGGATAAATATTAATAAAAGGAAACTGTCCTCTTATTTCAGGTTTTGCTTGTTGATTGGGTTTCTCTTTCTATCTTGAAAAGTGCAATTAAAAGGTATGTGGTTACGCTTATGAATAATCGCTTTAGTTTCCCGGCGATTTCCGAAGGATTTATCGGTTGCTTGAAATAACTGTTGAATGTCTATTTATTTCATGCAACTATAAAGTAACTATGATTATCACAAAATGTATATGCCTACATGCTCAGATCCTGGTTCCCTCTGTGTATGACCTAGTACATGGCTATCTAATGGGTAGGACCATCAGGTCTGAAGAGATCTAGTACATGGCTGCCTATTGGAGAGGTCATCAGGTCTGACCTAGTACATGGCTATCTAATGGGTAGGACCATCAGGTCATGAGAAGACCTAGTACATGGCTGCCTATTGGAGAGGTCATCAGGTCTATGTTTGACTTAGTACATGGCTACCCTTGTGGTAGGACCATCAAGTCACATTGAGTTAGATATTGGGCTACCTGGAGTAGTGCCATGCGACTCTACCTTTACAGAGGTATAATGAAAGTTCACTGCAGGAACTCACAGAGTTGGGAATATGTATGGATTGAGATGTATGGCTTAAAACATAATCTTAATTGTTAAAAAGATTAATTGCTTGATTACATTGTTAGCATAATTTCTTGATTATTGGATCCTCCACATACCGACTGACCGTTGTTTTGTTTGTCGGCGTTTTAGGTACATATTTCAAAGCAGAAAATAGTAAAGTGACACATTGTGAATTCAAGAACCAAAGAACAAGGAGGAGTTAGTTAGAGTAGTTCTTTTGTGGTTAGAAGTCTAGTACTTCCAACTTTTCAAAGGTATGATAAAGAAAAATTTTATTACCATTTTCAGTATAGTCTGCTAGAATTTAATAATTGTTATTGGTTATATGTCGAACCTTTGATCCAGAATTTCATGGGTGCGGCTTCAACCTTGCGATCTCCCTTAATTGGGGGTTATCGGAAGATGGGGTCGTAACAAGAAGTCTATATGGAACAACCAGAAGGTTTCATTGATAATAGTAGAAATCACATGGTTTGCAAATTGAAGAAATCAATATATGGACTGAAACAAGCATCCCGACAATGGTATATAAAATTTAACACCATTATATCAACTTTTTGGTTTAAACCAAATATTTTTGATCGGTGTACATACCTCAAGGTCAGTGGGAATAAATTCATAATATTGATTCTTTATGTGGATGACATTCTACTAGCAAGTAATAACATTGGTATATTAAATGAAACTAAAGAATTTCTTTCCTCTAACTTTGAGATGAAATATATGGGAGAAGCTTCATATGTACTCGGTATTGAGATACATCGAGACCGAGCTAAGGGCATACTCGGTATATCCCAGAAAGCTTACATATCTCAAGTTTTGGAGAAGTATGGAATGAGAAATTGTTCACCTGGACTCGCACCTATAGTTAAAGGAGATAAGTTTAACTCCAAGCAGTGTCCTAGTAGTGATATAGAAAGGAATGAAATGAGGAAAATACCATACGCATCTGCAGTTGGGAGCCTACAATATCTACAGATATGCACCAGACCGCACATTGCTTTTTCTACTGGAATGCTTGGTCGTTACCAAAGTAACCCTGGCATGGAGCATTGGAGAGCTGTGAAGAAGGTGATGCGCTATCTGCAAGGAACAAAGGATTACATGCTTACATATAGAAGGACAAACCACCTTGAGGTTACGGGATATTCATATGCAGATTTTGCAGGATGTCTAGATAGTAGGAAGTCTACAACAGGCTATGTCTTCCTATTGGCTGATGGTGCAATATCATGGAGAAGTATAAAGCAAAAGACTATAGCTTCATCTACCATGGAAGCTGAACTTATAGCTTGCCATGAAACATCATCACATGCGATATGGCTTAAGAATATGATACAAGATCTTAAAGTTGTTGACTCAATTCATAAGCCAATACTGATATATTGTGATAATGAAGCCGCAGTCACTTTTGCTAATAATGATAAAAGCACAACGGCATGCAAACATCTAAACATAAAGCTCTACGTTGTCAATGAGCGAGTTGACAACAAGATGATACAGATTGATCACATTGGTACACAACATATGATATCAGATCCTCTTACTAAAGGGCTAGCTCCAGGATTGTATACATCTCATGTAAAGAGTATGGGTCTGAGAAAGTCATTTGATGTGTAATGATTAATGTGAATTGATGATGTAATATTTATTGTGTGATCACATATTTAACTCGCTATTTCTGTTTCAATACTAGTTATAACAGAATGTTCTTTTTGACATAAAGTTGGACCAGAGAATAGGTTTGAGGTCAATCTATTCATAAAGTTCTATTATTACATATAAGATATTTAGATATTGTAGTACATAGAAGGAAATACAAATTTATTTGGTATCTACCTCTATGACTCATATCTAAACTCGTATATGGAAGTATTTCTATTGAGCATCAATGAAAATTATTAAGTGTTTTTGCCATGGCATTTTGGGCCAAGTGGGAAAATGTTAGATATTCCTTTACAGTGTGGCCCAAAATAAATAACATATATATTATTAATAAGTTTTCTGAAAGGATGCATCTATTGGGTTGTGGGAGGTCTCCCGTAACCGCCATGCCTCTTCATGATGGTTAGAGAGGCATTAGGATAATCCTATATAATGGCACTGGTCCTCTCTCTATGGGATTGATTATTTTTTAAGAAACCGTAACCCATCCCTTCGGTGTCCCACCAGGGAAGAGAAACCAGAACGCCCGATACGGAGAACGTACGTCTCTTGCTTCCGCCTACTACAGTCGTTCTCCACACAGACAGAAGTGTACTTGTTCGGCGTCTCTCCAGAAGAAGTTGCTGTGGAAGCCTCGATGATCATGGAAGTTCCATCGTCTTCGGGTATGACAAATCTACAGTAACATTTCTCTCTGATTTTTTAATTATTATTTTTCTTCTTCTAAAAAGCATCTGAAATTGCGAAGCAGTTGCGTCATTTTCAGGTAACTAAACCTATCACTCCTCACGTTCCTCCTAATCCTCCACCCACGTATGTGACGGTTGAGGGTACTACCATCCCTTCCTTCCATTATTTATGGACGAGGAACAACCGGTTTGCCTACTCCCTAATTTATGACACTCATACCTCTCCTACCCTCTCTGTTCATCGCCAAGCAGACTTCACGCGTAGTAGCAATTGAAAAGGATTATAGAAGCACCTCGCCATCATGGTGAAGAAGTTGCCCTATTTTTCTCAGTCCTATTCTCCCCTTTGGTCCTACATATTTAATACGGTATTTCTTTTCGTACTTTGCAGGTAATGGCCACTCCCATCAATATTCACATTACAATCTATCTCAATTGATATATCTTGTCAAGTCAAAGACCTTCTGCGCCATGATGTCTATACTGGGAGGTGTTATGTTTCCAGAAATTGAGACTTATACATGCATTATATCTAGGTAACATTGCATATATCTACCATATTGTATAATATGAATATATATCTCCCAAAGATAGATTTTAAGAAAAGAATCTTTGTCAATTCACACCAACGGAACTAACATCAAACATGATCTTTACCAACGTCAGATACTGTAGGTTTGCAAGAAAGACGGGAATGTGGCATCCCCAAAAATAAATTCCACCGAATGTGCTACTTATGTGGCAATGGTTCCGTAAGCAGTGCTACTCAATGATCTTATGATAATCCACTGTGGGCAGAATTCGTGAATGTAGAAAATGGCTGTCATAGTGTCTATGGCGGCGTGGCCTATGTACTCCTGACCTGCCTCGGAATGCCATGATGCTCAACACCTGACATTGTTGCTGGATGCCCCAGCGCAGAAAGGTCAAAGAAGTCGTCGTCGTCCGTGCCCTTCATGTCAGAAGGGGATATCCGAAGAGATCTATTATAGGGACTAGATTTTATGGCAGACCAAGACTCAAAAGTAGTTCCAAATATGATTCCATATCCGAAGGTTCATGGCTTCCAACGAAGGGAAGCTTTCCGAACCAGATTCCTTGTTGAGAAGTCCGCAAGTTGGCAGACGCCCGCGCATCCAAAACTAGCTCTCAAAACCGCCTCCACTTTGCATATGGAGATTGGGTTATTATTTTGTAATTATATCACAGACAAATAAATTTATTTCACTTATAACTTTTGAACCATAATGAATTTTTAAATGAAATACAAACCATTGGATTCGTTACGAAAAATACCATCCAACAAGACTAATGTTGACATATTTTTGAAAAAAAAATATAAAAATAATATATAGAAGTTAATTGACACCCAAACATGTTCATTGACGCTTAGAAATAGTTCATTGACACCCAAAGTATAAAAATGACGCCCAAGTAAATACCGTGCTAAATCACATCTAAGGTAATTGACAACCAAATACTTAAGGTAATTCACAATAAAAAAAGATCAAGACGCCCAAATAGGTTTGTTTGATACTCAAGAATAACTTCATGGCACCTAAATATGGTTGTACGTATTAAATAAGGTATAAGGATAGTTCACATCCAATAATAACTTAATGACATCTATAAATGACTAATTGAAACTCAAATATGGCTAATTGACGCCCAAAATGGTTCATTGACACCCAGAAGTATAATTAACGTCCAAAATAATTCATTGATACCCAGAAGTATAAAGATGATGTCCAAATAAGGTATTCACAATAAAAAATAACGTAGCGGTGTCCAAATAGATTTGTTTGACACCCAAGAATTTTAGTAATTTTTGGACGCTATTTAGCCAATTTTACACGCTATTTATCTATTATTGGACGCTATGGCGCCCATAAATGGCTATTGACACTCAAAGATGGTTGATTGACGCTCAACATGGTTCATTGATAAGCAGAATTAAATATATAACACCTAAATAATGTATTGACCACCAAAAATAACATAATTGTGCCCAAATAGGTTTGTTTGACACTCAAGAATTTTAGCAATTTTTGAACACTATGTAGCCATTTTTTTGTGCTATTTAGCCATTTTTTGGCGTTATGATGCTCATAAATCGCTATTGACACCCAAAAATGGTTAATTGAAGCCCAAAATAGTTCATTGACATCCAGAAGTATAAAGATGATACCCAAATAAGGCATTGACAACTAAAATAACATAACGGCGCCCAAATAGGTTTGTTTGACACCCAAGAAATCTAGCAAGTTTGGGGCGCTAATTGTCCATTTTTGGCGCTGTTTAGTCATTTTTGGGCGCTATGGCGCCCATAAATCTCTATTGACACCCAAAAATGGTTATTTGATGTGTGAAATGGTTCATTAACACTCAGAAGTATAAAGATGGCACCCAAATAAGGTATTAACAACCAAAACTACTTAACGAAACCCAAATAGATTTGTTTGACACCTAAGAACAACTTAATTTAGCCGAAATATGTTTTACGCGTTAAATAAGGTATAAGGGTATTTTACACCCAATAACAACTTAATGGCGCCCAGAAATGGCTAATTGACATCCAAAGATGGTTAATTGACACCTAAAATATTTCATTGAGACCCATAAGTATAAAGATGGCGCCCAAATAAGGTATTACAACCAAAAATAATGTAACGGTGTCCAAAAAATTGATTTGGCGTCTAAGAATTTTGGGTGCTATTTGGCAATTTTTGGGCTCTATTTAGTCATTTTTGGCGTTTTCATCCATTTGTGGGCATATCACCATTTTTGATATTTTTTAATCACTTTTGGGCGTTATATGGTCATCTTTAGGTGCCTTTAACTATTTCCAGGTGGATACTCACTAATTTCAAATATTTAATTTTTAGACTCCTCACTTCTCTAATCTTATATCATCACTTCCCTCCTCTCTTTTTACCTCTTTCTTCAAAAATATATCAACATTACTCTAATTTGAATGTATTTTTATCACAATTTAATGATTTTTTCTTCAAAAATTCATCACGATTTTGAAATTATAAATAAAATAATTTTATCTCTCATCACATCACCTATTTATATCATTTTTGTATTTTTTATTAAAAATATCAATATTAGTCTTATTAGAATGTATTTTTTATTAAAAATATCAATATTGTCAAAAAAACCATCACAATTCAAAAGTTATGAGCAAAACAAATTTATTTATCCATTACACAACCTCGACCAACCCATCCAAATAAAGCTCGCCACGTCATCACCCCAAATAAGCTTCTCCCCAACAAAACTACCCAGCTGCCCGCGCGTGATGCATTTGACGGGAGGTGCATGCGTGACCCTATCATTTTTGCGACTCGACGGAGTAGCTGTTAGCATTTCCAAATGAAAGCACCCGACATTAATTTCAATAAGTTCGGTATATACATCCTTTCCAAAAAAAATAATATTGCGGCGTCCACTCAGTGTAAAGTCCAATTTGGCAGAGTAAAAGCCTAAAGTACATCTTCGTAAATCATCATTGCAATCATTTGTATACTTTATTAACAAAGATTCCACTAATTTTTAGATGTTTAAATAGAATGAATAATATAAATTCGATATAGGTCATCCATGGTGCCTTTTTGTTACGTGTGTGTACCAATGCTAATAACCTTTAATGGGCATTTCACCTTACTGTAGTAGTTCATATTGCATTCGACATTCGACATGTCTCCAAGATGTACAAGACTATTATATTTTTCAAAATGCTTATAAATCGACATTTAATAAACGTGTTAGCATATAGGTGGGAGGCTATACTTAAGATGCTTATAAATCTCAAATCCCTGCTTGGGAAAAATTTAAGATGCAATTCATTGGGATCCATATAGCTCCATTAGCCTTGATTTATTGATTAGAGAGAGTTCCATCATGTCGTCTTTAATCTCTTTTAATATCCTTATTATATACCTACGAGTGCTAATATGATCAACATTTTATTCATAGATTATATTTTTCATATTTGTTTAGTAAGGAAGAGTGTCATTGAACATTTAAATTTGCACAATTCCTTTAAATGGAATTGATCCACCCTTTATATATTGTCCTAATTTCCAATTTACAATTTAATGCATACATAAAATTGTCATACAAAATGTAGAATAACAGCTAAATTTTCTCAAATCTCATTCACGCAAGTTATTTATCTCCGCCAAAGTCGTTCACTTTATTCAGAATGTTATAATCTAATGATATATTACCCAATATAATTTTTTGTGTATGCATTTAGAAATGTTGTTTTTTCCTTCTTCTTTTTTCCTTTCACTTGTATATCACATTTACGTTTAACAAATACTTCATATGAGAGATTATCGTTATCATCTCAAATTTTAAGATGCACACGCTTTTAATATTGATGTTTAAGGAATTCAGATTACAATAAAAAATATGACAATGTTTTAGATAAAAAAATATGCCAACGTTTTAGATGTAACCCCTTTGGCCAATGTAATATTAGTGTGATATGTCCTCAGACCCTCAAATTCAATTATTATAATTATTTCGTTTTTATGCATATTAGAATTAAAGTATTCACAAAAGTAATCTCTAATATTAATATCCACTTCACTAGAATTTATCATACGAAGTTGAGCTAATGTTGATCGAGTATTGAATGGGAAAAGATACATGTTATGGTATTTCAACATATTTCTTAATCATGGACAATATTATTCAAAAATAATTTTCTACATTAGAATTTGATGAATAAACTCAATGTTTATTTTTAACATCCTTATTTAATCTATACTTATCTAATTAACGTTTCCAAATATAATGTGATACGTTCATATGCACGTATGCATTCAATAATTTCCCAAAAAAGATGAAAAGGACACAATATTGTCTACTGATGTTTTTATTTACATGAAAAAATTCTCATGTAGTTGTAGTTGTAACAAACTCTAATTGGTGCACAACATGCTTTGATAGACACGCTCACACGACCTCACAGTGAATTGAGTCCTTCAAGTATGGTACGAGAAACAAAGCATTTTTTGAAAAAAAAGATTCGACTAAATATTTTAAAGCAAAATAAAAAGTATAAGTGCGACGAACATATCGTGCATAGCAATGCACGACCACTGAAAATTAATGTGATGTTAGGCCAGTGGGCCGGATGAGTTGTACAGAGTGGACAAGAATTTAGAATAATAAACCCGCATTTTTATATATTTCAAAAAATGTGTCATATTATAGAATTACATATATTAGTGGGTGACGGGTTAACGGATAAGCATATTAACGGGTATGGTTAATATTCATTTCTCATATTGTGACAATCTTAGTGCCCTCTTCCTTGCCTCTAACCCCGTTCTTCATGCCAGAACCAAACATATCGAACTAGACTATCACTTTGTCCGTGAAAAAGTTGCACTTGGGCACATTCTCACCAAGTTCATCACCTCCAAGGATCATCTCGCTGATGTCTTCAACAAAGCCCTTCACAAGACACACTTTCCGACTCTGATCTTCAAGTTGGGCCTTCAATTCTCCCAGCCCCAACTTGCGGGGGGCTGTCAAGATAATTCAAGGTTTCTCCAAGATAATTAAAGGCGTCTTAGAGATCTGAGAGTTAATGATACCGGATGCATTGACGACCAAGCGACAAAGGTTGAAGATGAAGAGACCAAGGACTCGCCTGCTACTCACCTATAATAACTCAACATTATCACAATCCTTTATTGCAGCACTCACTTCTGCATGTTCTCGTTTACTGCTTCATGCTTCTCTCTATGTAACTAGGAGACATGTACTCCTATATCTAGATCTAAAGCTCGTCTGTATTGTACAAATCAATTTACAAGTAATACATCAGATCACAAAAGGGACAAAATTAGTTCCAAATCCGATTCCATAACATATTCCATATTCGAAGGCTCATGGCTTCCAATGAAGGGAAGACTTTCCGAACCAGATTTGTTGCTCGGAAGTCTAGAAGTTCCAGAAGAAGGGGCTACTCGACCAGTTAAATTTTGGACACGCTCATGCGCAGTGACGTGCACCCAAAATCAGTCCCCAAAACTACCTCCACGTGTAGATGGAGGTTGATTGGTTTTTTTGAAATTATACAATAGCCAAATGAATTTGTATCACTTATAACCTTTGAACTGTAATGAATTTCTCAATAAAACAAAAATTATTAGATTCGTGACGAAAAATGCAATCCAACAAGACTAATATTGACATATTTTTGAGAAAAAAATCCAAAATTGATATATCAAAGTTAATTGACATCCAGAGATGGATCATTGACGCCTAAAAATGGTCATTGACACCCAAAGTATAAAAATGACGTCCAAGTAAATATTGTACATGCAAAATCACATCTAAGGTAATTGACAACCAAACACTTAATGTAATTCACAATAAAAAATAAGATAAGGACTCCCAAATATATTTATTTGACACCCAAGAACAATTTCATGGCGCCTATATATGGTTGTATGTATTAAATAAGGTATAAGGATAGTTCACACCCAATAACAACTTAATGACATCCATAAATGACTAATTGAAACTCAAAGATGGTTAATTGACGCCCAAAATGATTCATTGAGACCCAAAAGTGTAATTGACACCAAAAATAGTTTATTGACACCCAGAAGTTTAAAGATGGCGCCCAAATAAGGTATTGACAACCAAAAATAACGTAACCGTGCTCAAATAGGTTTGTTTGACACCCAAGAATTTTAACAATTTTTTGACGCTATTGAGCTATTTTTACACTTTATTTAGCCATTTTTGACGCTAAGACGCCCATAAATAGCTATTGGCACCCAAAGATGGTTAATTGACGCTCAAAATGGATCATTGACACCCAAAAGTATAATGATGACACCCAAATAAGGTATTGACAACTAAAAATAACGTAAATGCGCCCAAATAGGTTTATTAAACACCCAAGAATTTTAGCAATTTTTGGGCACTATTTAGCCATTTTTGTGTGCTATTTAGGCTTTTTTGGGTGCTATGGGACCATAAATCGTTGTTGACACCCAAAACTGATTATTTGACCCCCAAAATAGTTCATTGACACCCAAAATTATAAAGATGTTTCCCAAATAAGGCATTGACAACTAAAACAACATAACAACGCCCAAATAGGTTTGTTTGACACCCAAGAATTTTGACAATTTTTGGGTACTAATTAGCCATTTTTGGGCGCTATGACGCCCATAAATTACTATTGACACCCAAAATTAGTTAACTGATGCATGAATGGTTCATTGACACCCAGAAGCATAAAGATGACGCCCAAATAAGGTATTGACAACTAAAATAACGTAACGACGCCCAAATAAGTTTGTTTGACACCCAAGAACAACTTAATGGACACTGGAAAAAAAAGGAACAACTTAATGGCGCCCAAATTTGTTTTACATGTTAAATAGGGTATAAGAGTATTTTACACCCAACAACAACTTAATGGCGCCCGAAAATGGCTAATTGACACCCAAGGATGATTAATTGACTCCCAATATGGTTCATTGACACTCATAAATATAAAGATGGCGTCCAAATAAGGTATTTCTATAAAAAATAATATAACGATACCCAAGTAAGTTTGGTTGGCATCTAAGAATTTTAGCCATTTTTGGGCACTATTTGGCCATTTTCGGGTGCTATTTAGTCATTTTTTGGTGTTTTCATCCATTTGTGGGCATATCACCATTTTGGTACTTTCTAATCATTTTTTGGTGTCTTTAGGTTCCTTTAGCTATTTTTAGGTACATAATCACTACTTTGAAGCACTTAATTTGACTCCTCACTTCTCTAATCTTGCATCATCATTTCCCTCCTCTTTTTTACCTCTTTCCTCAAAAGTATATCAGTGTTACTTTTATTTGAATGTATTTTTTTATCACAATTTAATGGTTTTTATTTTGTTCAAAAATTCATCACGATTTAAAAATTATAAATAAAATAATTTTCTCTCTCATCACATCATCTATTTATATCATTTTTTTATTTTTTATTAAAAATTTCAATATTAGTCATGTTAAAATGCATTTTTCATAACAAATCCAATGATTTTTGTTTCGTCAAAAAATCATCATGGTTCAAAAATTATAAACAAACAAATTTATTTATCCATTACACAACCTCGACCAACTCATCCAATTAAAGACCGCCACGTCATCACCCCAAATAAGCTTCTCCCTCAACAAAACCATCCAGCCGCCGACGTGTGATGCGTTTGACAGGATGTACGCGCGTGACCCGATCATTTTCACTACTCGACGGAGTAGCTGCTAGCATTTGAGAATGAAAACACGCGACCATAATTTCATAAGTTCGGTATGTATATCCTCTTCAGAAAAACAATATTGCGGTGTCCACGTCCAATTTGGAAAAGTAAAAGCCTGAAGTACATCTTCGTAAATCATCACTGCAATCATTTGTATACTTTATTGAAAAAAATTCCACTAATTTTTACATATTTAAATAGATTGACTAATATAAATTCGATATAGGTCATTCGGGGTGCTTTTTTGTTACGTGCGTGTACTTATATTAATAACCTTTAATGGGTATTTTACCTTACTGTAATAGTTCATATGCATTCGACATGTCTCCAAGATGTACAAGACTATAATATTTTTCAGAATGTTTATTAATCAACATTTAATAAATGTGTTAGCATATAGGTGGGAAGCTATACTTAGGATGCTTATAAATCTCAAATCCCTTCTTGGGAACAATTTAAGATGTGATTCATTGGGATTCATATAGCTCCATTAGCCTTGATTTATTGATTAGAGAAAGTTCCATCATATTGTCTTTAATCTCTTTTAATATCCTTATTATATACCTACGAGTGCTAATATGATCAAAATTTTATTCATAGATTATATTTTTCATATTTGTTTAGTAAGGAAGAGTGTCATTGAACATTTAAATTTTTCATAATTCCTGTAAATAGAATTGATCCAACCTTTATATCTTGTCCTAATTTCCAAGTTACAATTTTATTTATACATGAAATTGTCATAAAAATGTAGAACAACTGCTAAATTTTCTCAAATCTCATACACTCAATTTATTTATCTCCGCCATAGTCATTCACTTGATTCAAAACGTTACAATCTAAAGATATATTACCCAATATAAATTTTTGTGTACATGGCACGTATGCATTTAGAAATGTTGCTTTTTCCTTTTTTTTTCCTTTCACTTGTATGTCACATTTACGTTTAATAAATACTTCATATGAGAGATTATAGTTATCATCTCATATTTTAAGATGCACACGCTTTTAGTATTGATGTTTAAGGAATTCATATTATAATAAAAAATATGCCAACGTTTTAGATAAAAAATATGCCAACGTTTTAGATGTAACCCCTTTGGCCAATGTAATATTAGTGTGATATGTCCTCATACCCTCAAATTCAATTATTATAATTATTTCATTTTTATGCGTATTAGATTTAAAGTATTCACAAAAGTAATCTCTAATATTAATATCCACTTCACTAGAATTTATCATACGAAGTTGAGCTAATGTTGATCGAGTATTGAATGGGAAAAGATACATGTTATGGTATTTCAACATATTTCTTAATCATGGACAATATTATTCAAAAATAATTTCTACATTAGAATTTGATGAATAAACTCAATGTTTATTTTTAACATCCTTATTGAATCTATACTTATCTAATTAAAGTTTCCAAATATAATGTGATACGTTCATATGCACGTATGCATTCAATATTTCCCAAAAAAGATGAAAAGGACACAATATTGTCTATTGATGTTTTTATTTACATGAAAAAATTCTCATGTAGTTGTAGTTGTAACAAACTCTAATTGGTGCACAACATGCTTTGATAGCCACGCTCACACGACCTCACGGTGAAAAAATTTAAAACATCGTATGATTGAGTCCTTCAAGTATGGTACGAGCAGCGAAGAATTTTGTGAAAAAAAAGATATGACTAAATATTTTAAAACAAAATGAAAAGCATAAGTGGGACGATCATATAGTGCATAGCAATGCACGACCGCTGAAAATTAATGTGATGTCAGGCCAGTGGCCCGGATGAGTTGTCAGAGTGGACAAGAACTTAGCATTTTTTTTTGGAAGTGGGGAATTTCACCCTTGTCCAAGGTAGTAGGAGAGAGAGAACACCATCAGCTACGTCGAGGGCTATAATCCCTTCCTGTAGTGCCACAACGAGTTCGCTGAGATTCGAACCCGCAACTTGCGCTTCACAAGCAGCAGGCTTGACCAACTGAGCTAGTTGGCAAGTGCGACAAGAATTTAGAATAATAACCCGCATTTTTATATATTTCAAAAATGTGTCATATAATAGAATTACATATATTAGTGGGTGACGGGTTAACGGATAAGCATATTAACGGGTATGATTAATACTCATTTCTCATATTTATACTTAATTTTGTACCCTTAAGCTTTGACCAGTTGAACTGGAAAAGAAGATATGGCTCACTTTTTTAGAATTTGGGACCGGTTAACCACCGGTTTACTAATCAGTCAAGTCTGATCCGATTAAAACATTACCTTTACATAATAAATAATCATATTAACTGGTGTGACTAATATTTATCTTTTCAATTATACTCTAAATAAACGGGTTACCAGGTGACAGAGAATCCGTAACCAGTAAAAATTTAATTTACCTTACTCGTAGTTATTACACAACTAGAATCCAAATGTTGTTTTAAGAAATGCTATCCCCGTGCGAAAAGTTGGACTGCCAATCTGTTAGTAATTACATACCTTTATTCCTATCGAAAAGGGTATATGAAAAAGAAAAACAATTACTTATTGACAGCCTTACAAGTGACAAGTGACAACACGACTACTCGATAGCATTACAATTTCCATGCGCCCTCTCCCTTCCCCCCACGACTACTGGATAGCGCTACTCGTTAGCACGACTACTTAATAGCATTACTACTCGATAGCACGGACTAAGGTTGCCGGATCCTTGATAATTTACTCTTCCCTTCTTCCTCCGCTGCTAAGGCTGTGGTGGCTCCCCTTCAGATGCAATGCGGGTTCTGTTTCAGAATGGGGATACGGCAATGACTGCCGGAGATACGGCAAAAAATGCGGGTGGATTTGGAGTCGGAGATACGGCAAAAAAATTCAGATGGGTTGGGTCCACTAATGTCTATCAAATAGTGTTCGGCCGATTTTCCAAATTTGGACATATGAATATGACTGCCCTAAACGGGCATGACGGGAAGATTGAAATCTGAATATTAAGGAATGCTCAAAAAGAAATAGAAGGCACAATGTATGCTAACCTTTTGAAACAGGAGCTCTAGCAATTAAGATCACGATCTCGATCCGCCGCCTTGCCAACTCCTTCAGCTCAACAATAAGGTGAATACGGGCATATCTAACCTAAGGTTGAATTTCAAAACGATCTTAAGCAAGGACAACGATCCCCGTCTTCTCAGCTGAGGCAAGGGCAGTAGTCATCTAATGTACTATTCCGAGTTTGTAAGAAAGGGACGGCTATTTATCATGAAAGCTGAAGGCAACTTTATTATTATATTCCTCAGTATGCACTTGAATCTCCCTTCCTTTTATAACCGTGCAATCTTTTCCTACACCAGTCCCTAATGGTCGATGCACATTTTAGATCAAAGAAGTGTCAAAACAGTGGACGTGCATACCAAGGATTGAATAGTCAACATCCTGTCACAAGGAGCAGCGGTTTCGTGATAATACCAGGGATTGAATAGTCAATAGCCTATATGGCGGCATGGCTGAGCTGGATCTGGATCCATGCATGTGAACGAGCGAAGGTTCTTGGAGGCTTGTTTTACAATATGTGTGTAATCCACGACGTGTAGATATTGGAAGACTTTACTCATCGCAACTTGGGGTCGAAGTCCGGCTCATGTAATCGAAGATCCACTATCGTGTAGGGGCATGTTGTGGCAATTGAATGCAGATCCGATTTTTTATTTTTGAAAACGACTCGATAATCGTTGCTAAGATGCGAGCAGTAGGCAAGTCACATGGTGGCCTGGGTTGGCACTTGGCACGTCCCACCCAGCTTTCGTAATTTTACCTTTAATCAATGTACGTTGACTTGATTTTTAGAAGGAAAATTTATGTGTTGTGTACGTCCAACATTTAATATAAGTGATGCCCTTTTTAGCTCGATTTTCTGACTCCACCACTGGGTATGAGCAGGGGAGGATTCAGGGGGCTATTGGCGCTTTAACAACCCACCCCCCCCCCCCAAGAAAATATTAAAAGGTACTTTTCGAACAATATTGTATATATATTATTATATATAATTTGTCAAGTTCTATTCTAATAATCAGTAGCCCGGTTTGTCCGGAATGCTTATTGTGTACTGGAGAGCACGAGTGCAAAATCCTGCGGCAACAAAATATTTCTAATTAGCATCCAAAATCGTAAAACAATATAAAATTCTAGTATTTTAGTAATGATTTCAAAGACTAAACACTATAAAAAGTAGTTGGATTGATGTGTGGTCCTATCATGCTTGCACGTGGCCTTGGTTCAAGACTTGGTTATGATGTTTTTTATTTTTTTATTATCTTAGCCCTCCCTAGGTTAGTTTCTTAGATCCGCCATTGGGTATGAACATGGTGTTTTCTTAACTATATGTAAAACTTCATTGCTGACGCCAATTCCTTTTCTAGATAAAATTGATGTAACTGCTGCCTCCTTTATTGTTACAGTATATTGCTGAACTGGTGATGTGTCTGTTCTACTTTTCACTTCCCATGCAAACAGATCACTACCACCGGAGGATAGGCACCTGCCTTGTTCATTTCCGACATCAAATGGCGAAAAAAAACGGTTTTGGCTTATTCTAAATTATATGTTCTTTTATTATTTTTGGATATTAGAGAGAGAAAAAACCAAAACGGATCTATTTTAAAAATAAGAATCAAAACAATATCCATTTCAAATTGATTTCAAATATAAGACACATTATCTAGATCAGCGGTGTGCTTTCGGTGTATTTTAAAACAAAAAAATAGGTAGTCATTTCGCCTCATGCATGGAATGTGGAGATTAGAGCTCAAAAGAGAAGTTGCCACATCAAATATGAGAAACGAGCAAAGTGATATGATTGCTTTGAAAAGCAAGCGGACAAAACACAATTCAACGATCAACAAGGTAAGGTACCAAGTTAGGTATGGAATATTGTTAGACACTCCATGAGCCCCAACTCATCATTGCCGACCCAAACAAGATGAATGGAGTCGAGACTTTCCATGACGGAAGCTAATGTCTACATGGAACGCAAGTGAAGCCATTTATTATAATGCCTTTGCTTTATATACAATGTTGTAGACTAGGAATATGCCACTTCCAATTGCTTCTAAAAACTAATTAGAAGCAAAGAACATATAATTAACTTCAATAAAACATTCAATTCTATAGATTCTTATGAATGAAAGTATTACTAGCTTCTTTGTCTAACTCCTATAGACACATATATCTCAATATTCATGTATTTGTTGATTGGTAAACATGTATGACTAAATAGATTATTGAGTTATACGGACACATCAATATCTTTGTATAGAAATAGAGAGATGAAAAGAATCTAAATTTCTATTACCTTCAAACAAACAACATAGATCAAATGAATTAATTGTGCTTCTTTTGTTCTTAATATGTACAAAACACTAGAAATGTAAAATTTGTAACCACAAAAAATTGACCTATTAAGCTTTTAATGGTGACTAGAAATCATATTATAATTTTTTTCAGCCACATTCCAAATGGCAAACACTCACAATACTAACAATTCGGAAATTTAGGTTGTCGCTTGACTGTAATTGACTTATTTTTTACAATACATGTATGTATCTATGATTATGTGATATGGTACCGTGGGTATTTGTGTAAGTTTAACTTTGTCAATACCCAAGTCGTAGATGAACCTAAACTTGTACTTAATTGTATTCTTCACCCAAAAAACTAAGTTTACTTCGGCACATGTACTTGTACTTCTAAATATTAATCCAAAGTTGTTGAACCAAGTCTACGAAGAGATGGGCACCAAGCTTCACTTCAGTTTTGCCTATCATCCTCATACTGACGGTCAGTCTAAGAGGACTATATAGACTATAGAAAACATTCCTAGAGCTTGCATGCTAGATTGGAGTTGTTCATGGTTAAAGTTTATTCGTTTAGAAAATTTCATTTATAAAAATAGTTTCATGAAAGAATAGGCATGGCACCATGTCATGCCCTATATAGGAGGCCATTAAGGTTATCTATGTTGTAGAATGAGCTAGGTGAGAAGACTTTGGTATGAAGTGAAGATTTGTAGTTCTACACTGATAATGCATAAATCATCAGAAAGAGAATGAAACAACTCAAGATAGGTAGAAGAATTATGTTGACAGATTTGATAGACAGTTACAAGTTGAGGACCATGTCTTTATCAAAGTCAAGCCTATGGAATCTATTTCCAGATTATAGGTGAAAGGCAACCCCAATCCCAAATATGTCGGTCCTTTTGATATTCTTGATGGAGTAGGAAAGAGTGCCTAAATGTTTGCTTTTCCACCTTCACTACTACAGAACACGCCTTTGGTGTCGGTTGTTTAACCCCTTTTAGCGACAGTTTTCAAGCGACGCCTATGTGGGCGCCGCTATGGTCGAACTCTTCGGCGTCAGTTTTATAACCGACACCTATATGATCTATAGGCGTCAGTTATATATAGTTGGCCGACGTCTATAGGGTTCACACCACAAAAAAGGGCACCACCTAGGACACTTTTTGCATCAGTTAACAACTGAACAACCGATGCCATACTCCCAGACGACACGGTCGTGTTTCGCTGCGCGGCCGTGTTTAGTACTATAGGCGTCAGTTTTATACGAATAAGCGACGCCTTTACCACCACGGCCGTGCTTTCCTGCACGGTCAGGTTGTTTGTCATATTAGGCGTCGGTTTTTATCCAATAACCGACACTGTAGGCCTTTGATGACGGTGTTCTATAAATAACCGACGCCTATATTTTTTTTTCTTATCAGTTTGCAGGCTTGCTGTGGCTGGTCAGCAGGATTAGAACCTGTAGTTCAATTTTCTGAACTGCATGTTTACGACATCCATTGATATCAGCCTACAAATAGGCCAAAAACCTGCAAAATCAACAAATATTTTTTCACACAAGTAGATACTGTAACATCCCTGGCCTAGGTTATGAGTTAACCCTAGATGTTTTGCTTAATAAGGTTGAGTAGATTCTTAATCTTATCTTGGGAAAAGTGATTAGGGCTCATGAGAAACTTATGTTTCAATTTTGGTCATGTTTGAACAATGTTGAAGCAATATTTGCTTATTTTGGACTAAAGTGCAAATTACCCAAGTTGAGGGGTTAATTTGCAAATGTTGCATGATAAGATGTTCCTCTAATGTTGATACATCATAAGAATGAATATGATGTAGTGGTAAGATTTCTACAAGCCTAGACACCAAGATAGAGCTTGTTGGACAATGTTGTGCATTAAAATCCAGTTTTGGTGTAAAGTGCAATTTACCCAAAACCTAGGGTTCAATATGCAAATTACCACTTCAATAAGGTCCCTAATGTTTCTTGGAATCATGTAGAGCAAAGAAAATGAGAGGGGTGCCTCATTTGAATTAAGTTGGAGGAAAGAGAATCTTGATATTAAAATAATCAAGATTAATGCCTAATTGAAACCCTAATTTGATTTAGGGCAAAAATGAATAAAAATAATTGAAGGGCTTTCAACCAAAATGTTTTGGGTTGATTTTGAATAAGGATGGACGTTCCTTTGCCAAGATAAGGAACGAAAATATCCTAAGTAGGTGAAATTCCACTCACCTTATTATAAGAAAAAGAAAACCCACTCACATATGGATATTAATATAATAAGCATTAAGGTGCTTAATTTGCTTTTCTTTAAATTGAGGATAATGAAGGGGAATTAAAAGCAAAGGAAGGTGCCTCGTCCTTAAGGGATTTTAGGGGGAAGAGTCGGCCATATTTTTGGAATTTAATGCATTTTAATAATGCATTTTCTCTCTCATCAATTTCCTTATAAAAGTGCCTTTTTCAAGCCAAATGAAAGGCTATTTCTGATTTTCTTCTTTCCCTTGCTTGCAAAACCGACCAAGGAGCTAGGGAGGAGAAGGAGGACGCCTCCCAACCTGTTTGTAAGCTCTTGACCTTCGTTCTCCTTGATTTCATGGTGGAAATCAAAAATAAATTCTGGATTCCTTCTTATTTCGATCTCCTCTTCAACCCTAGCCAACTTTTGCAATCAAAAGCTTGAGGACGAGCCTAGGGGGAGTTGCTAGAGCTTCATACACCATTAATGGCGTGAGTTTGGAGCTTTGGAGCTCAATTGGAGGCGGGTTTTATAACTCAAACCCTCAATCACTGCTATTGCATCATTCATCTATGCTTTGTTGATTGTTTTCTTCAATTTGATACATACTTGTTTCTTTGCTGCAATTTCCATCAAGAACGGTTATTGTTCTTGGGTGCACGAAGGAAGGTGATGATGACATCATCATAAGCAAGAACCTCACCAAATATCTTGGGAGCAAACATTTTCTAAAGGTGGGAACCAAACGGTTTCATCAAAACCGTTTGGTGACCAAACGGTTTGCAAACCGTTTGAAGGAAAACGGTTTCAAGACCATTTGGTTGAGTTGACCAAGCGTGGACCGTTTGGGAATTTTGTTCCTAATTATGTAGGATAATGACCCTCCTAATTTGAGGGGTTAACTCCAAAGGAATCGTGAGTTGAAGCCCAATAAACTAGGAAAATCGAATTGAATTAAGTGCTGATTTTCAACCTGATTAACTTGACCTGTTTGGGAAAACGGTTTCAAGACCATTTGAGATGGTTGACCAAGCGTTGACCGTTTGGGATTCCTGTTCATAATGATGTTGGTTAATGACCCTACAAATTTTAGGGGTTAACGCCAAGGGAATCGTGAGTTGAAGCCTAATCAATTAGGGAAACCTAATTGGATTAAGTGCTGATTTTCAACCTGATCAACTTGACCTGCTTGGGCAAACGGTTTCAAGACCGTTTGAGTGCGTTGACCAAGCGTTGAAAGTTTGATATTATTGATCCTAATTATGTTTTCTAATGACTCACTAAGTTTTATGGGATAAATCCCAAGGAATCGTGAGTTGAAGGTTAATCAATTAGGGAATCCTAATTGGATTAAGTGCTGAATTTCAGCCTGATTAATTTGACCTAGTTGAGAAAACAGTTTCAAGACCGTTTGGTTGAGTTGACCAAGCGTTTACCGTTTGGGATTCCTGTTCATCATGATGTTGGTTAATGACCCTCCAAATTTGAGGGGTTAACTCCAAAGGAATCATGAGTTGAAGGCTAATCAATTAGACAGACCCTAATTGAAAACAGTGCTGAAATTCCAATGAGTTAAGTTGAGATTTTGGGTTGATTAGCCCAAACGGTTTCAAGACCGTTTGGGGATCACCCAAACGGTCTCAAGACCGTTTGGGGATCACCCCAAGACCGTTTGGAGGTCTGGGGTCAAGTATAGTTGACCAATTGAAGGTCCAAAGTTACCAAATCATATTGCAAGTAAGTGTTGATTGATTGATCAACTCGATAGACCAATCCATGATGATTTTTCACTAGAATCCAAAGGTTGGATGGGAAAACGGTCTCAAGACCGTTTGAAGCTCATCCAAACGGTCTCAAGACCATTTGGTGGTCACCCAAGACCGGTCTAGGGTTGAGTATGGTTAGGTGTTTGAAGGCCTAAAGGTACCAAGTTATTATACAATGCAATGCTGATTTGGTGATCAATCCAATGAACCAAACTCTAAGTGGTTGACTTATATTTGAGTGATATGATGGGAAAACGGTCTCAAGACCGTTTGGAGGTCATCCAAATGACCTCAAGACCGTTTTGGGTCAGGTCATACCCAATTTGGATGATGGTTCAATGGTTTCAATGCAACTAGTTCTGCATTGACTAGTGTTGTTGGATTATCGATTCCAAGCCCTAATTCAATTGAATCAAACCCTAATTGATGATCAATTGAGGGTCAATTGAGGGTCAAATCAGTTGAATATTGACCTATTAAAATCAATTGAAGTATGAGGGTAGGTCCAATTGATGATTGGTTCCATGAATCCAATGATTGAAGGAATCAACATTGGAAACCCTAATTCAATTGGATACATTATGTAATAGAGGTCTAATGTGATTGAATTTTTGAGAATTAAGAATGTGAATGTTCTATTGATCTAATGATGATTAGTAATGGTAATCAATGAAGGTACAAAGGTTGAAACCCTAATAGTACCTAAGTGATTAAGTGCCAATTAAGGGATGAATCCCTAATTGCTTATAGGATCAATGACTTGATACACTATGTTAATCATAGTTGTATGCATTTGATTGAAGGGTTGATGTGACCTAATCAAGTTGTAAGGATCAAAGAATAGAATTCATATATATAAATAGGATTCATATGATGATCCTATGTAGCACGACCGTGTAAGGCAGCACGGCCGTGGCGACTCTACGCAGCACGACCATGCAGGGTAGCACGGCCGTGGTAGCTTCACTTTACACGACCATGCAAGGTAGCACGGCCGTGGTGGCTTCCCTTTGCATGGCCGTTCTTGGTTACACGGCCGTGGTGCTCTATGCTTGACTTAGAGATGAATTGAAAGTGACCTAACATGGTCGTTTTGTTAATTCCCAACTTAAGGATGAGCGAGAGACTCATACCTTGTGATGATAATCATTTAATGATACATGATGGAAGTAATAAGTATGAATGAATACTTATGTTATCAATGAATGATCCCAGAGGAGTGTAGCAATAAATTAGGGTTGGAGTGATAATACACATATGAAACTCTAATTATATGTGAAATGGTAATCCTAACCCTAGCTTTGGGTAAAAGGATAAAAAGCCCTAATTGATGGTAAACCCTAACCCTGGTAAGGGAATAGTGGTGTTACCCTGTATTGCATGATGTGTTGTGAACTTGATAAGTCTATTATCATGTGTGACAATCATGCAGGTCTCATAAGGTGATGATCATAGCCAGGTATGAGCTATGATGTTTATTTGATAAGAATTGATTGGCCATTTGTGCCATTATGTTTTTGTTACTTAGAAAGAAGTAACAAGATGAGTTGGGCTTGTAAGCCTTTGTTTTAAGTTGTTGCCTAGTGAGAGGTGACAAGATGTGAATGGCCTTGTGAGCCATGTAAATTAAGTTGTTGTCTAGTGAGAGGTGACAAGATGTGAATGGCCTTGTGAGCCATGTGAATTAAGATGTTGCCTAGTGAGAGGTGACAAGATGTGAATGGCCTCGTGAGCCATGTAAATTAAGTTGTTTCCTAGTGAGAGGTGACAAGATGTGAATGGCCTTGTGAGCCATGTGAATTAAGATGTTGCCTAGTGAGAGGTGACAAGATGTGAATGGCCTTGTGAGCCATGTGAATAGAGTTGTTGCCTAGTGAGAGGTGACAAGATGTGAATGGCCTTGTGAGCCTTGTAAATAAAGTTGTTGCTTGATAGATAATTGATGTATTGCTATTATATGTGCTAACCATGCAGGTATCATGAGATGATGAGCATAGCCAGGTATGAGCTATGATGTGTTATTAGTTTGAATTTGTTTATTGGGCCTTGTGTGCCATAATATACCTTGTGCCTGGTAAGAGGTGGCAAGATTGTTAATGTGCATCAAGTGCCATGATGGATGCTTATATAGCAAGTATCATACTTACCTTGGTCAAATGACCTAAAGGTGTTAGTTACCTGAGAAAGAGGTAATAGTGCTCAAGTGATGAGAAAAGGGTTTGAATACCCAGGATTTCATGGTTACGGTATAGAAATTGTGAAAGGATGAGAAAAACCCCGTGGTGAAGTGAGAGATTAAGATCCCAATACTTATGAAAAGAGTATGGCTACGGGCCATGACTCCACATTGATAATGCCAGGATTTAGATATATGATCTAAGCCTGAAGAAAATTAATGCAGCGGTAATGATTCTGTTGTTTGAATAGATGTTATACATGTTCTTCCTATTCATTAAAGGATAAGTGACATGTTAATTCTATCAAGTTATAACTGCAATGCTTCTGATATAGAATAATGTTCTAATCTGATAGACATTAAAATATCTGCTGTCAAATAAATATGATATCTTTGTTCATATTTATCTTCTTAAGTTGTAATAACAATGTTTCTGGTGGAGAGTTATATCTCTCGCTGGGACAATTTTTTTATAATTGTCTCACCCCCGTGGGAACCACATTTTTAGGTGGACGCGGACGAAGAGACAGGAATCCTTCAGGAGGTGAAGGACAGCAGCAGCAGCCGGGACAGTAGTGAAGTCTCAGGTGGAGACACTGGCTGTCATGTCATGTTCAGTTGTATATAGAGTCCTATGTGTCGTCTCTGTACTCTCAGGTCCTCGGAGTAGTAATAGTTAGTGATTTCAAGATTTTGGCTTAATGCCTCAAGGGTTTTATACTACCTGTGTACAGTTAAGATAGAGTAGTTAATGTTGTATTCCTCGAGAAGCATAAGTACATGAGATGTATATATATGAACCAGGATGTAAAGTTTTACTTTGGTTCTGAATGAAAGAGTTTTCCTATGAATGGATCTCTTTGCAAAAAGTTTTATTTTTTAGTGATTTTCAGTAATTCCTCTACAAATGATTTGCTTCCGCATGTTTTATTATTGTTAATGACACTTGTTATCTTAATGATGGCGAGTGTCGTTACAGATATATTCAGACATCAATTCAATTCTCACATTCACACCTGTAGAAACATTCAAATACATGTAGAAACATTCAGACATGTATACATATTTAGAAATATTCATTTACAAAATATCATTCAGCATCGCTATCAGCATCCCAATTATATCTTACAATCGCCACTGCTTGTATGGCTTTTGCCCATTCTTCTCTTACTTCATTTAATGCTTCCATCGTATATGGAGCATGTATATTTTTTAAGCGTTTACCTATAGTATGGTCAGTTTTAAACACCTGCAAAGAGAATGATGTATATATATAAGTAATAATACAAAAATAAGATTGATATATTTCATACTAACTAATGGGACTATATATAATACCTCATGTATGGTACTAATATCCACTGCAACATGTCGGATAATCATCTGCATAAATCGCATCACATAGTATGCGCATGCCCAGCCGTTGTCTTGTGTAGCACACTATAAATTGAAACATACAAAATATTAAAAAATACAACTAAGCACAGTTCACATAAATAATATATACATTGGAGTTGGGAACTTACTTTTACGTTCTCCCAAATTATTGGCTGGTTCTTTCTCCTTGGGACATTTCCTCCAGCATTTTTGAATGCATCTAAACCCCTAATGCATAATTAAATAGTAATGTAATAACAGATGTTAACGGATATAAAAATGAAATATTTCTCACCAGAATAATGGCATTCTCATTACGTGTCCAATTTTAATGTTCAATGTACTTCCCGCAGGATCTAGATAATAAACAGTGAACGTCCCGGGGACAATAACTAGTAACTCCCAATGTCTACCGCTAGAGGTAAAAAAGTTAAAAATTAATAACTCAAAATGCACAATAAAAATGGAATTTTCTTAAGTCCAAATTATAAATAAAGTAAACTTACTTGACATTGAATGGAGCTATTATTATCATCTTCTTTTGCTGACCGAAAATTGTAAAAGCATCTATACAGTATTGTTGAACACTATCAGGGTCTTTAGCTACCATACTAATCAATGATGGAATCAAAAATCCCACATGATCAAATGCTAATTGTTTGCATTGATCTTTGACTAAGTAGCTGCAAAACATGTATTACGTATGCATTAATATATAAGAAACCAGATCACTGGATCTTACACAAGGTATATGGATGTATAAAAAAGATCTTACCTTATCCATGTCTCTATCATTGATGTATTCATCCAATCATACATAAACAACTCAGTAATATCTTGTATAAATAAAGAGCTATCGTATGATTGACCTGCATAATCTGCTTCTAAAGAAACAATTATAGGGCAATGTATATTATGTGCCCGTAGAGAACATGCCATTCCCCTATAAGCATGACCTAACGAGTATTTTAGGTCAGTTGGAACCCAACTTGGTAATGCAGGAAGTGGAGGTGGAGGCCTAGGTGCTCGGGGTGTCTTCTTTTTAACCTGTATATATAATTTCAGATCAGTTGACCTCATATATACACATTAACAATCTAAAGTAATGTAAATTTATCTTACAATTTCAGTAGTGTAGACGACATCTGCTTTGGGCCACAATATCACCCCGCCTTCTGCCTCACCAAGTATATCAATATCCGGGTGGGCATATGGTAATGCAGCTTCCCTCCTATTGGGTAATACACATATCGGGCTCACACGAACGTAGCCCTGCGGCATTGGTGTCCCATGAAACGTTGCCCCAGGAAGGGACGGGTAAGCCTGCGCCTCTGCAACAACATAGTCTTGCATTCTTAAGTAGCATGACTTCAATGCCTACAAATTTACGTAAAGAATATTATACATATATACATATCATCTTGAAAACATATCATCTTGAAAAGACTAGCTACAATGTCATAAACAATACTTACAACAGACGTGTTAGGCGGTGGGTCTATAGGATTACTTGTAGTCTGTACATCAGGAGAAGAGTGGGTCGCCATAGGCTGATTGGAAGCCTGAGATGCCTGCCACCATAGCAATTCTTCCTTGACCTTCTCAGCTACTATATCATTGACCTTCTTGGCAACTATATCCTCGACTCTCTTATTCTCCTATACATGGATAAAAGAAACATGAGCTTCTTATTATTGAATTCCCTTTTGTAGTAACATTCTAAAAAAAGAATAGGTTACCTCTTCTTGTAAAAGTCCCGCTCTGGGTTTGCACTGGGATGGCCCAAAGAATGCTTTGATGCCCACACCAGCGCCTACACCCCTAACATGTCCAGGATGCTCTGGGTTACCCAGAGCAACTGTCAATTCATCCCTTGTGCCCTGAGGGATGAACGTGCCTTGTTTCCTCTGCCCGTGTAGCTCCCGCTAATCACCATCAATAGAAATTGGTAAGTTAACACCACAAATAATCAATATTCAAATGATTGCTCTAAGAGTTGTATTTTACCATTTTTGCAGCAGCCTCAGCAGTTACGGGCTTCTTTATTTCACCCTTCTTGTTTTGCCTCCCAGCTAGCCAGATATCATGGCGAGGCATGTGTACCACTTATCCCATCCTTGAACACCTAATCTCACTAGTAAGTGTATAATGTGTATTGGGTTTCAAGAAAATTCAGCATTTCCCCGCTATTCTCTAAGTACATATGTACTTAGAGAACAAACGGGGAAATGCTACCAAAATTTTCTCAAAAACCCAATACACATTATACACTTACATCTTAAGTGAGATTAGGTGTTCAAGAACAGTCCCAAACCGGGGACTATCCAATATTTACTCCTAATGAGTAAATCTTGGACGGGTTTCTAGGCCAACAAACACATGTGATGTCATTCTTATATAATAAATGTGTACCACCTATCCCATCCTTGAACACCTAATCTCACTAGTAAGTGTATAATGTGTATTGGGTTTTCAAGAAAATTTCGGCAACATTTCCCCGCTGTTCTCTAAGTACATATGTACTTAGAGAACAAACGGGGAAATGCTACCGAAATTTTCTCGAAAACCCAATACACATTATACACTTACATCCTAAGTGAGATTAGGTGTTCAAGAACAGTCCCAAACCGGGGACAATCCAAGATTTACTCCTAATGAGTAAATCTTGGACGGGTTTCTAGGCCAACAAACATGATAATAGATATGTACATGTTAGGGTTTCATCACAATTAATGTTAGAGTTCCATCACAATTGATGTTAGGGTTTCATCAATGTTAGGTTTAATCAAATCAAATTAGGATGCTACAATTGACAAGTTTAAATCTTATTTCAACATGCATCAAAATTTACTGAATTAGGCCAAACATTACGATTAGAAGCACAAATATATGACAAATATATGCAAGAAAAATATTTGTTCATATCCTAGGATTTACATAAAGCATTACATAAAAATTTGTTCATATCCTTACCAACAGCAAGCATGGCTATGGATGTGTTGGCCTAACACGGCCGTGCTGGACAGCACGGCCGTGGTAGGCCAACACAACCATGGTCGTGCTTGCTGGACAGCACGACCGTGGTAGGCCAACACAGCCACGGCCGTGCTTGCTATTGGTAAGGAGCTAGGGAGAAGGAAGCAAAGAGGCTAGGCTACCTAGAGCTAGCGTGGAGAAGAGCGGCGGCGAGCGGCGGCAGCAGTGGCAGCGAGCAGGCGAAGAAGTAGAGGGGCGGGTGGCAGGCAGAAGCAACCGACGGCCGGAGAAGCAGTAGGCGTCGGCCGGAGAAGCAGCAGGCGAAGAAGCAGCAGCGGCGGGCGGCAGGCAGTGGCGTCGGTGAGAAGAAGAGCTCCAGAGAAGCGACGACGAGCAGCAGCTACTGACCTCGGGCGATTTTGGGAGCAGCGGCGGCGAGCAGCACAACAGAAGAGAAATATCGCGATGAAACAGGAAGAAAGGGGGAAGAGCCGGGTGATCGGGTCTATTAAGTTGGTCAACGACGTCGGTTATCTACAAAATCGATGCCTATTACTATTTAACGTCGGTTGACAGTAAAAAACTGATGTCCAACTAGACAATCTTTACCCAAAATTATTTGGCGGGAACCATTATCAACGTCGGTTATCAAAGAATAACCGACACTGAAAGTGGGACTTTTCGCGCAAATTTTCATCTTAAATAGGCGTCGGTGAATAGTTAAAAAACCGACGTTGTAGGTGACGCAAAATGTTTTGCTCAAAAATTGGATTTCACGGGCGATTTTAGGCGTCGGTTTGTTATACCCAGCAGACGCTGAATACAAAGCGGTACCCGTGTCTGGCTGGTCTTCGAATATAGACGTCGGTTTTCCTAAATAACCAACATTGAATAGTGTAGGCGTCGATTTTCCTAAATAACCGACACCCAGAAAAGCGACATTGAATGTTGTTTCTGTTGTAGTGCTTGATTCAAGGAAATCCATAATGTCTTCCATGCACCCTTCTGAGAAAGTATGTCTAGGACATTTTTCATATTCCCTCTTAGGAACCAATCAAGATCAAGAAGATATATCCATCAAAGAGATTCCCTTGAGAATTCTTGACACCCAAACAAAGCATTTCGGAAAAAAATACATTGTTCTAGTAAAGGTCTTGTGGAGAAACAACAACCTAGAAGAAGCTACATGGGACCTTAATGTGAGAATTGATTGCATAGAACATTTCCTAGGGATGAAATCCCTAAGTTTTACCTAACCCAAGTGTTCAACGATCCCACCCGCAAGTAGATCGATCTTATCATAGTATATCTTAGGATTGAACCCAGAGGACAATGTAATTAAGAACTATTTGATAATGTGACCGAGACAGAACTAGTATTTATCACAAATATTTGATTTTGTTTGGCTAAACTAAGTTTGAAATAGATAGAGACTAGATTGAAATGCTAGATTTATCTAATGGTGGACACACAAGGGTGAATGGGTTTTACCTCCACTACCTATTGTTCATTGTCTTATACTCTACTACAACACGCATGAACATATTACATTGAGGCCGAATAAATCCATCCTTTAGTATTGAGATTAAAATACAAATGACACTACTCTACGATTGTCATCCCATTACCTAGAGATCATGATCTGTCGCCTCGGGAAACACTTATCTAAAATTCTTATCAAGCATAAACCAAAATATAATTGATATCCTTGATCTTAGGTTTGAAACTTTCTACACCCAGGTCCAAGTAATCATGCATACATGTCGGTGAAACACATAAACAAGCAAAAACGGATTGATTCAAAATCTAATAGAGTTCACATGAGTTTAGATGTTCATTATAGAGAAAAAAAATAGGTAGTTGAGGTACTTAATGTACACTAGAGAGGGGAGACTCTCTCGTCAAGGTAGTAACAAGATAAAAAAATGTATAGACAACAAAATGTCATAGTCACAAAAGAAAATGGTTTAGCAATAATAATTTGCATGTGTTGTCTTCTTGATCAGGGATGTCTTGAGAAGATTAGAGCAACACAACAATTGACATGATGGTGGAATGGAGGCTAATCTCTACTAAAGTATGGTCTTTTAATTAACCTCTATCAAGGTAGAAAATTGAAGTGGCTAAGGTTGATTGTTGCTCAGTGGAGGTCGATGGATCTATTCTATGAAGGAGTTCAATTGATATTTGGAATGGTGTAGGTCGATCAAGAAGCTTCTGTCAAGGTCAAACCTTTGATGTTAGACAGAGGTTGGTAACTTTCTCTATTGACATTGGTCAATTGAGATGCATAGTTGTAGAGGTGGAGTGGAGGTCACTTGAGATCTCTTTTGAGGTCATTCAATCAAGGTGGCATGTAGACCAATTGACCTCTCTTTCGAGGGTGGTCGATCGAGCCTCAAATTGGATGAATGTTATGTGGAGTTTCATGTACATGATTTCTCTACCAAAATTGGGCTTATTTAGGCATATTTACATGATAATTCCTCTCATATTTATGTGTTTTATGAACAATTTTTTCGTAAATAGCCAAAGTAACTCTTGTGCGTCAGTTTTATCCATTTTGCATATATTTGGCCCAAAATTATTTTATTTTATCATTTCTTGATATATTGTTGCTTTATTGCAGTCTTGACCAAGAAGAAATTGAAGAATGTTGATACCACCGACATCAGAAGGAGAGGAAATGTCAATGAGAAAAGTTGAATTGAGAAGAGAAGAAGGGGAAATGCGAAAAAGCTTCTCGATACAACCAAACCAAGTTGGTGGCACCATGATTTTTGAAGCCCTAATTCATAATAAAAGTGAAGAATTCAGTGGTATCGACTCAAGTCAGTGGTATTGCCATTTCACTGACGTACAAGATCAAAGAAAGGCACATCTAATGGTCAATGGAAAAATTGCCCTAATTCTTCTTATATAAACCCAAGGGGGGTCTCCACATGGAGGCATCACAATGCAGACCTCTCATATCCCATTTCAAGTAGAGGCATTTCATCTGGAGGCCACTCCATCCATCCATCCTTGGAGGAACCATAGCCCAAGGAGGAGAAGACAAAAAGATGAAAGATACCTTTTAGAAATTTTCTATGATTTTATTTTCCTTCCTCCCCACTTCTGATTTTGTTTTGAGCATGAGGGAATAAACCCCCATTCTTTAGGACCCAAGAGTATCCCTGCATTAACTGTATGCATGTTCATATTTGATTCAATACAATTTATTCATTTCTTTGAACTTTGATAATGGAAAAGCTTAATTGTCTTATTTATGTTTGATCACCGTATGTTTGTAATGGATTGTTAACTGTTGTGAAACCATAATTAATAGTTAGAAAATCCATTGTAATCACATTCAATAACATCTTTGAAATTGTTCTAACTATGTGGTAATTGTTTGGAGATAGTTCTTATCATTCGTGTCTTTCATGTTGATGTTGTAAAAGAGGATTAGTAACTAGGATAAACAGTGTTCTATGTTGTGAAAGCGGGTAGTAAAAGTTACAAATGCTCAATCCAAGGAAGCAAATAAGTTGAAATGTTTTTATGGATATAGTTAAATGTATTACCAAAGGGAAGTATAGAAAGTTCTATACTCATTACGTCAGTGAGCCAGGGGGCATATGAAATTACAAAGGATGAGGGTATCTAGATACAAAATCCCATCAAACCGACTAATAGAAGGTATATACATGGTGCTTAACTACAAGAAAAACCAATATAATTGGCACGGTTGGACATGACATTTACTAAGCCCTTCTTGGCATGAAAGACATTTATAGTCTCTTTAGATATCCTCTGTATAATTTTATATTTCGCTGCATCTTTTCCTTACAAGGATCCTATTGTTCCTTTCTTCCAATATGTAGTAGCAAAATGAAGCAAAACCAGGTACCCCCAAAGGCCAACCGCTTCTTTTATGTGGGTTCTAAAACATCCACTCAGTAATCTCTTCAAGTGCATTTTTGTTTATCATGTCCCATGAGTTTCCAAGGTAGGTTACAAACCAAACATACTTAGTGAATTTTTTGTCTAAGAAAAGGTGATTGTGGTTTTCCTCTTCCCTGTCAGAAAGTGGGAAAACATAGTCAACCATGATCCCTAGTGGATCATCCTACATTTGATTAAGATTTTACCCAACATGTCCATGTTAGTAGTGGTGATCCACTTAGGAATTTGTAAGGAATTCTAGATGATTTTAGCCCAACTAACTTCCACATGTATGTCATTGTTGATCCATGGTGTAGTTTTGGTGATTAACCAGGATGACTACATCATGCTCATCAACAATGTACATGTTACTAACTTCAGTCTACCTATTGCAAAGACTCCTCCACATCTAAGAAGAGTGTTTGTCACATTTCGAAGGTAGGACTCCGTATCTTTTGGTCATCCAGTAGGAGCAGACATTGTCCTTAATCTCAGGAACTGGATAAGTCTCTTTAGTTGTCCAACAATGATGATCTTATGAGGATGTTGAATATTGATAGACCCTCTAGAGAAGGGTCAAGACAATGTATCCCAAGCCACACCATGGCTGCGACCACCCCATATGAAGCTATTAGTTATCTTCTTCATTGATTCAATGATGTGGCTAGGAACCTCACACACGTCACGCCAAAATTGGATCATGCTTTGAAGAATTATCCTCACAAGGATCATACTTCATGCAAGGGACATCCTAATACAGCTCTAGTTGTCTATATACTTCTCAAAGCATCCAAGCAAGACTTGAAGTCATTATAGGAACCTCTTCCTCTAGCGATCTGGGGCTCCTAGATACATTTTAGGAAGCCTCCCTCTGTCAAGCCCAATGGCTCATTTGAGTCTACCTAATATGAGGTCATGGGATTTTTATAAGTAAAACTTTGACATGATAAAAGTGATATAGAGTCCTATAAGTTGCCACATTTAACCAATACTATTTTGAATTCCTGCAATCTATTGTCATGCGCTACTAACAAGAGCATTGTGTCATCAGCGAAGGTGAGGTGGGTCTCAACTTTCACAACTCTGATCGCATAGGGTCCTACCATTCCTTGCTCTTCGGATATGTTGATCATGTTAGTGAGCCGCTCCATGATGATGGTGAACATGAGGGGGGACATGGGGGTTTCTTAAAAAAGTCCATTACTAGATTTAATAAGTACAATAGGTCCACCAGTGATAAGGATAAAGAATGAAGGGGTCTCAACACAATGTTTTATCATTTGAATCCACCTTCCTGAGAACCGTAATGACTTCATAATTTCCCACAATGCATCCCAGCTGACAAAATTATATGCTTTCATAAGATCTATCTTCACACAAGCTTTGGAGTTGGCTTTGTTAATCCTAAACCTCGTGAGGAATTCTTCAATGAGGAGAGTACTGTCTAAGATTTTTCTACCCTTGATGAAGGCACACTATTCATTGGATATGATATGGGAAAATATATCTTTGATTTTCCATTTAAGAAGCTTAGAAACAAATTTATTAACCACACTACAACATGTTATGGGTCTGTAGTTTATGATTTCTCTTGCCTCCTTCTTAGTGGGGATAAGTTTGATAAAGGTATGTTTAACATTGAGAAATATATTACCTCCATTAATAATCAATCTCATAGATTTAACGTTGTCCCTTTTCACAAGTTACTACATGGACTGGAAGAATCTCCCATTAAACCCATTTGTCCCTAGGGATTTGGATGGGTTGATGGAGAAAGTGCATTCTTTATCTCCATCTCCATTGTGGGTTTGCACATAATTTTGTTCTTGTCTTCAATCAATGCACTATTGGGAATAAGTCCTTCTTAGCTTCAATGCATTGCCATAGGTTGGTTATATAGCTGCAGGAAATAGTAATGTCATTCATTGTGATGTCTTATCTACTATCAACCATTTGCCCATGTTCATTGACTAGTTCTTGAATGTTTTCCCTCATCTCCTTATTCTTCTTAGAAACATGATAAGTCTTGGTGTACTGACCCCCATCCCAGATCCATCTCATACAACTACATTTCTAGTAGTAAACTTCTTCTGCCTTCTTCAATTTTCTTAACCTTTCTTCTACTTTCCTTTCTTTATTAATGGTTGTGGTACTGTTAGGTTGAAACATTGTTGCTTCGTCCACATCTTCATAGCATTTCCTGGATTTAATAATCATATTTCTTAGATTCACTTTCTCTTTACTCCAATTATTTAATGCCCTCTTCATAATGTTGTAGTTTGCCACTGACTTCCATCCCCCAACTATCCTCAACCACCTCCTTAAATCCTACCCAATTGCACCACCAATTAAAGAACTAGAAAGGATATTGGACATGCCACTTGGTAGAAAATTCCATCTTCATCCACAAGGTATCACTCACTATATTAGCCCCCAATTTTATAGCTACCTTGGGACAAACATCCAACCATGATTCTACTAGATCCCTGTCAATGGCACTAGCGATCCTTCGGCCTAGATTTTTCTTATTTGACCAAGTGGTTAGTCTAGAGATCCTTTTCATTTCAATGAGTCCAACATCTTCCATAGTATCAGTGAAAGTAGCCATGATTATGTTTGGGGCCTTATTCCCTTCATAATTTCCCTTAGATTGTCTCACATAATTGAAATCCCCTAGTACCAACCATGAGATTTCATTATGGGCAGTGTCTTTGATGGTTCGCCACATGTGTTCCATGTTGATCTCTAGGTTCTCACCATATACTTCTGAGACTATGCAAGTTATCCCTTCTTTTTTGCAGCAATTGATGGTAGACACGTAATCAATTATATTAATGGGATCAACATTCCAAACCTAGGGTTTCCAATCCACAACGATTCCTCCACTGTCTCTCTATTCAGGGTTAGAGAAGGCAGACCAACCTATGGGTAATAGAATCTTCACTCTGTCATTTACTTTCCTTCTAATTGTGGTCTACATGCAAAAGACCATTCTCACCTCCTTTTCAAATATCACCTTTCTCTCGTCTCTCTAACTTCCATACAGTGAGGCCCCTCACATATTTCATGTGAGTAAGGATGTTATTTAAGGTTTATGGTACTTCTCCCATCTCTGGAGCAGATTCTTTTTCTTGTGTTCTTGGGTGAGATCTTAGAAGAGATTCTTGTCTATTTGGGTTTCTATTGTTATTGTTCTCTAATTTAATAGCAACATCATCCTCTTTCTGATCCAACACGAGAATGGGTTCTCATTGCTTAATCAACACTAGCTGCCTTCTTGTTCTCTGTAGTCCTCTGGTTGATTAAGGGATAGGGTATCGATATTGGGACCCCTGATGAGCTACCTAAGACTAGGTTAGATGCATCCACTTCTAAGGGATGGTGAGTGACATGCTCTTTAGTGGAATGAGTCTTGACCACAAATTCAATATCATCATAGGCGTCGAACGACTTCCCTTCATCACCAGTGCCTTTTTTCTTACCATTTCTCATCTTGGTAGGAGGTTTAGATCTAACATTCCTCCTTGGTATCCCCCTATTTTGTTCACGAACAATAGAGGGGCCATGTTAATGATGGTTCTCTTTCCTTGGTAGTTTCTTGAATCATGTCCAAACACCTTGTATGTGGTGCATCCATCAGGTTAGGTCTCGTACTTGATTTGCGCTTCCCACTCATCTCCATTGGGAAGATCAACCATGAATTTTAGAGGTGGTTTAGATTCTTTTGAGATGTCCACACAGAACCATGCACATCCTTGGATTGAACCATTGGATCATCTGTTGATTGTGTGCAACTCACCAATCACATGTTCTATGACTGTGCTGTCCAATTCTTCCCTACATCCGATAGGGAGACCCAAAATGGAGTAGTAGTAAACACCTCTCTTCTTGTATCTTCCTCCTTAGTCCACCTCCTCACTAGGAATAGCTAGTCATCGAAGAACCAGGATCCCTTGAGGAGAGCACCCTTCAGGTTCATTTCATTGGAGAAGCCAACAAGGAAGAGACCCCCATCTAATGTGAACACTTTAAGCTCACCTTTAGGCCTTCAGCTCTGGATCATCCTACCCTTTAGATGTTGGGTATGCCACTTCCTCCATAGGATCTGGACAAGCATTAAGTGTTGGTTGTAGTCCTCCATATCCTCCATTATAGGGTCGTTGAATCTCGTGTATAGTCGTCTATCTCCCTCCATGCAAAAAGGGACTTTAGGGTCAGCCTCCAAGGCATCATGAATCTTTAGGAGGGGGCTGCAACCGATCGCACCCAGTCCCTGGCCTATATGGCATCCATTTCCAGGGAAAACC
Organism: Alisma plantago-aquatica; assembly: GCA_963693085.1. Lineage (NCBI taxonomy): Eukaryota > Viridiplantae > Streptophyta > Magnoliopsida > Alismatales > Alismataceae > Alisma > Alisma plantago-aquatica. Next base: position 1,468,569,157 of record OY856409.1, on the reverse strand, counting down.
AATTCGCATCAGGCTTGCTTGTATCAAAGGAGGTGGGAGCAATGTGGGTAGAAGAAGGAGGGGGCTAGCGCCCCCGCCCACTATGGGAGTGAACTCTAACCTAGAGAGGCATCAGAGCTCCAAACCCTAATTCTAGAGAAAAGCACTCAGTATAAAATTTACTAAAATAAGTTGTATTTATCTTATAAAATGCATGTATAGGTTGATATCATGGTGAAACTAATATCCTAAAGAATCCATAAATCCAATCTTCTATTTACTTTACGTTCTTAATCTGACTAAATTACAAGTCTAAAAATAGGAAGATTTCAAATGATCAGAGTTTAAATTTATTACTCGATACCTTTAGGACCTCTTCTCTCAGTTATGGGGTTTAAGTAGATATATGAGGTCAAAAATAGGGTTGTGGGGACATGTATTGTAAGGACCCTGACCTTCATTTAGGGTCTACCCTGTTTGCTTTGCTTAACCCTGGTGCTTTGGTGCTTGTTAATCACCTTCAGTGGTAATTAAGGTTTGGTTGTGCTTTGTTGAGAGTTGGAGGTGCTACTTGCAAATAACCCAAGTCTAGGGTTTTGTAGGCAAGTTTGCCACCTTGTGAGGTGTTCCCCTCTCTCTTTGCTTCCTCTAGGGTTGAGAAGAAGGCTTGGGCTCGTTGCTTGAGTTCTTTTGGGCCTGGTTGAGTTTGTTTAGGCCTTGAGGTGCTTTGTTTGGGCTTGGTTGAGCCTTGTGTCGCCCAAGAGATGTGTGTGTCGACCTAGAGGTGAGTGTGTCAGCCAACATGGGAGGTGTGTCGCCCATGGTGCAAGTGTTGTGTCTCCCATGGTGCTTGACCTAGCTTTGACCTCGTTTGTGTCACCACTTGTGGACACTTGGAGCTTGATGCATGCATGTGGCAATAACCTTGGACAAGTGTATAAGGCTTGCTAGAGTGGTGGCTTGAGCTCTAGGACAAGTGTCCTTTGGGTGGGCGACACCTTGCTTGGACCAACCTTGTTTTCTCCTCCCTTTCCTTCTATATAGGCGGTTCTTTCCTTAGCTTAAGGTCCCTTTGGTTCCTCTCCACCTTGTTGCACGACACAACCCCTCTACCTTGCTAGTGGTGGCCGATATCCCCTTGAAGATGAGAGTGGTGGCCGATACACCCCTTGCAGGAGCAGCTTGGTGGCCGACACACCCTAGAGGAGCAAGTGGTGGTTGACATCCCTTGAAGCTTGGAGTTCTTGTTCTTCTTTGGAGCTTGGAGATTAAGGCGGGTTGCATAACTTCTAACCCTAACTACATTATCTCTTGCTTTGATCTTGTTTATATGCATGTTAGTAGCTTAGTTTCTTGCTTATCTTCTATGATGGCCGATCCATGTGAACTAGGGTTTAGGGAGCAATACTCCTTTCTCCCCTTGGTCTAGAGGAGTGAGTTTAAGTTTCTAGTGTCATGAGAAACACCCCTCTTTCCCTTAACCGATTGAGGTGAGCTTGTGTCCTAGTTGCTTAAGCAACACTCTCCTCTCACCATGGGCTAGAAGGGTGAGCTCATTGGTGATGGTTGACATGCAAGACCCCTCTTTCTTGGGTGATTGAGGTGAGCCACCCCCTTGACCCTCTAGGGTTTTGAGATCTTTATGCTGGAGGAGGAAGACGACCATGTGTATGAGTTGGCCGACAGGTGTGTGTTGGGCGAGAAGTCTTGGGTGGATGTCGGGCGTTATGCTCTGCTCTTGTGTCGAGCGATATGCTTGTTCTTGTGACGGGCGTCACGCCCTCTTCCTTACGTTGTGTCGGCCGTTAGGCCTTGACCAATTTGTGGCACGTTTTGTGGAGGTGTTCTCTCTCTTGGATGTTAGTTTTTGGTGGGCTGACCTGGCCGATATGATAGTGTCTGTGACAGTGTTGCTGGGTTGCTGTGTCAGGCGTTACACTGACCTGGTGTCGGCCGATAACGCCAAGCTGAGACGGGTGTTGCCCGATAACACAAGTGCCCGATACACCCCACTCCTCTCGCGTGTTACTCTTCCCTTGTAACGATGTGTCGCGCACTGGTTTCCTTGGTGGCAACGCAGCGTTGCTGCTTGCTCTCTTATCTACCATTACACGTTGGGTTTGGGTGAGGGCAGGTGGCCGTTACACCCCCCCCCCCTTTAGTGAGGGTTGTGGTGATCTATAATGAGAGTTTTTGTTATCATTTATGACAGTTCCTAGTATTATGAAACAGCCTAATGGTATATGTCTTTACTTAATGATGGTGACACCTTATATAGATGACGGTGCATGTTATCATAAGCTTGATCATTTATCTTAGCCTGTCTACACATATGGAAATGATTATCTGCCTACGCTAAGAATGGTAATGGTAGTAGCATGACTATATGCATGAAGTGATCATCATGTTTATATGTTAATGATAAGGAGAATAGTGGTAGTTATACTAGTGGTTTGCTTAATGATAATGATGATGATAATAGTAATGATAATGATAATGGTAGTGGTAATGATAACACTTGTCTAGTATATCCAACATGACTATATGAATGAAGTAATCATCTTGATTAATTGTATAATACTAAGATGAGGATAAGCCTAGATATAAATTCTTAATGATGTGTCTTATGCATGTGGTCATAAGTTGAAGCACGATTAAGAAAGTATAGAGTCACTAATGTCACTTGGTGTGATAAAGCACTTAATCAATGAATGACGGTGGTAATAGTAATGATAATGGTAAGTGGTTTACCTAACGAATGGTAGTGGTAATGATAACGTTTGTCCTTTTATATCTAAACATGACCATATGTATGGAGTGATTCCCTTGAACATCTGTGTAATGCTGAGGAAAGGATAAGTACATAAATAGTTGTTTTATGATGTGCTTTATGCACTTGATCACCAGATTATGCAAGATTGATAAGTATAGCAGCTTGCATGTCATCTCATGATAGTAAGCATAGTCCTTATGTTGAAACTATGATTATTGTATACCCTAACCATGCAGGTGATGCTTAACCATGAAAAGGCTATGAGAAATATGTGATGAATAACATCACTCTGATAATTACTCTGGGTGATGAGATTGTATATATGATGTGTTTGTCCCATGATGATGATATGAGCCTTGAGAGGCAGTGGCAATACATGATGAGGGATTGAGATCCCATGGTATGTGATGATCCCTGAGATGGATCTGGATGGTTGGCAAGAGGCCAAGTGATAACATGTGATGTTGGATCCTTGAGATGGATCAGGTTGATGTGATTATGATAATAGCATAATGTTGAGTTTTATGTTGTTTACTTTCCGTTATATCTTGCATATTATACAACTTGGTTGAATCTTGCAATCCATCTAAAAGATATTAATTAATTACAGTGGAATATATCATGTAGTTGCCCTGGCCATAGATCCATCATCGTCAGGATTTGGTGATGGTGAAACGGGTTCTCCTGTGGGTTAACCCGGAGCGCATATTTTTGAATATGCGAGGATTCTCCTAGCCTCAAATAAAGAGGGAAACGAGTGCAGCTACGGTTGCAGACTCGGATATGTGATGAGCATGGTGAACAGGCCCATGGCTCCGGATATGTGATATGATGAGCATGAATGTGTTCATGGGTCAGAGCACGCTGATCAGGCCCGTGGCTCAGTTTTACTAGCGTTGTGACCTGTACCAAGGTGGGCTAGGCAGAGAATAGCCTGAGGAGCTGACCCTGTGGCTAAAGGCCACTTCAGCATGAGACTGCGGTCCTGCTTGTGTTGTACTCGTGTACTTACCACGAGGTGGGAGGTCGTGGAGTCCGGCTCTTTCATTGACCTTGAATGGCATTAGGCTTCGCAGCTGAAGGTTGGATTTGAACGGTACGGTTCACTTCCTCAGGGCATAATAAAATACGTAATGCCACCATATAATAATTACTAACACTACTAAAAATTGGGCCATTATTCACGAGTGAGTCCTATTACAAACCCCTCTCTACAGGCCCTCACAAATAGGGATGGTTGTGAGTCTGGCCCTCACAAATGGTCTGTGAAGAGAACTCACGTGACAAATACCAGTGGCCCTCACGAATACAATTGTCACGGACCAACTGACCCTCAAGAATGTTATATTGAGGGACTATTTAGCCTTCATAAATACATTTTTGAGGGACTATTTATCCTTCATAAATATTTTGAGGGCACTTTTAGTTCTCATAAATACATTTTTGAGGGACTTGATGGTCCTAGAGAATATATTTTTGAAGGGCTAATGCCTTCATTAATATTATTTTTGAGGGGCTAAGTGGTCGTCATCAATGCAATTGTGATGGCCAATCTGGATCTCATTTTTTAGGGACTAAAGACCTTCATTAATACATTTTTTTAGGGATTAATGTAAATGATTTGGTTACTGATTTATTGAATGGTTTGTTGAATGTTAATTAATTTTAAATGAAAACTTTATATATATAACCTCAAGCAATATTTTTATAAGAGTCACATGACATCATAAGAAGTTTCGATACCAAAATGACACATAAAAATGTTAAATCACCTCAAACCAATTTCTGTTATTGAAGAAAAATATTATCCATACATTGCATGCTCAACGTTGATATAAATAACGAATACATATGGTTCTAAAATTTGAGATTGATGACAATCAACATATCATGCTAGAAACTCTTAAAATATGTAATGTCTCCATATTCCTTCAAATGGTGTGGTTCTCTTCATCAATGCCAGGCCTCATACGGTTGGGTAGTTGAGTATTCTTCTCCTAAAAATGACAAATCATTATATTAATAGAATTTAAAATTTATACATAAATCATAGTACAACAAACAACTTACCCTTATATTTTGGTTCTGTTCTACTCCAAAGTGCATTGTCGGTCGAAATCCATCATTAAAAGCAATTGTACCCTATCAATATAAATACAAAAAGGAATCAGAGTGAGTGCGAAGTAGAATATGCCATATTGTTGACTCAAGGCCCAAATGACCTAGAACAATTTTTGTATCATGTGGATTTTTGAAGTAGTGAAAGACACTGATGTAGAAATTTGCTAATAAGGTTCACCTCATTTAAACGCTGATTTCTTGGTGTGAAAGACATCGATGATGATCTACTTTGGGTGTTCTGCATTTGAGGACGACTTTGTGGATTATTACCAAATGTAGGGCACCAACTTTCAACTACAGCCTTTGATAAAGTGTACACTTTAATACTCTCATGTGTATGAATATTGAAAATAATCTTCAGCTGTTGTGAGGTACATGTGGCTGAAAGAGTAGTGGATGTCCATTGCTAGCACTCTGCATGGGTACAGAAACACAGATTAAATTTTGAGATATTTGTTCCAAAAGTTGATGATGCTACATCTTGAGTATTTTGACATTTTTTTTAATCTCTCGCTTCTAAAAGCTATCTTTCTTAAATATAAGGTATGTTTCCCCTATCCCTAGACCATATACATTACCTTGAAGACGAATAGTTTAATGACCAAAGATAGATCCAAGAAAGAGATTGCTATAAGCTCAGTAGTAATTATATACTACACCTAAATGATATATACGACCTGCTAAAGAATAAATAAAATAGAATGTCCATTCCAAACAAATTGAAGTGATGACTATAAGTTTGAAGTCAGACAAATCTAGTAATCCTTGTCTGGTTTTTCTGCTCATTTACTTACCGATGCATATATCTTCGGAGTACAAGTAGATATTATTTCCCTTGCACTTGCACTCATATCCACCCTAGTTATTCTTGCAACTGCACCCATCACACTGGCATGTCAGTTTTTCCTTACACTCATCTATATCTGAAACCAGTATAAAGTTACAATGACTTATCTATAAGCAGAAATATGATAAAAAAACAAAAGATAATAGAAAAATGATAGGAAGACAATGTGTTCTTAACAAACCTTCACATGGATGACCATCACCACGAAATCCAAATGGGCAGGAGCAACCTTTCAAATCAGATTCCTTTAAAATGAAAACTTCCAGTCAGTTAAGGGAGTCAAGACAGGAGAATCAATCAACAGTAAAAGCATCCAGGGAGTGAAAAATATAGAACTGAGCAAGCAGAAATTGTTCTGCCCTCTCTGGTTTCTGACCAGCAGCCTCCATTATTTATTGAGCATCTTGCAGGTCCCACAGTTGTTGCTCGCCAAAAGGTGAAAAAACTAGATCAAAAGTTACTTAAAATGTTTTGGAGATAACCTTACATAAGAGATGAGTGGTGCATCAGTTGATGGCATGGTAGACAAAAGCACTACAAAAAAAATCGATTCCACCAGAACTTTGTGGTTCGGTAGAATTTAAAGATCTATTTAACTATATAATTCCATATATCCTAAGTCCTTGGCATGAGATTTGGAACGTCAAGATCAAATAATCAGTGGATAATGTCGGGTGATGTTTGTACTTAATATGATTGCTTGCAGATATAAGGAAATGTAAGTGCAAGCCAATAAACAATTTCATTAAATAGAGTTAACTCCAAAATTCGTGTGGTGGCTGCCCTTTAGAATAATGAAAAGGCTAATACAAATTACCCAAAAAAAATACTTATGCATCTTCTTCAATCAAGATCAGGCACTCCACTCCGACATCATAATCATTGCAATTACCCATATCCACATGAACGCTGTTGATAGTTAAATGTGATATTATTCGAGTAAAACTTGGGTAAGGGAATCTGTAACTGTATAGAAACAAAATTCCCTCAGGGCCAAAATGTATTGGTGATTTACAAACTAAAATATGGATATTCCATTATCCTTACAACAACGTTTAGATTTTAGATATGGATAACAATAAATTGGTGCTAACTGCTATGCAGTTAGTAGAGGCAGTGTATCACTCTGTACTCTATAGTACGTGCAGCAGCATTGCACATGATTGTTAGGACCACATTCATTTTATACACATTTATGAAAGAGTGCAAGGAAGCATTGCATATATTCAGATGCTAACTTTTATGGAGAGAGAAAAATGTACAAGAAGCTGCAACGAACTAGAAACACCAGATTGGATTCAGTAGGTTTAGAACAATGTGTTATTACAATAAAATCGCGACATGCAAACACATAAAAAAGGGAATTAAAGTGTAGGGTTCAATAAAGCACAACTATCAATCTAATGGAGAGTAGATAGCTGTGGTTCTGATCTATCTTAGTGACATAATGCACCAGTTAAGATGCCAAAATTACCTTCATTTGTGGATGTTTAGATAAAAGGCATGACAGGTGGTAGCCAGCACCAGATGCTGATTTTCGGATAGGGTCGCCAAGCTGCATGCAAACAACACGAGCACAATATTTGAAACAATTTCACATGTTACAATCCGAGTGAAGATTGGCCCCATTACAATGAAGCAACCTTGATTAGGCTGATAAAAGTTAGCTGCCAAATATAAAAAAGAAATGACCTTTTTTTTCTAAATTGTATCTTTGCCACCAACCACATGTGGCCCAGTCAGTCAGGCTATTTACAACAGTGTATGCGCATGCAACCTAATAAATTGTTTTTGGCAGCATACACTGGTCTACTGTATTGTAGGCAGACCACAACAAAATGGCTGAATACAAGCCATGAACTTGATTATTCATTCTATTTTTTCTTTTGTTTGAGCATCTATGGGAGCGAGGGTGACTATTTAAATTTTACTACTAGAGTATCTTTAGTTCTTTTAATATCATTTTATTTTTGAATCGAGAGAGAGAGAGAGAGAGAGAGAGAGAGAGAGAGAATTTGATATCTACATCCCACATTTGCTCTACAAAGCCTTCTTTGCAAACTTACCATATGCGGATTCTACTGAATGGTCGACACATTCTCCAAATTAACTTATGTGGGGTTATGACGGCCCATTAATTCCCTATGTATACTATCCATAGGCATATTTGATATCAACTTTGTAATTATACTTTTTGAGGAAACACAAATGCTCAATAGAAAAAGAAATGCTCAGTTTATGAAGTTTACAAAGAATTGACTTTGCATGGTTATTATGGCATACAAGCCTCAATTCTTTTTATGGAAATCCAATAAACAACCACCTGTTCAAATTATAATGGACACCTAACGTGTTCATTAACCTCATATAGAAAGAAAGAAAAACACCCCAAAAATGCTCAGACTCAAAAGTCACTTTTTCCGTCATTCAAATATTCACATTATTATAACTACGGTAAACCAACCGCTTAACTACAGTTCTATATAGTATCGTAGCCATTTCGAATTTTGAATCTACATGTTCAATTTAAAACCTGTGATAAAGATAGAAATGTCATACAAGGGCAACATGATTTTTTTACAATTCATGATGCACATACAACAACAAGAACTACTTACTTTGTTTACAAGAGCAGAGAGTAACCTTCATTCTTGTTCTGGCTTATTTACCAACAGCATAAATATTAACTGAAACAAATGCAAAAAGTAATGGGTGAATAACATTAATCATAATAACATAGTAAGTTTTCCAACAAGCATGTGTTAGAAGCCAAGTTAAAAAGATACCAACTTTCAAAGCACACACAACATAATCTACCATACAGAAAGGTCATTGTAAAACCAATATTATTGAAATATCACAACTTCACAAGTTTTGATGTTGTCAACAGAAGGGTAAAAAGTTTGATACTATCTTTATTTTTGGATACTTTCCAAAGTAAAGTTTTAACAACTTTTAAAATTTAGTAAATGAGAGTTAAATATCATTTTACAATAGCCACTTTATTGGACTATTGATTTTCAAAGAAAAATAGAATTAACATTCAAGTTATGACGTCACCTGTTTCAGGTGGTTGTTCCATACAGAATGATGTGACTATTTTCATTAACTACCTAGCTGGCATAAAAGAATGCATGTTTTCAAGTGGAGATGGTACAGGGTGGTGATAAGTGAAGGAATCGTTCAAAAGGCTACAGAAAATGAGGGGAGGGAAAGGGAAATTGTAAAAGCGAGACATCAAGTTTGGATCATAGACAAAAGACTAGTTCAGAAGAGATCGAAGAATATTATTTATTGTGGTTGGGTCATGTGACCCAGCAGAAGATCTTTTCCGTCTTCCTATGATTTTTTATTTTCATATCTTTATACTATAAGCCAAAGAGTATTTAAAAATCTACTTATGAACACTCTGATGGTATATGCAATACTGTAAACCATGGGATATTAGATGTCCAACACTGAAAAAGGCCTCTATCTGCAACTCAACATTTCATGCCATGTCAACATGCGCAAAAGCATTACAGTGGTCGGCATGCTACTTCAGTAGATAAATTCTGCTGGTCATAATATCAACATACCAAGAAAACAAGTTATAATGGCCCATTGCTGACAAGTAGTTAAAGAGCCACATTTTCATGCTAAACTTTGATGTAAAGGAAATCATTGTAAAGCAAATCGCCTTCATGTCGACTTCAACAGATGTGATGGTGGAGGTTTTGGGGGACTTCAAGGAAGCTGCAGGATAAAAACTCTGATGCAAGATAAGTTTTTACAAGAGCAGAGAGTAACCTTCGTTCTTGTTCACCATGTCATTTCCTTCGCTCTCTTTTTGCTTTTCCTCCTCCTCGCCGTCCGCTCCCAGTAAGCCCCCGAGTCGGCGCAGACTGCTGCGCGATGGTAGGAGGCCGGCCCGCTGGAAGAAAAGTAGAAGGCGGAGGGCGATCCAGAGCACTGTGTCGTCGGCGGATGGCATGAGGCGGAGGAGGCGGCATTCGTCGTTGTCGCTGTGTCGGCCGAAGTCAAAGGTCATGCACGCCGTGGAGCAGTACCTAATAGCGCCCCGCAGCAAGAGAGAGGAGTCGGGGGATTGGGGCACAGGACGGGGAGGAAGCAAGCGGAGCAGTGGGTGGCGAGGAAGCACGAGCGAAGGGCAGCGGCGAGAGGAAGGAGCGGTGAGGTCAGGTCTCAGGGGGAAGTGCACGACGCGCGCCAGAGGGGGAAGCAAACAGTTCTTGGGTGGAGGAACAAGGGTTTTTATTTTTATTTTTAATTTTGATTTACAAATGTTGTGTTTTCGAATGGAGGGAAGGGTTATGAGATGGAGGGAAACATTTGGCATGGTATTTTTCACGGGGTGATTAGTGAGTAATGTATTTGTGAGGGATTAGTGTTCACATAAACGTTCTAAAATGTTAAAAACACGGTTGAGGGATTTGGTCCCATGTTTGAAGGATGAGCCCTCACAAATAGACATCATTATTCATGATTTTTGGTTCCTCACAAATGTTCTTCAACAAAGGCTAAATTTTTTGTAGTGTAAGGCAAAACACGGAACTTTGGTTGAGGCCTTGTTTGCATAGTTAAACTATTATATCTTGCAGTTACTTATATATTCCTCATGTTACATAGAAATATATGTTATCTTGTCAATCATGTTCCATTAAGAGATACTTGGTTATATGCCTTTCGGACAGCTGGTAAGCTTGTCGGTAAGAATAGCTTTGCTTCATATATACTGCTCTTGTTATACCTGTTATCAGTTATATGCTGTTATAGCTTTATCTTTCTGAGGTTCTGAAGTTGCGGTGAGGAAGTTATGTTTCTCGCTGGGACAATGTTCAATTGTCTCACCCCGCTGGTTTACACCCTTTTTAGGTGGTCGAGCTAGACGTGGTGGTGGTCGTGGAGTCGCGACCGAGCAGCTAGATGAGCAGTGAGAGGCAAGCGATGGATATGCTACTATTTTGGATGTTGGTAGTAGAGTCTAGAGTCATCCCTGTACTCTCAGGTCCTTGGCAGTGTTTTTGATGGTATTTCACGATGTAGGATCATTGATGTTTTGTATATCCTGCTGTTGGACGGATGTGGGTCTTTATGTATATGAACAGGTGGTGAACTCATGTGATGCATAGACAGTTGTTCCTTTAATCTATGGACACGTATCAGGACTTGTTTATGTATATATGTCCTGATTCTATGCAGAATGAGGACTGGAATGTAATAGTTTCTCAGTTTATCAGCTTTCCGTAAACGGTTTTAATTAACCCGTGTTTTTGATAATCTGTGGTTATGGTGATTTCCGCACGTTTTCACGTAACACCTCATTGTCTGTGTGATAGTGGGATGTGTTGCCACGTGTATACACTTAACACTCTACTTTTGCTCAATTAAGATAAATCGAGAGTTGAAATATGTACAGAACGGGAACTACTCTAGAAAAACGAAACAAAACAAAACAAATAAAATAGACTCTATTGAATCCTACTAATCATGATATTAAGTTCCTGGTCATTTAACCACAAGCTAGTCAGTCTATGCAACCCATTCTCGATATAGACAATCCTTGAACCACCTAGCAAGAAACTAACATCCAAACATGGAATGAATCATGGTAATACTCCTATAGGGGTCATCCCATTCACTCACGCACAGTGTGACTAAAACCAATCAGCAGTCCAAGACCTCTCTCAAGGGTGAAAGAACAATGCACATGAATATTTTGGTGAGGCCTTAAGATAATCGTTGGTGCAGTTTTGATGACTTAATGTGATAGGGAACTTATTCATTCTACATGGAATTCCCCTCTACTTCTTGCCACCTCAACATATAGATATCCCTGTAATGTGATTCCTCTCACTTATCATGAGGCAACACTCTCACAAAAATAGTCTAACCTCATGATTGTTGTAGTTTTGGTAACTTTCTATGAGAGGACTTTTACATCCAACATTGAAGGATCCTTCTTTGAGGGTGAACATGACAAATCGATCCTCTGTATAAAATTTCTCCAATTTTCCAAATAGGATACTCTCATGAAATGGGCCTAAACTCATTCCTAGAGATATATAGCGAATTTTTGCGAGAGGGAACTTAAACTCATTTGAGAGTCAAGGCTCCTTCTAAGAGGGTCAACTGTACATAATGGTCCTCTATGATAAAAATTCTCCAGTTGTCCTAATATGACACTCTCATGAAGTAGGCCTAAACTCATCCCTATTGTTGTTTAATGACTTTTTGCAAGAGGGAACTTAATCTCTGGTAAACTTGGCAAAATGATGCTCTAATTTGTGATTTCTCTCACTTAATCTAAGAGGACACTCTCATGATGTAGGTCGAAGTTCATCATCTCTCTATGTACATTGATTTTATGTAACATGACACTTCCTTAATCAATATTGAAGACCCCTCCTCCACATGACATATTGACATAATGGTCTTTCACAGTCAGGGTTTCCTCATGTATCTTAATTTATAGGGAACTCACATAGTGATGGTCTCATTATCGTTCTCAGTGCAATTTGGGTGACTTTTTGTGAGAGGGCACTCCCTATTTTTTTGAGCTCATGTGACTATTCCTTGAGGAAAATAATATACAAAATCATATTTGTCTTTAGACTCAACAAGATGGAACCTTTTTTATGTCCTTGTCTCCATACATTATGGATAAACATTGGTGAGTTATGGGCTTGGACCTTGATGTCTAAATTGCAATTGGGTCAATTCTGGGTGGTGAAATTTGTAATATAGGATGAATTTGTGTTTACAAATTTGGAATGAAATAAATTATTATCTATCATGAGAAATCAACAAAATTATAGAATCGAGATTTGTTTCTAAGTTATACACTATAAACCAGATCAGATTCTAAGTACCCACTATGTTAAAAATTTTGGTTTGGTGGTGACTCTCGTAGGAAATATTACATCAACTCGGTTGTTGTCCAACTCAGAACTGACCCAAAGATGACTTTTCACACCTATAACTCTAAAATTTAAAAGAGTTATATAAACATAAATCATATATTTTTATTATACAAGAAACACAATTATTCATCAGTTATAACTTAACTAAACAAAAAAATAGTATAACACCCTCACTGGTTCATGTATAACACCCTTTCCATCGACAATCCCGCCTCTTCCTAAAACACCCACACCATGAAGAGTAGTTAGTGCAAAAATTCCCAATGTCACCCCCACCCCTATCATCTTACCCCATACCTACAACGAAGATCGATCAGTGCAAAAAGAGAATCCCTCTTTTACTAAGGTTGTAAGGCCCCTCAACTTGCTTAATTCGTTGAATAAGCTTAATTATCATAACTGAATTCTTAAAAAACTAATATAACCTTTTGATATGCTTTGAAATCATAAGACAAGCTTAAGTTTCAAATTTGGTCCAATTTGGACATTGTTTGAGCAAGTTATGCAATTTTATGCACATTTTGGACTTTTCTACAATTCACCCAATTGAGAGGTTTTCTTTGCAATTTATCACTTTAATTATGTTCCTTGGATTTTATCTCATCATTATTGAGCTTTTTGAGCCATGGGGCACCTATTTCAACCTTGTTTTGAAGGTGTTTTCCTCAAGGGTATTTTAGGGTTTACCCCTTCATGGATGAGCTACCTTTAGTAGCTATCAACTAATAAATTATTTGTTTTTCTTGGAAATTCAAGAAACAAGGGATAATAATGCATCTATGTATGGTGGGGGAGCTTATTGAGTGTGTGCTTGTATATTCTTAATAGTTTAAGGCCATGGACACTTGGAAAGATACTAGAACTTCAACTTTTTCTTTTTCTTTATGTTAAAGTTTCATTTACTTATCCCTAAGCACCCCAAATGAGCCATTTTCTCTCCACCACTTCCCTCCATCTACAAAAATCGTTCTCCCTCTATTATTCTGTGAATTTCCTATCCAAGGAAGAAAAAAGAGGGGATCTTCTTGGAAAAAGAATCTAGGGTTGCAATTGACTTCCTTTTAGGGTTTAAAAAGCCTTCTTCTAGTGATCTTGACCTAAAACAGTAAGAATCCCCTTCTTTACTCCATTGATTTCTTTGTTATACTTCCTCCTACCCTTCCCCAGATTGGAACCTTTCTGTTCCATGGTAGAAATTTCCCTAAAGCTCTAAAACCCTACCTTTCTTGCTCCTTATGCTTAGGGTTTGCTCATTTGATGAAGAAAGGTGCTAGATGGACGAGTTCACAGCTTATGCTTGGATTTCCTACCCTACATGCTCATGTTTTCTTCTGTTTGGGAGTTTATCTTCTAACTAGAGGCAAGTTTTATAACTTGCTCCACATTCATTGCTTACCATAAGCTTTCTAGCTCATGTTCTTGCTTTTAAATGATGATCCATGCACTAAAAAGCTATGCTTGACTTGGATTTCGATTTTTATAATGTTCGCTATTCTGATTTCAGTTCTAGATGAATCTGTGATCATGTGTACATTATTCCTAAGTAATAATATGACTTGGAACAGGTTGGTTTGACAACCTATGGCGCAAAGCACCTATCAACCAATGGTAAATTTTGGGGTTTAAAGCTGATTTCTTCTATAAACACATGACTCGATGGTGGTACCATTGCAACAACCAATGGTGTTTTCTTTGTGACAACTGATGGTGGTTACCAAGGTTTTCAACTTACGTTCACCCCTTAGGTCAGGTGTTGGCCTAATTAAAAGCCTAGTGATTAACAACTAAGTACCCTAATGATGCTATCAATCAATGGTGATATTAGTTTGATATTTGATGTTGATTAATAAATATAGTGTTGATCTAACAACCTATGGTGACTTAATGGTCACTAATGATGTTTGATCAGGTCTCCACAACCTACGGTGAGTTAATCATATAGTTGTAGCATCAATTAAGCCTTAGACAAATGGTTTCGACCTATACTGTAATTGAAGGTTTTAAAATATGAACTTGACACAATGGTCAAGATCTAATGTTTATTCCTCCAATAAAGTGGAATGATGGATAATGTAATATGTTGGTCCTAATAATGTGATTTAGATGGTTTCATTTATATGATCAACTTAAGGAGCTTACTTGTTGACAATGGATGGCTTGTTTTAAATGAACAGTCGATTGTGGGTTTTACCCTACTCTCAACAGAACCCTTATTGTTGTTAATCAAAGGATGCCTAGGGTTAACTGGTGACTTTTATAGATCACAACTCAATAATATCATAGATGATTCATTCAAGGTGTTTACTTATGTAAACGACCAATGGCTTTACCTTTTCAACATTTCATGGTTAAAAGTTGATGCCTCAATATTTCCATTGTTTTGGGTGAAGCATGTAGTGTAATGTTATGATTCAAATGATGAGAATTTGATGGATTAATACCTTAAACTTGTAGTCTTACTCTTTCCCTCATATGATTATGAATTATAATCACCATAATGAATTGATTGGTAACCCTAATGAGGTATAGCTTGTTATACCTAGCTTTAATATAACTAAATGATGGTAATTCACTACTACAGAAATGGCTTATAACGTCACCTTTAGAGGCGTCAGTTGTATCCCAAAAACAGTAGCCTAAACCCTACAACGTCGGCTGAAAGCACAAACCGACATCTATATGTGAAGACCGGCCAGACACGGGTATCATTTTTTATTTAGCGTCGGTTGCTCAATAAGAAACCGACGGTTAAAATCGCCCGCCAAATCTAATTTTTTCAGTACAAAAAAATTACCTCCAAAATTTCACATACAACGTCGGTTGTTTACCCAACAACTGACGACTAAAAATAACTGACGACTAAAGGTTTTTCGCGAGACAGAAATCGGGCCCATTTGTGTCGTCAGTTTTCTTGAAATAACCGACGCTGATGTGTTTTTGCACACTGTCCCTGCAAAATTTTTTACACCCCTTTAGCGTTAGTTTTTTACGGCAAATGACGACTATGGTCATAATCCAAGAACATTTTCTTTTGTCGGCATATGTAGATAGACGGTGGTTTTTCTAGTTGAAACTGACAACTATCATTGAACATAGGTGTCGACTTTTTTTGTGGTGAGTGACGCCTATTATTTTAAGCGTCGGTCGTTTATAATAACCGACGTCTATTGTTAACTTAATAGTGCCCGCGTGAACCAAATTCCTTCCCTTTCTTTGTTTCATTCCCGATTTCAAGTTAGGGCTCTGGCGATTCCTCTCCGCCGCACTGCTCCTGCTGCCACTGCCACCTGCCGCTCCTACTGCTGATGCCACTTGTCACTCCTCTTCTTCCTACAGCCACGCGCACCGCCGCCTGATTAATACCTTAAACTTGTAGTCTTACTCTTTCCCTCATATGATTATGAATTATAATCACCATAATGAATTGATTGGTAACCCTAATGAGGTATAGCTTGTTATACCTAGCTTTAATATAACTAAATGATGGTAATTCACTACTACAGAAATGGCTTATAACGTCACCTTTAGAGGCGTCGGTTGTATCCCAAAAACAGTAGCCTAAACCCTACAACGTCGGCTGAAAGCACAAACCGACATCTATATGTGAAGACCGGCCAGACACGGGTATCATTTTTTATTTAGCGTCGGTTGCTCAATAAGAAACCGACGGTTAAAATCGCCCGCCAAATCTAATTTTTTCAGTACAAAAAAATTACCTCCAAAATTTCACATACAACGTCGGTTGTTTACCCAACAACTGACGACTAAAAATAACTGACGACTAAAGGTTTTTCGCGAGACAGAAATCGGGCCCATTTGTGTCGTCAGTTTTCTTGAAATAACCGACGCTGATGTGTTTTTGCACACTGTCCCTATAAAATTTTTTACACCCCTTTAGCGTTAGTTGTTTACGGCAAACGACGACTATGGTCATAATCCAAGAACATTTTCTTTTGTCGGCATATGTAGATAGACGGTGGTTTTTCTAGTTGAAACTGACAACTATCATTGAACATAGGTGTCGACTTTTTTTGTGGTGAGTGACGCCTATTATTTTAAGCGTCGGTCGTTTATAATAACCGACGTCTATTGTTAACTTAATAGTGCCCGCGTGAACCAAATTCCTTCCCTTTCTTTGTTTCATTCCCGATTTCAAGTTAGGGCTCTGGCGATTCCTCTCCGCCGCACTGCTCCTGCTGCCACTGCCACCTGCCGCTCCTACTGCTGATGCCACTTGTCACTCCTCTTCTTCCTACAGCCACGCGCACCGCCGCCTGCTCCTCTTCTTCCTACTGTCGCACGCACTACCGCCGCCTGCTCCTCTTCTTCCTACTGCCGCGCACACTGCCGCTTGCCACTCCTCTTCTTCTTGCTGTCGCACACTCTGCCGCCTGCTCCTCTTCTTCTTGCTGCCACGTGCACTGCCGCCTGCTCACCTGCCGCCACTGCCGCTGCCGCCGCTGCCACCTACCGATCTCTCTACACTGCTCGACAGATACCTTTCTCCACGCTAGCCTGCTCCTCTTCTTCCTCCACTCTTCCTCCATCATCATCCTAGCATCTAGTTGATGTAAAATATAGATATTGACACAATTTTACCGTGCGTATAACACAAGTGCACGCGTCAGAGTAATATAGGCCTTGTGAGGCCCGAGTCGAACTCAGAGACACTGAACTATCGGTAGACTACTACTAATTGTTTGCAATTAGCTTGACCGATTAAAATGTTTTGAGAGTTGTTGAAAAATAAAAGAAAATAAAATAAAAAGAGCAATCGATTAAGTGTTTAGTTTAATCAATTCAGGTGGGAATCTTTAGGATTGCGGTTTCACTGCGGGTTTTCATTGTATGAATTTCCACATAGTTAATCAAATTTGCCTCTTATTCCAGGTAGTGGCCTGTAGTCAGAATTGTTCACTGTCATGAGACAATTCACTACCTAAGTCTAGGTCAGTTCCACCATCATAGTAACCTATACCCTAAACTAGGTGCATTAGAATCAACCTCTGGGTTTCCACCATTAACCGTACATCACCTTGTTCAAGGGATTTATTAATTAATGTGAATTTAGTCTATTTTCAACCGTTAATTCTTATTTCAAAGCAATTAAAGGCATTAGATTATCATTAGGGTGATCAATCATAATGATATTATGAACAAAATGAAATCATACCATGGATTTAAGGGACAAATTATGAATTACTATGATAAAAACATCATACAATGATTCCCCGAGCTACTCCCAGTCCTAAAGACAAAGGGGATTAGCCCCGCATGTTCATCTCAAAGCAAGACATGGTGGGAAAAAGGGACAACATGGAGAAAACGTGGATGAAAATAATGTAAACCCCTGAACGGAGAAGATCCAATCATTCCTCGACGTAGAGTGCGCGTTCTACAGCCTTTTGGCGGTGAAAATGTCTTCTTCGGCTCTCGGAACGATAGGGGCATGCTTCCGGGCTCCGTTCTTCTCTCCACACCTTATCGGGACTTGTACAACGGCTAATGATGTGATAGATGGCTCCTGGCCGCCGTCATTAGGTATAAACACCAAGTTAGATCGCCAAAATATCACCACCGTTGGATTCAGGCCGATCTGAAACAAACACTAATATGACGGCGTCGATACCATCGACGCGGGTCGATGGTATCGACCCGTCGTGAGATCGACAGGTTTCCTTTCTTCTCTGACGTCCCGACTAATGCAGACTCGATACCAACGACGCGGGTCGATGGTATCGACACCCTTAGGTGTTGGTTTTGTCGCTTTTCCGTCGCTGAAATTGGGATCGTCGATAGTATCAACTTTTGTGTCGATAGTATCGACCAGCTGATTGTGGGCAACCTGAATGTAACCCGCTACCATCAACTTCCCAATCGATGGTATCGACACTTCTTGGCTCCTCGCGGTTGTCTCTCTATGACTGTGTCGATACTATCGACGGATGTCGACAGTATCGACAACTGTATATATATGTTTTTCCTGAAATTGCAAGGCAAAGCCAAATCACCTGAGATAAAATCCATTATTATAATCATTTATGATCAAAAAGATAAAATATGAGAAATTTGATACTGAAAGAGATTATAGACTGGAGTAAGTGAATTATGTACTATTAACCACCAAAGTGACCAATAAACACATAAAACACAAGTAAAACAAATCTATAAATGCGAGTCAAAATCCTCGCATCAAACTCCTCTAAGATTAAACCTTGGTTGTCCTCGAGCAACAAAACTTTAGAATAGAATTGCGAAGGTCAACTAAAGAACAAATTATCACAACTGACCTTGACGTATGATTCCCGCCAGACATTCACATTCAGGCCCTCACTAACCACAGAATGACAATTACCCGCAAGGCGACAATGATCATCCAAAGAGATATCTACCCCAAAACTGATGAACACTATCACATAAGGTAGTTAACATAATAAAATCCTCCGGTCCAGACTCGGTGCATCTTGTGATCTTATATCTACGTTGCTCGTCCTAACTACCATCTAAGTGGAAGCAGCTCTCCTGATATGAAAGAGTAAGGAGATAATCACAGTGCCCTACCAATCCGAGCAACGGGTGGATGGAATAGGTGCCTATGGAAGAAATGGAAGCATAATACAGTTTTAACATGCACAAATATCCGAAATGACCTAAATGATGAAAATGCAAATGAAAATGCCCTAATGCCTACATTTTGGGTGGAATGATGCATATTCCTACTATATGTTCCTACAATTCCATCTTATGCGAGATAGAATGTCTAAAAACTACATTATGTGCTTATTCTTCCTATTACACAGATGAGAAAAGCTCTTTTCTCCCTCTAAAATCAGCCTTTTTCTGTTTTTTTCAAGCCCTTTTTCTCTCAAATTGCAAAATGTACAATATTTTTCAGAATTCTTTTTTTTTCTTATTTTTCTCGGGCTTACTTTCACATAATTGTAATCCTTGAGGCATTAAAACTGTATTTTCAGAGAGTATAAAATGAGTTACCCGCTTCTCTTATTTTTCATAAGAAATAAGGCATATAGGACACTTAAAATGCAACTACATGAGATCAGTTATGCAACTATGATGCCATGCACTCAGGAATGTGTGCATGCATGATTCATCTACATTTTTTTTTCATTTTCCATTTTTTTATGCACAATCTACTAAAATGCAATCCTACCTAAATGCTATGCAATTAAAAGATGAAAACCGTAATGTGCTTCCAGTTCTTATGGTGGAGTATGAAAACAATGGGGTGGATAGATCACAAGATTAATTGACTGGACCATTGGAAAATATTATATGTCCCTCCTTACTGACCTATGTAATAATTAAGAGGTTTCTCTCTCTTATTTCAAATTAAGGTCTCATTATCATTTGGTCAGTTTAGGCTCAAACAACCAATTCTGTCCACTTGTCGCAAATCAACGACAGGTACAGTATGGTGTTCTATTTTAAAGTTGACAAACCCAATAATTTTCATAAGTCATGTGCTCAAGTTCGAACAAAACAAGCTTGCAAATTCACTAAAAATTTTCAAATTTACCCCTGATTCCCATGTACAAACACAGAAATGACACATTACATTAGACATCCACAATTACACTAGATAGAGTGTGGATCCTAAAAAAAAACTAAGAACTACGAAAATTTCTAAAATAAAAGACAAAGCAATAAATGATAAAAACTAATAAAAATAAGGGATAGAAGATGTTCCAAATCCCCCCCAAGCTTGAATTCGACTATGGCCTCATAGTTAAAAACAATCTTAAAAGGTGGAACAGTGATCCCGATCATTGGTCAGGTGGTGGCGGGTACTGCGGGGCTGTGGGGTCCCATGATTGATACTGCCCCTGGAAACTCGGATCATACTGGGGCATCGACGGAGGTTTAGGATACCCCCCGAAATAGTTCTGGCTCCAGTAGTTGTCGTAGAAGGGTTGTTGCTGCATCTCCATCCTATGCAACCAGTCATGGATATTCTGTTGGTTGGCGAGGAGGAGGCTCTCATTCTAGTAGATGGCCTGCTGGTTCAAGAAAAGCCAGTTCGTGGTATCCTGAATACCAGAGAAAGAAGCAGTATGCTGCTGCTGGGTCTGCTGAATCTCCTGTAGCATCGAATACATCCCCTGCATCGAATAGACATCCTCTCCTTACTGAGAGGGCTGAGGTTGCAGAGGCTGCGAAGAAGATGATGCACCCGAGTGGATGCGTGGACGCTTCCACGGTGCCACTCGTGCCCGAAGAGGAGTGAAAGCCTCCTCTTCCTCTTCATGCTCGTCGTTGTCATCATTGTTGTCATCATTACCGTCATCTTCATCCGAGTCGTTTATGGCGATGATAGGCCATTGGAAATGTTGAGCTCCCTGGATGTTGAAGATGGGGTCTGGAAGTGCACATTCTTGATATTCGTGATTGACATGGCAATGTGCATACGCCACGCCATCACGGAGCATTAGGAGATTGGAGCGATGTAGATGATGCAGGTTGACCTTGTTCCGGTTGGAAAGAGGAGTGAGTTGGGAGAAGTCCAACCCAAGATACAGGGCAAGAGGCGTGATAAGCCCCCCAAAGTGGATAGGGGCTTTTCTTGTACTCCTCCACACGGCCAACACGCACGTCAAGAAAAACGTGCCCCAATTGCACTCCTCGCGCTTCATTAGTTTATACAAAAAGAACAAATATGTCTCCTGAAATTTACTCAGTGAGAGTTCACCCCAAGTAAAGAGTATGGTGCTCAACATGCGATGTAGAACCCGCAAAAAGGGATGCTCAAAGTCAGAGACGGCCGCTTTGTGGTAGCTGACAGATTTTCCTGGAGGTGCGGTCACCAAACTGGGCGAAGATCGCATCATAATATGTCTGGTTGTCCGGCCTCCTGTGCTGGTAGTCATGATGAGCCCAGTTATATATAGAATTGAACTGGTCGAGAGTGAGGGTATAATTATTGTTGTAGAGTCTGAAAGACATGCACCCTTTCTTCCACTCCCGATCTGTGGCGATCAAGTCGTTGGGCACGACATTGATATCAAGTGATGCCATAAACTCCGCCACCAGTTCTTTATACGTCAGCCACTCGCCAAAAAATGGGTGGCCCTCGGCGTAGTATTGGACTTCATCTAGCCTCCTGTTGGTTTACTTCACCTGACCTTGGAGAACATAATTGAGATTGGCCACGAACCTGAGGTCGCGAATCATAGTCCGATCGACGTAGCGGTTCGGCTCGATCTTCCGCTTCAGCAACTCCTCATATGTCTTCCGTACTTCCGCAGAAGGATGGATAATCCTCAGACAAGGAATTGATCCAGGGCATGGAGGAACAAAGGTCTCAATCTCCATAGGGGCCGCCTGGGAAGAAGATGCTCCCGCCGTCCGCACCATTGTCACAGAGAGAAAGGGAATAAGAGAGATCTCGATGAAGTTAGAGTAGACGATCTCCGCTCGGTTGAGCACTCGATGAAGAGATCACGATCCTTGGACGCTCGTAGCAGGCCTCCGGTCGCACAACAAAGATCAATGCACAAGAGAAAGGAAGAAACTCCAAAGGTGTGGAGTGATCGGAGAAATAACCCTCCCTTTTATAACTAAACCCAGCGATGTTGTTGCACCATTGATACCATCGACGGGGTGTCGATGGTATCGACACATGGAGAACAATCTGGGTCTTCTCTAGTATCGACGGTTGTCAATTGCTTCATGTGGGGGCCCGGATCGATGACGCGTCGATACCATTGACGATTGTCGATGGTATCGGCCCATCCCAAAGATCGACTTCTTTGATTTAGCGGTCACCGTTGATTTCTTCTCGCGGATCGGTGACGTGTCGTGTCGATACCATCGACGCGGGTCGATGGTATCGACTCTTCATGAATCAATCACTCTCGCGAGGCCCGGCTGCCGCTTTTTGACTGTAGCCAGGTCAATACCATGGAGAGGCCCGTCGATGGTATCGACTTTACTGAGACAAAATTGTCTGTAAATCTTCAGGGATCTCACAAGTATCGACATCCCAGTCGATACTATTGATACCGATCTTCCTTTTTCTTTGGCGTCTTTGATGGTAGGTCGATACCATCGACGTGGACGTCGATGGTATCGACTCAGAAAATTTTCTACAGTTGCCTACCTGTACCCATGTCGCTACCGTCGACATCTTAGTCGATGGTTCGACTCTGCCTCAGACCTGCACACTGAACACACGATCAAGGTATCATTTTTACACTAAAAACTAAATTAAACCAAACTAACTTGTAAATGCAAAAGAAAATGGACGAAACTACCAATGGTTGGGTTGCCTCCCAACAAGCGCCCTTATTTAACGTCTTAGGCTAGAAAAAATCAAGCTTATCATGCATCCTTAAGTGCTATGAGTTTGACCTCATGCACTTTCCTCATGTAGTCCTCGCCAAAGTACAGCTTCAACCTTTGTCCATTGACCAGAAATGTCGTCTCTCCATCACGCACCATGATGGCACCATGTGGCCGCACCTCCTCCACAATGGAAGGTCCACTCCACCGAGATTTCAATTTCCCGAGATGCAGCTTCAACCCAAGTTGAACAATAGCACACGATCTCCCTTCTTAAAGACACGCAGTTGAATGTGTCGATCGTGAATGAGTTTTGTTCTCTCCTTTTAAATACTCGAGTTTTCATAGGCGTTCATCCTCAGCTCATCCAACTCATTGAGCTCTAGCATTCGTTTCTTCCCTGCCTCATCATAAGTCAAGTTAAGTTTCCTTAGCGCCCAGTGCGCCTTGTGTTCCAACTCTACCGGTAAGTGGCAGGCCCGCCCGTAAGCCAACCTAAAAGGCGTAGTTCCTATAGGTGTCTTAAATGCGGTCCTATATGCCCATAAAGAATCCGGTAACAAATTACTCCAGTTCTTTCTTGTCGAAGCCACTGTGCGCTCCAAAATTTTCTTGATTTCTCTATTGGACACCTCGACCTGCCCTTGTGTCTGTGGGCGCTACGGGGTACCAATATTGTGCTTTACCCCGTACTTCCTCAACAACACATAAAACTTTTGATTTTTGAAATGGGTGCCTCCATCACTGATAATCATCCTTGGCACACCAAATCTGCAGAAAATGTGATCTTTTACAAACATGCACACTACAGTAGCATCGTTAGTCCTTGTGGGTATAGCCTCTTCTCACTTTGATACATAATAAACAGCAAGAAAAATGTACAAATTAGAGTTTGAGGACACAAAGGGTCCCATAAAATCAATACCCCACAGATAAAACACCTCAATTTCTTGAAACATGTTGAGGGACATCTCTTGCTGCTTGGAAATATTACCTGCCCTTTGACAGGAATCACATCTTCGCACATAATCGTATGCGTCCCAGAAAAGTGTAGGCCAATAAAGGTCGCTCTCAAGCACCTTGGCCGCCGTTCTGGAACTTGCATGATGGCCTCCGATTGGCAGTGTGTGACAATAACTAAGTACACTGTCATATTCTATCTTCGGTACACACCTGCGCAAAACGCCGTCCCTGCATTGCTTCAACAAAATGGGATCATCCCAGAAATAATATATCAAAGAATGGAAAACTTTCTTTTTCTCTTGATACATCCAATCATCTAGGATTATTTTACAGGCAAGATAATTGACAATGTAAGAAAACCATGGGTCCTTGGATTTTACAGAAAATATTTGCTCATCAAGGAATGTCTCGGTAATGGGTGTATTAATGTCCTTCTAATCTACCCGCTATAACCAAGACAAGTGGTCTGCAACCACATTCTCTATCCCCGCCTTATCTTTAATTCAATGTTAAATTCTTGTAACAATAAGATCCACCTAATCAATCTAGGTTTGGCATCTTTCTTTTCCATCAAATATTTTATGGCGGCGTGGTCCGTCCATACCATAACTTTTGACCCTACAAGATATTGCGGAAATTTTTCAAATGCAAAAACGACGGCGAAAAGTTCCTTTTCAGTTTTAGTGTAATTAAGTTGTGCTTCATTTAAATTCGTAGATGCATAGAAAATCACAACGGATTTGTTTTCAAAACGTTGCCCAAGAACAGCCCCACTGCAAAATCCGAAGCATCGCACATTAATTCAAATGGCTTCGTCCAATATGGTGTTTGAACAACCGGTGCAGAAATTAACTTCTCTTTGAGCACATTAAAAGCATGCAAACACTTTTCATTAAAATGAAACACCACATCTTTCTCAAGCAGTTCAGATAATGGTTTAGCGATTTTCAAGAAATATTTGATAAAACGGCGATAAAATCCTGCGTGACCGAGAAAACTCCTTACCCCTTTAACTGAATTAGGTGGGGGTAATTTGGAAATAACCTCAATCTTAACTGGATCTACCTCCAGCCCCTTGCTAGAAACTTTATGTCCAAGCACAATCCCTTCACTAACCATCATATGGCATTTTTCCCAGTTGAGAACTAAATGCGTGTCCTCACATCGTTGTAAAACTTTATCCAAATTGTATAAACATTCATCAAAAGACGCACCATAGATGGAAAAATCTTCCATGAAGACCTCTAAACAGCGCTCAACCATATCAGAGAAAACAGCAAGCATGCAGCGCTGAAAGGTTGCTGGTGCGTTGCATAAACCAAAGGGCATACGGTGATATGCAAATGTTCTGTAAGGAAAAGTGAAGGTGGACTTCTCTTGGTCCTTAGGATCAATAGAAATCTGATTGTAGCCAGAGTAATCATCTAGAAAACAAAAGTGAGATCAACCTTCTAGTCACTCTAAAATTTGATCAATGAACGGAAGTGGAAAATGATCTTTTAACGTAGCAGAGTTCAGTCTACGGTAATCAATGCAAACACACCACCCGGTCACCAATCGGGTCATGACCGGCTCATTTAACAAGTTGTGAGTGACAATGATTCCCCCTTTTTAGGGACTACCTGTGTGGGACTTACCCATGTCGAATAGGAGATAGCGTAGATGATGCCTGCAGAAAGGAGCTTGATCACCTCCTTATTTACTACCTCCACCATGCTTGGATTGAGTCTGCGCTGTGGTTGGATTACAGGTTTGGCTCCTTCCTTGAGCCGAATCTTATGCTGGCACAGTGTAGGGAAATCCCCTTGATATCCGCAACTGACCACCAGAATGCACCCCGATGGTTCTTCAACACGATCATCAATTGATCCTCTTCATCGGCACTCAGATATGCTGAGATAATCACCGGTAGTCTTTCACCATCGGCTAAGAATGTATACTTCAAATGGGGAGGCAGTGGCTTCAGTTCTAACTCTGGTGGACTGATCAATGATGACTGAAGCGGTGGTGGGAGTGGCCCAAGATCTTCATAATGCTTGGCATAATAGCACGGAAGCACTTGAAGCATCTTGACACATTCTTGTAACGACTTGCTTCTCATCAGTCATGCATTATGTTGACAAGGCAGGCTTCAAGGGGCAGTTCTGGGTATGCATCAAAGACAGAACTTGCTATTGCATCATCTTCAGTAGAAAGAGAAATTTCCTCCTCTTCATCATTTGGAAAACCCACAGCTCTGCAAAGAGAAAAAACTTTGGTCTGTTCCATAATGTCTACATCCAGTGTCCCCTTATCTACATTGGTCATTACATGAGACATATCTAGAAATGGCTTCCCTAGACACAGAGAAATGTTCTGATCAAAATGTTTCACCATGCGACACTGCTCCTTTGCTTTTGATTGTGTTGTGCTTGGGGGCATAACCATTTCAAATTGGTCATCCGCGATTCCCAATGTCAGAAGACCTCGTCCCATTTCAAGTATCATAACTGTAGTAGCTTGGAAGGGTCTTCCAAGGAGTAGCTCATTTCCTTGTTCATCTTGCATTTCCTTTACCACAAAATCTGCTGGAAATACAAACCGGTCAATTTTAACCAAAACATCCTCGCAAATACCGTACGAATTAACCACAGAATTGTCCGCCAACTAAATCGTCATATTTCTCTGTCTTGATTCTTTCAGTCCTAGCTTCTTGAAAGTAGAGAGAGGCATCAAATTTATACTTGCCCCGGAATCACACAATGCTTCGCCGAATTTTACTTTACCGATGTAACATGAAATATTGAAGCAGCCCGGATCCTGTCTTTTAGGTGACAATGTTCCCATAATGAAGGCGCTCACCTGCTCCTTAAGAACCACGACCTCGGTATCAGGAATCTTCCTCCTCTTTGTGATTATATCTTTCAAAAACTTGCCGTAAGAGGGTATCTGCTCTATTGCTTCTAACAGTGGAATGTTGACAGAAAGCTTCCTAAAGCTATCTAGGAACTTCTTGAACTGAGCGTCCACTTTCTTGGCTTTCAAACTACTTGGATATTGGACTGGGACAGTCTGTGCCCTCTGATGTGGCGGCACATATGGTCTCCTCTTCTGCGTCTCCTCCTCAGTAATGGGTTCTGGTGTGACATCCTCTACCAGATCCTCTACCGGCTCTGTGATTGGAATTGGAACCTCCTCTGTGGCCTCACCTGTGGTTTCTGGCAGGGGTTTGCTCGGTTCATCGGCCCTGAGGTTTAAAATATTCTTTCCACTCCGTAACAGAATTGCCTTGGCTTGCTGATTTCCTCCCGGAACATTTCTATTTCCGAGAAAACCCTATTGTGTTGGCTTTTTCAGATTTTCTATCTCAGCTGCTAGCTGTGCTAATGAAGTCTCCATAGTTCTCATCTGAGCCCCATGACTTTGTAAAGTTTTCCCAAATTGATTCATAAAATCACCTTGTTGCTTAATCTGCTGGCCAAACGTGCTCATGAGTTCTTGATTCTGCTTAATTACTTGATTGAGCAACTCGTTGCTCTTGTCCTCTGCCAACGATTGTGGTTTTGCATCGGGGTCCTGCAGGAAATTATTTGGGTCCTTCCATGAAAATTTCTTATCTTTCCTTAAGAGTAGTCGTTGTTTCTGTACCCCTGTTACTGGCGCATAAATTTCACCTGTGCTTCATCATCAGATTTTGTGTCTTCTTTTGCTAGCAATTTCTTGGCTAGAAGGTCCATCTTCTCATTTAACTCCTTGATGGCCTTTGACTCACCTGCGACTCGAACCTGCTCTACTGTGTCTCTGTCGCCCCATGATTGCTTCCTGGCCATGTTTTTCAGGATTTCCCAACACCTAGCACCGGTGTTGTTCAAAAAGAAACCGGAACCTGCTGAGTCCAGATTGCTCCTATCATGCTCGTTTAGGGCAAAGTAGAAGATCTTCACTTGTTTTTCTTTGTCCAGCCCGTGATGTGGACACTTCTGCAGCATTATTTGGAACCGCTCCCACGTCTCTGAATATGTCTCGCCAGCTCTTTGACCGAAATTGTGGATCTTCCGTACTACGTCATTGGTTTTCTCCAGTGGAAAGAATCTCTCGAAGAAGATCTCGATCATTTGATCGCAAGTCTCATCTGTCTCATCATCAAGGTTATGCAACCATTCACGTGCATTACTTGCAAGAGAGCTGGGGAACAACTTCAGGTACAGTGTCTCCTGTGGAAACCTATCTATCTTGATCATATTGCAATTCTCCACGAACGTGCTTGTCACGCCCCGATCTCACATTAACCACAAACCACGAGATCAGGACGCAACAGGATGGGATTTACACATAAGCCAACCACTCTTCACTTATTAAAACATTTTAAAGACATTGAAAAGATAATCTGATTTATGCGGTAAAATGAAACTAAACAAACTGCGGAAGCATCTTTATTAAACTGTCTAACAAAATAATCAGAGTCTACAGCATATTACATTGTCCGACATAAAACAAAGCATAACAAATAATTTACATCTTTATACACATTCACTCTCTCACTCACACCTTGTCCCAAAGATCGAGGGGAAAGGACTAAGAGACCTCTAACTACTAACTACATATTCCTTCTACAGACTAGGCGTTAGGATGAAATGATTCTTCAAATTTCCTGCTCCTGATGATAACCTGAAAATGTTTTGAGTAGAGGTATGAGCCTACTCACTCAGTGAATAGCATTTCACTTAGCTATCACTAAACAACTCATCAGGTTTATAAATTGAAATTAAACATAAATGCAGAACTAAACAAGGCAGTTCTAATAACATAGCAGATATACATATATTCATCACATTTCTAAGCATCAACCGGTATTTTAGGTAAATGAACAGTTATATAAATTTACTGTGAACCTACTTGATTATTTATTCATTTTATTATTATGCCCTAAATATATGCAGTGTACTCTGCATATAAAGATCCGCAACAAGTCCATGCTACGGTCCCACCGTACAAGACTTAGCGACACACCCGGGAAGTGCTAAGTCTGACTACTTATCCTGGTCTGCACAGGACACAGGCTCTACGGCCTCATCGCACATCCACGTGTGCTGCACAACCATGTGTGCTCTCGACTCCTCCTTAAACCTGAGTACACCGGCGGAGAGTCACAGGGTTACCTTTGCGACACAAGCACGAATGGTGTTAGATAACCGTGTTTTCTTTTGTTATCGCAGTGCCATTGTGACACAAGCACGATTGTTGTTAGACACTGCCTCTCTCTTTCCTCGTTTGTCCGCGACACAAGCACGGATGATGTTGCAACACGAGTTTCACCCCTAAGTTGTAGATACCTCTTAGGGGTTCTACGGTGTTAGGGCATCTAAGTCTATTAACTGATTAACAATTAAACATACAAACAGGAATATCACATTTCATGCATTTTGTACAATCTGAATAACACATGAAGCAAATATATATCCTTTATCATCATTAAACATGAACAAATATCATTTATCCACTTTTGATGCTAAACAACTATTTTTAAATCAGCAAATACATTGCAACTATAATACAGGAAATTTATCATTTTCACTAAGCATATCACGTAGTTCAGTTCTAATGAATCTAACATACTCTATTGTATGAACTACACTGTTTAGAAGTTATATCAATTGATACAGAAGCACTGAAACAATTAAATTGAGTTAAATATTGATTTCTAAATAAACTACTACTCACACTTCTGGAACTCGGCCGACCAAACTGGGAACTCGGCCGATCGGCTGACAACTCGGTCGATCAGTCTACAATCTCGGCCGATTGGAACCCTGTTCGATTTCCTTATAAAGGAAACTCGGCCAAATCTTACCAAATTCAGCCGATCGGAATGCTGACCCTGCAATAGAACAGTAACATCATGCACGAATCCAAGATTTAACTTAGTCAAAAACTAGGTCTAGCTAGGGCTACATATTCATGATTAAGACCATATGTCGAAGCTAAACTACCTTTCTTTAATACCTTTTATGCACAGCTTGATCCTAATCAAGCATGCTGCTGCAAGCAGCAGCTTCTTCACACGTACAGGTTGGAGAAGAGCCTTGGCTGGTGCTCAATCAACGGCTAGGGCTTTGGATTTCTGCTCCCAATTTGTGTCCGAGCTTAAGGTGGTCGAATCCAGATCGTTGGTTGCACCTAGGTTGGCTCCTAGCCGCAACTTCTTGCAGCAGCTACTGCTGCTTGCTGGGTGCCGCCCAGCAAGGTAGAACACCATGGAGCAGCTAGGAAAGAGAAGGAGGGGGTAACTACTGCGGATTCGAGCCTAGGTCTCAAGGCCGGACCTGGTGGCAACGATTTGGTGTGCTGGTCGCGTCAGAATGGCGCCTTGGCCGCTGCTGCGGCTGCGGCGCTGCAGCTACTGGCCGGCGCCCAGGCTGGCGGAGTTGCAGGTTGGTGGAAGATGGGGGAAGGAGAAGGGTAAGGGAAGGGTGGTCGGAGGTCGACGGAGCTCAAGTGCTAGCTAATCCGCCCTAAATCGCCCTCGCGCGCCCCCCTCTCAACTGCTCTGGATCGGGCGCAGGTACAGAGCGCCGCTTGCGGCTCTGTTCTATCGGGTGTCGGCTGGGAAAGGAGAAGATAAGGGTCAGGTTCGCGGAGGGGCCGAAATGTAAATTACCCAGCAAAAACCGAAAATTACAACTAGGTCCCTAAACACTCAAATGTCCATATCTTTTAACTCGGAAGTCGGTTTCGAGTGATTTTTCTTGCAACGGTTTAAGCACGGAATTCTCTATAACCTCAGAGTGAAAACATGCTAAATGGACAATTCTACTGGATCAAAACTCTAATTACAACTGTGATTACTTGATTCAACTTAATGTACTAAATAATCAACATTGACATTATTAATTGCCTCAGGTGATTAAATCTTAGCTATTAATTCGCATCTTAGCTTATCTTGATTATCCATGATGTTTAATTTGATACTCAACCCTAATTGAAGTGTTTACGTAATTCGAGGTATTTATTAGTTAATCATGGAGTGGGTCATAACAACCTTTTCCCCTTAAAAGAATTTCGTCCCGAAATTCCTAAAAGAGAAAAGAAACGTGTTACTCATTTCTGACTCGTATTCCTACGTAGCTCCCTCTAGGTTAAGATTTCTACACGAAACTATCACTAATGGTATCTCACAATTTGTGAGTTTCTTGATCCTCCGATCAACCATCTGCATAGGTCCCTTAACCTAGGACACATTTGATCTGATTCCAGATCGACTCACAAAACATTATCTTTCCAGAACTGTTATAACAATATCTCAATTTATGGTAATTACCAAGAAATTATTATACTATTCATGCAGACAAACTAAAATTCTTAAATAAACAGAATACATGTCAATCTGGTACTAAATTAAAATCGTGCAATTTAACTGTTAAAATCATCACATCTCATAATGAAAACTGATATCAAAATACTTGATTCATCGTACACCCTATCCTCAGGGTTTCATTTGCCTTGTTCATTCATCACATGCCAACACCCTACTCTTAGGGTTATCTCATTCACTAATCGCATGGCAACACCCTACTCTTAGGGTTTCCATTATCTCATCTGTTTGATTGCAATTCAAATCATTGTAATTACTGAGTAATGTTTATATCATGCATGGAGACAGATAAAAAAAAATTCATAAATATTTCAAACTCAATCAATTTTGGCACATACATATTGAATTTATGTAATTGAACATTTTATTACACCAACAAGAGTAATTTACTCCACTTATAAGAAACCATCTGTAATATTTATCCATTATCTGAAATTTCTCGAAGTACGTACATATTAACCCCAAATCCTAGTTTATGCATCACATAACTCAATTAAGAGTTATTTACGTATCATATCATAAATATTTAATAGTACTTGAGAATTTCTAATGATATCTCAATGAAATGTGCCAATTCATGTAAAAGTCAGGTTACACACATTAACATAACAGGAAGCATGCATTTAGGTTTATTTACATATTTTAATGTTGTCTTGCTAGCATGAAATCATACATCTAATGATTTACCAAATTTGTATTTCCTGGGTTTATACCCAAACTGTACCATTATCAGTTATGTATTTCTAAACTCAATATGATACGATTGAAACTGGATTACGAGGCAACCTAATTATTTTATCCATGTATATCTTAGTCAAGTCTCGA
This sequence comes from Alisma plantago-aquatica, assembly GCA_963693085.1. NCBI lineage: Eukaryota > Viridiplantae > Streptophyta > Magnoliopsida > Alismatales > Alismataceae > Alisma > Alisma plantago-aquatica. Next base: position 1,468,537,076 of record OY856409.1, on the reverse strand, counting down.
GACATCAAAGGTTGACTTAATATGAAGAAAGTGAGCAGACTAAATTAGTCTATCCACATTCATTCATATCAAATCACAACCTCTAGGTGTCCCGGGTAATCTTACCACAAAATCCATTGTGATAAATTCCCATTCCCATTCAGTCATAGAAAAAGATTGCAAGGTAGCTATAGATTTCTAGGGTTCAACCTTAACCTACTGGTATACACTACTTTTAATCACATACTCATCTACATTCTTCTGCATATCTGACCATCCGTTTTAACTACTTTGAATTCATATACATCTTAGTGTTTCCTGAAAGCATAGCATACATCAATACATACACTTCCATAAGAATCTTTCCTTTCAGCCTTTTCCCCTTAAAAGAGTTTTACTCTATCTCGAGGTACACACAACATGTCATGCTAAAACAACATCTTATCATCTAAAAACTTAAACTCTAGTCTCTTTTCCTCCTATCAGGTCATGCATGGTCTGGCTTAAGTCACTATCACCCTTTTATAGTTTCTTGATTTGATCATAAGAAGTAGGCTTGAACCTGCATCTATACTATCAAACCACTTTGTGCTATTACCCCTAAGTCTAAGTCCAACTCCCACATTTCTGCTAACAGGTCTCTATTGAAACCTGCCATAGAGAATGCATTAGTTGTTAAACTTGACTTTCTGCTGGAAGCATCGGCCACCACATTCTCTTTACCAGGGTGATAATCTATTGTATCATCATAAAGATAGCGACACCCTGTCTTTAAAACATGAACTACATCAACTATCTTTAGATCATATATCGGATAATACTCCAATTTCTATGTTACTTACTTATTGTTACATTTTAGGTTTATGTCTTACTCTTTTCTCAAAGTCATTTCATGTTGTTCATATACCGTTCAGGTTAACTGTCTTAAAACCCTAGATCACTATCATTACCAGATTACTTTACATAGAACAAATCTCAAGATCTTATCTTTACAAAGATACTAGTATTCAAGGTTTAATCAGTAATGATATCCCTTAAACTACTACAACTTTAATCATTCTAGGGTTTTGGTCTATATCAGTAACATAGCATTATTGTGTGTATGTGTAGTCGATCATATAGATCAAATTGAGTTGCTTGGGTCAATGACATATTAACCCAACACTCAACTTAATTATATGGCTGAAAATTCAGTTTTTACAATAGTTTCTGTAATTCGTTTATTAAACAGCTAACAGAAACTCCAAAAATTCTAGAAATTTTATATGTTATACCTAATGAAGTTTTAGACCTCCAGTAAAAATTTCAGATCATTTCAAGTTACCAATAATTAATTAAAAATAAAACAGTGCACTGCTATATTGCAGTCTGCAGCAGGTTCGGCTGAGTTACAAACTCGGCCGACACCCTTACTGTAGAGGTCAAAAGTCATCCAAAAATTATGCCAATTTCAAAGAGTGTCTAAAATTGTATTTTTCAAGCACAGTTAAAATTTGAGATCAATTGGATATACCAATAAAAATATAAAATTCAATTATCACACTACTATATCATTCAGAAAATGTGATCGGTCGAGTTTGAAACTCGGCCGATAAGCAGGTTAGAACATTCTTCAAAAATTCTGATATTTTCCAAATGTTGCTCACATTATATATATCCAACTCATATCCAAATTGTAGCCAAATCAGAGTTACACATAAAATACTAAAAATCATTTACTGAGACACTTTAATTATCAAATTCTGTATTCATATGTCATTAAAACCCTATTTTGGGCCAATTAGGGTCTATGCTTTTCAAACCCTAATTCTCAAGAACAAGAACATTTAAACTTCTTATCGTAGTTAAAACATCCTAATGTATATATATTCTCACTATATTACGGGTCTAAATCATCCAGAGTCTATTCTTATTTTACTGTTAATAGGAGTCATTAAATCTCAGTAATGCATCCTGCCAGCCGGACCAGGACGAACCTGTAGTCCTGAAGCCAAGAGCTACTCGAGATTAATCAACCCCTATTAATCTTAAACATGTGGAATGAATATCCACTCAGAGCAAACTCATTTATACATGATTTCGAGTCTACTTTAATACAAAGAAAACAAACATTAAACAATTTACTTCATGTCATAACAATATAAAAGAATCATGTTTACTTTGCAAACTGAAAATTTCATTTCATGCATATAAAAGTATTTCTAGTAATCTTTAAATCAAATAAACAATATAAAGTAGGAGTTATATCACATCCTTTGTTTAAATCTCTTACTCCTACATTAATTTTCTGATCTCCTAACCCTAAGATTTTAGGGTTTTCTCTCTAGCCTATCCTTCCTCTGCATACCTGGCCAGGACATCCAGAGAAGAACAGACAGAGTAGCTTGATACTGGTCAATCTAAGTATTCAGACACCTGGCCAGGGTATCTAAACACTCAGACCTTCCAGAGCTAAAACACATCATTCATTATTCGTCTTACTTATAACCTTATCTTTTGACCCTAATGATTCTTAACGACTTATCTTAAGCTCATTACTTGATTCTCGTGACCACATCCTCTTCCTGCTATCTGCAATAATATAACAGAACACTTCCTGTTAGAAAAATACAGATAGAAGAAAGACACCTAAACCTTAATCCTATTGGTCTCTTATCGTCCCCTGACCTTGAGTAACTATGTACTCAAACCAAAGTTCTGCTACCAAAATTGTCATGCCCTGATCTCACATTAACCACAACCCACGAGATCAGGACGCAACAGGATGAGATTTACACATAAGCCAACCACTCTTCACTTATTAAAACATTTTAAAGACATTGAAAAGCTAATCTGATTTATGCGGTAAAATGAAACTAAACAAACTGCGGAAGCATCTTTATTAAACTCTCTAACAAAATAATCAGAGTCTACAGCATATTACATTGTCCGACATAAAACAAAGCATAACAAATAATTTACATCTTTATACACATTCACTCTCTCACTCACACCTTGTCCCAAAGATCGAGGGGAAAGGACTAAGAGACCTCTAACTACTAACTACATATTCCTTCTACAAACTAGGCGTTAGGATGAAATGATTCTTCAGATTTCCTGCTCCTGATGATAACCTGAAAATGTTTTGAGTAGAGGTATGAGCCTACTCGCTCAGTGAATAGCATTTCACTTAGCTATCACTAAACAACTCATCAGGTTTATAAATTGAAATTAAACATAAATGCAGAACTAAACAAGGCAGTTCTAATAACATAGCAGATATACAGATATTCATCACATTTCTAAGCATCAACCGGTATTTCAGGTAAATGAACAGTTATATAAGTTTACTGTGAACCTACTTGATTATTTATTCATTTTATTATTATGCCCTAAATATATGCAGTGTACTCTGCATATAAAGATCCGCAACAAGTCCATGCTACGGTCCCACCGTACAAGACTTAGCGACACACCCGGGAAGTGCTAAGTCTGACTACTCGTCCTGGTCTGCACAGGACACAGGCTCTACGGCCTCATCACACATCCACGTGTGCTGCACAACCACATGTGCTCTCGACTCCTCCTTAAACCTGAGTACACCGGCGGAGAGTCACAGGGTTACCTTCGCGACACAAGCACGAATGGTGTTAGATAACCGTGTTTTCTTTTGTTATCGCAGTGCCATCGTGACACAAGCACGATTGTTGTTAGACACTACCTCTCTCTTTCCTCGTTTGTCCGTGACACAAGCACGGATGATGTTGCAACACGAGTTTTACCCCTAAGTTGCAGATACCTCTTAGGGGTTCTACGGTGTTAGGGCATCTAAGTCTATTAACTGATTAACAATTAAACATACAAATAGGAATATCACATTTCATGCATTTTGTACAATCTGAATAACACATGAAGCAAATATATATCCTTTATCATCATTAAACATGAACAAATATCATTTATCCACTTTCGATGCTAAACAACTATTTTTAAATCAGCAAATACATTGCAACTATAATACAGGAAATTTATCATTTTCACTAAGCATATCACGTAGTTCAGTTCTAATGAATCTAACATACTCTATTGTGTGAACTACACTGTTTAGAAGTTATATCAATTGATACAAAAGCACTTAAACAATTAAATTGAGTTAAATATTGATTTCTAAATGAACTACTACTCACACTTCTGGAACTCAGCCGACCAAACTGGGAACTCGGCCGATCGGCTGACAACTCGGCCGATCAGTCTAAAATCTCGGCCGATTGGAACCCTGTTCGATTTCCTTATAAAGGAAACTCGGCCGAATCTTACCAAATTCGGCCGATCGGAATGCTGACCCTGCAATAGAACAGTAACATCATGCATGAATCCAAGATTTAACTTAGTCAAAAACTAGGTCTAGCTAGGGCTACGTATTCATGATTAAGACCATATGTCGAAGCTAAACTACCTTTCTTTAATACCTTTTACGCACAGCTTGATCCTAATCAAGCATGCTGCTGCAAGCAGCAGCTTCTTCACATGTACAGGTTGGAGAAGAGCCTTGGCTGGTGCTCAATCAACGGCTAGGGCTTTGGATTTCTGCTCCCAATTTGTGTCCGAGCTTAAGGTGGTCGAATCCAGATCGTTGGTTGCACCTAGGTTGGCTCCCAGCCGCAACTTCTTGCAGCAGCTACTTCTGCTTGCTGGGTGCCGCCCAGCAAGGTAGAACACCATGGAGCATCTAGGAAAGAGAAGGAGGGGGTAACTACTGCGGATTCGAGCCTAGGTCTCAAGGCCGGACCTGGTGGCAACGATTTGGTGTGCTGGTCGCGTCGGAATGGCGCCTTGGCCGCTGCTGCGGCTGCGGCGCTGCAGCTACTGGTCGGCGCCCAGGCTGGCGGAGTTGCAGGTTGGTGGAAGATGGGGGAAGGAGAAGGGTAAGGGAAGGGTGGTCGGAGGTCGACGGAGCTCAAGTGCTAGCTAATCCGCCCTAAATCGCCCTCGCGCGGCCCCCTCTCAACTACTCTGGATCGGGCGCAGGTACAGAGCGCCGCTTGCGGCTCTATTCTATCGGGTGTCGGCTGGGAAAGGAGAAGATAAGGGTCAGGTTCGCGGAGGGGCCGAAATGTAAATTACCCAGCAAAAACCGAAAATTACAACTAGGTCCCTAAACACTCAAATGTCCATATCTTTTAACTCGGAAGTCGGTTTTGAGTGATTTTTCTTGCAATGGTTTAAGCACGGAATTCTCTATAACCTCAGAGTGCAAAACATGCTAAATGGACAATTCTACTGGATCAAAACTCTAATTACAACTGTGATTACTTGATTCAACTTAATGTACTAAATAATCAACATTGACATTATTAATTGCCTCAGGTGATTAAATCTTAGCTATTAATTCACATCTTAGCTTATCTTGATTATCCATGATGTTTAATTTGATACTCAACCCTAATTGAAGTGTTTACGTAATTCGAGGTATTTATTAGTTAATCATGGAGTGGGTCATAACAGTGCTGATGTGTGCAACTGGGTCTTCATTCTTCAGCCCGTGAAATGCTTGAGACTTGACCAAATTTATCAGTGCCGTATCAATCTTATAAGTTGGAATGTTGACTTCCTACTTCATTATCGGTCCCTTTGACGCTGAAGAGGAAGAAGCCTTTATCTTCTCCCATATTGTCTGTTCTTCAGCCATGGTTTCCGCTTCCAAGTCTGAATCTATATCCTCAGACTGATCGTGAATATTGTTCTCTTCGTCGTCTGGTCCCAACAGTGGAACCTCTGGTGAAGGCCGCTTGTAGTCTGTAGTACGCGTCCTCACCATGCACTGGTACCTGCAAAGTAATAAATTTGGTTCAGTCCAGTGCTAGACGATTGCTAAATATGACAGATAAACAATAAATTTCAAAAATAATAATAAAATAAAAATGTGGCCTAGAGTGGCCGCTTGCAGCACTTGTAGTGCCGACAGTTGCCGTGTCCCAGGCAACGATGCCAAAAAATTGACACGATTTTACCGTGCGTATAACGCAAGTGCACGCGTCAGAGTAATATAGGCCTTGTGAGGCCCGAGTCAAACTCAGAGATACTGAACTATTGGTAGACTACTACTAATTGTTCGCAATCATCTAGACCGATTAAAAGGTTTTGAGAGTAGTTGAAAAATGAAAGAAAATAAAATAAAATCAATTAAGTATTTAGTTTAATCAATTCAGGTGGGAATCTTTAGGATTGCTGTTTCACCGCGGGTTTTCATTGTATGAATTTCCACATAGTTAATCAAATTCGCCTCTTATTCTGGGTAGTGGCATGTAGTCAGAATTGTTCACTGTCGTGATACAATTCACTACCTAAGTCTAGGTCGGTTCCACCGTCGTACTAACTTATACCCTAAACTAGGTGCATTAGAATCAACCTCTGTGTTTCCACCATTAACCGTACATCACCTTGTTCAAGGGATTTATTAATTAATGTGAATTTCGTCTCTTTTCAACCGTTAATTCTTCTTTCAAAGCAATTAAAGGCATTAGATTATCATTATTGTGATCAATCATAATGATATTATGAAGAAAATGAAATCATACCACGGATTTAAGAGACAAATTATGAATTACTATGATAAAAACATCATACAATGATTCCCCGGGCTACTCCCGGTCCTAAAGACAAAGGGGATTAGCCCCTCATGTTCATATCAAAGCAAGACATGGTGGGAAAAAGGGACAACATGGAGAAAATGTGGATGAAAATAATGTAAACCCCTGAATGGAGAAGATCCAAGTGTTCCTCGAAGTAGAGTACGCGTTCTACAACCTTTTGGCGGTGGAAAATGTCTTCTTCAACTCAGGGAACGATCGGGGCGTGCTTCTGGGCTCTGTTCTTCTCTCCACACCTTATCGGGACTTGTGCAGCAGCTAATGACGTGATAGATGGCTCCTGGACGCCGTCATTAGGTATAAACACCAAGTTAGATTGCCAAAATATCACCACCGTTGGATTCGGGCCGATCTGAAACAAACACTAATATGATGGCGTCGATACCATCGACGCGGGTCGATGGTATCGACCCGTCATGAGATCGGCATATTTCCTTTCTTCTCTGACATCCCGACTAATGCAGACTTGATACCATCGACGCGGGTCGATGGAATCGAAATCCTTAGGCGTTGGTTATGTCGCTTTTCCGTTGCTGAAACTGGGACCGTCAATAGTATCGACTTTTGTGTCGATAGTATCGACCGACTGATTGCGGGAAACCTGAATGTAACTCGCTACCATCGACTTCCCAGTCGATGGTATCGACACTGCTTGGCTCCTCGCGGCTGTCTCTCTGTGACTGTGTCGATACTATCGACGGATGTCAATGGTATCGACAGCTGTATATATATGTTTTTCCTGAAATTGCAAGGCAAAGCCAAATCAGCTGAGATAAAATCTATTATTATAATTGTTTATGATAAAAAAGATAAAATATGAGAGATTTGATACTGAAAGAGATTATAGACTAGAGTAAGTGAATTATATACTATTAACCACCAAAGTGACCAATAAACACATAAAATGCAAGTAAAACAAATCTATAAATATGACTCAAAATCCTCGCATCAGATGTCCATATATTTATCTACATTTGATGGTAACTAGAATAACATAGTAACTGGAAAATATTATATCAAGGTTGATTTGTGTTGAATGAAATGGAATATGTGAAAACCAATATTCTCAAGAAGGTTGTTCCTTCATCACAATTATGGTTGACATGTTGTTTCAGACTATATTAGAATTTACTACTGGTACTACCTCCAATGCGTACTCGTATATATGGTATACTCAAGATTTTGATAATATAATGTGTATAAACACTAATATACATGCATGTGACATGAACTTTTGTAACATCTCAAGAATTTTATTCTAAATTAAACATGTCCAATAATTTTAAATTACAAATTTGACTCCTAACAATGTCAAATCCTAATATGACTCCTACGCATGATGACAAAATATCATACTACATATTAACTTAATTATGTACACAACTTAGCCATGGTTATGCAATAATGCACAAGTGGGCTAAATATCAATTTACTCCATATGTGTTCATCTATTATCCATTACTTGGTATATGAATATGTAGTGATATATTATAACCTCCTATACAATTTGGTAATCTAACTCCTCTCGAATAATTATCAATTTATTAATCACCCTAGGTATCTAATATTATGAATCACATAATCCCCTATCTCAAACCTAGAATCTAATTATAATTTTGGGTTATTCATAGTCCAATTAGAAAATCTACCAAATTTGAAGAAAATAAGGTAATTAACCCTAGCTATATGTAATAATAGCAGGGAAAATAGTGAATAAGAATAGAAAAATAAACCTAATTAGATGATGATGTAGTAGATCTAAATCATATTGGACTAAGTTCCATCCTTAGGTAGTGTGTCAAGCTCAATAGTTTATCACATGCTCGTTATGAACCATTAGATCTAGATCTTAGGGTATCTCTACCCTCCTAACTATGAAATTGGTAACTTGTTTCCTTATTGAGTATATTGAGAATCCTATCACCCTTTTTGCTTAATGATGAACTCTAATGCACTCATGTGATATGCTTGGAATGTAAATGATGAACTTTGCCCTAGATTGCCAATCATGCATATAAAGACATCAATAATCACCCTAACTTGAAGAACTAGGATATGAATGATGAAACTAGGATTGTAGGTATAAGAATGACAACATACATGTATTTCTTGGCCTAGAAACTCGTCCAAGATTTACTCATTAGGAGTAAATCTTGGATATTCCCTGGTTTGGGACTGTTCTTGAACACTTAATCTCACTTACGATGTAAGTGTATAATGTGTATTAGGTTTTCAAGAAAATTTTGATAGCATTTCCCCATTTGTTCTCTAAGTACAAATGTACTTGGAGAACAACGGGGAAATGATGATGGAATTTTCTTGAAAATCCAATACACATTATACACTTACTAGTGAGATTAGGTGTTCAGGAATGGGATAGGTGGTACACATTTATTATATATAAGACCTTAAACCCTAAACTTTTAACCATAAACCCTAATCTTTTAACCCTAGAACCTAATCTTGTTCTAATATATACTTGTTTTCTCTTTGGTCATAGAATGGATAGATCATGGATGTCCATTCCAAATCGCTGCACCCAGAGTTTATTTATGGTCTTGATCAGTTTATTAGATTTGCCGAGGAACATAGGAAATGACCTGGAGATAGGTTCTACTATCCATGTAGGCATTTCGGTAACAACTTGAAAGTCAACACTGGTGACGAAATCAAAAGTCATGTCATGTGCAACGAGATTGTACAATGCTATACAGAATGGCACTGGCATGGAGAGATTTCAAACCTGAAATCAGTGGATGTCAATTGCAGTGCTTGTGTGGAAGAAGAAATTGCCTCCGTTGACGAAGATGTGAGCGAACTAGTTCCAGTAGACATTGTTGATACGATGCTGGATAGTTGTGGGGTAGAGCACACCGATCCACCTCCCATGTTTAGAAACATTGTGCATGATGTTGAGATACCATTATACACAGGTTGTACTAAGTTTACGAAGCTTAACGCTGTGTTGAGATTGTATAAGAAGCTAACAATAGATGGAGTGACAAAAGCTTCACGTCATTGTTGTCTTTGTTGAAAGAAATTCTACCTAAAGGAAACGAGCTGCCAATCTCAACATACCGGTTAAAGAAATTGTTGTGCCTAATGGAAATGGAGGCCAAGAAGATACACGCATGCTCGAATGATTGTGTATTATTTCAAAAGGACTATATGGATTTGAAAGATTGTCCAAAATGTGGTGTTTCAAGGTATAAATTGACAACTTCAGGAGAGTCCAAAATTAGTTCCCCTGCCATGATGATGTGGTATCTACCTATAATATCATGATTTCAATGGTTGTTTGCCAATCTGATAGATGCGAAGAAAAATAATGATGGGATCCTACGACATGTGTCTGATTCCCCACAGTGGAAGAAGATTGATTTATTGTACCCTAAATTTATTGAAGAAGTCATGAATATAAGACTTGGGCTTTGTATAGATGGGATGAATCTGTATGAGACATTGAGCAGCCAACATAGCACTTGGCCAATTATGCTTGTTATATACAATATTCTTCCCTAGTTGTGTATGAAATATAAGTACGTTTGTTGTTGTTGTTGTTGATATCAGGCCCTAAACAACCTGGAAATGATATCAACATTTATCTTGAACCTATTATTGATGACTTAAAGAAACTCTAGGGTGAAGGTGTGATGACCTATGATGCTTCGCGAAGAGAGACATTTCATTTGCACGCTATGTTGTTTTGCACTGTTAATGACTTTCCAGCATATGGGAATTTGTTTGGATATAGTGTCAAAGGATCTAAAGTGTGTTCTATATGTGAAGAGAACACAGATTTAATATGACTAAAACATGGAGACAAGAATGTATATCTTGGTCATCGAAGGTTTCTTCCAAAATTCCATCCGTATCGTAGGTTGCAGAAAGCATTCAATGGACGGAATGAGGAACGAAGTGCACCTAAACCTATACCAGGGGAGGTTGTTTTTGAAAGAGTAAAAGACTTTGCCAATGAATTTGGTAAGAGATCACAATGTACCATGGCCACACAGAGTGACAAATCTTTATTCAAGAAGAATTTAATATTTTGGGATCTTCCTTATTGGAGTTCTTTGGCAGTCAGGCATTGTATCGATGTCATGCATGTTGAGAAAAATGTCTGTGATAGCATCATTAGTATTCTGTTAAATATACCAGGTAAGACAAAAGAAGGGATAAAATCCAGAATGGACCTAGATGAAATGGGAATAAGGACAGAATTAACAGAAGTAGTTAGTAGTGATCGGAGAACATACTTACCTCCTTCTTGTTACATGTTGTCTAGAAAGGAGAAGAAAGCTTTTTGTGAATGCTTGGTAAATGTTAAGGTGCCACAGGGTTACTCATCCAACATCCATATATTGGTATCAATGAAAGATCTGAAGTTGATAGGTCTTAAATGTCATGATTGTCACACTCTAATGCAACAAATATTGCCCGTGGCAATTCAATCTATATTGCCGAAGCATGTACGGTTTGCAATCACCAGACTTTGTTTCTTTTTCAATAGTCTGTGAAGCAAAGTTATTGACCCTGATACTCTCGATAAATTGCAAAGAGAAGTGGTTGTTACCCTATGTCAGCTTGAGATGTATTTTCCTCCTTTGTTCTTTGATATCATGGTACATCTTGTTGTCCACTTGACTAAGGAAGTGAAAATGTTGGGACCAGTTTTCTTGCATTGGATGTATCCTTTTGAATGATACATGAGCATTTTTAAAGGTGTTGTTCGAAACCGTTATCGGTCTGAAGGGAGTATTATTGAGGGTTATGTGGCGAGAGAGGTTATGGATTTTTGCAATGACTTTCTGAGTGGTAATGACGCTCCTGTTAATGACAAGAATATTGAGGAGCATTTTGGAAAAGGAATTTTGGGATCACGGATGAAAGTAATCAGCCGTGAGTAGTTGGAACAAGGTCACTTGTATATTTTACACAACATCGACGAAGTGAGTGTTTATATCAAGGAACATACCAATTTCATCAAGAGACAATATCCTTGAGCCAATTCAATGTGGCTTGCTAGAGAGCATAACAAGACATTTATTAAGTGGTTTGAAGATAAAGTCTTACATAAACTATCTCAAACACCAGATAATCTTACTGAAACTATCAAATGCCTCACCTTTAAACCAAAATTGAATGTTATGTCTTATGAAGGGTTTGACATAAATGGATTCTCATATTACACAAAGCGTCAAGATGATAAGAGTGTTGTCCAAAACAGTGGGGTCACCCTTCAAGCGTCTTCATTATTTTTTGCAAGTGTAAAGGATAAGAGTCCACATGAAGCTAAAATGTCATATTACGGTGTCATTGAAGACATATGGGAGTTTGACTACGTAGATTTCAGAATTCCGCTCTTTAAATGTAATTGGGTTGATAACACCAAAGGAGTTATAGTGGATGAATTGGGTTTCACATTAGTGAACTTTGAAAAGATTGGTGAGAAGGGTGAACCATTCATATTGACATCATAGGCGAAACAAGTATTTTATATCGGTGATCCTACAAATGATAAATGGTCGGTTGTTCTTCATGGTAGAAGATAGTTCATTGAAGATCTGATAGATGATGAACAGTACTATGATAAGTATGATGACTCCAGTCCATTCTCAGTTGGGTTGCCAACACCACCAAATATTAAAGCTAATGATGACTTGTATGTGCACAGAGATCACAATGAAGGATTGTTAATTGATAAAAGATCACAATATTAGAGGCATGCATGTTTATTTTTTTTATATGTTTTATTTTTATGAATGTGAACTTTACAATGTTTTATTATCTTCTAGTTATGTCAAATGCTAAATGTTTGATTTTTTAATGACACTTTCAGATGGCTGAGCATGAGCATGATGACCGTGATGATGATTACCGTGAGGGTGAGAATATCAATGCGCCGCCTCACAATGCAAGTTACAAAAATATATCCTATATTTCTATCTATATGTCCATTTATGGTTATATCCTATAAGTGTGCTTATTTTTTCATATTTTAGGTTGATGATGTACCCCCTGATGAACTTGGGGCACTTGATGAGCAGCAAAAAAAATTCAAAAAGAGAGGGGAATCACTATGATGAACAAGTTACTACAACAAAGGGGCAATGGACCCAAACTGGCTATGGATTTTGATCATGCAGGAAATCCAGTTGGAGTGAGCCACAACTCGTTTATTTCATATCTTGGGGTTGTTACTTGTAGCCATTGTAGTCCTAATGCAGAATCTTGGCATAAAGTTCCAAATGGGAAGAAAGACTTAGTATGGAAGGAACTATGTGCGAGTTATTATTATTTGCAATTCTATTTTGTAGATTACTGATTTTTAGGATACTAGTTAATAGCAATTCTATTTTGCAGAGTATATTTGAACTGGATGAAAAGTTGCATCGTAAATGCGTGATGCAACGCCGTGGGAGGGTCCTAAAGAGCTATAGGACAAATCTCACCCGAGGTTACATACGAGATGCTTAGAAGAGGAAGAAGCTTGAGACGATCGAATCACGAAAACAAGATCAACGAATGCGGAAGCGATTAACAACAGAATTATCGAAAATTACTAAAAATTAAAACTTTTTGTAAAGAGATCATCAAATGATAAAACTTTTTCATAAAGAAACATGATAAGTTCTTTACAAACTGATCCACCATTACATCTCTGTAATAAACACATCTCGAGGATTACAACATCAACCACCTTGTTAACTGTACAAGGTAAGATACAAAATCTCGAGGCATTATGCCAAAATCTCAGATATACTGACTCCTAGGACCTGAGAGTACATAGACGACACATAGGACATACTATCTACACAACTTGACAGATCAGTGTCTCCACCTAAGGATCACTGATGTCCCTGAGATTGCTGCTGCTGTTGCTCACCCACTTATGGGTTCCTTCGTCCTCGGCGTCTACCTAAAAGTCGAATCCCACGGGGGTGAGACAATTGAATAATTGTCCCAGCGAGAGTTATAACTCTCCGCCAGAAGCTTTGTTATTGCAATAATGGGATAACATAAAGCAGTAGAATTATACACATTCAACAATAGGTTTAACATTGTGTAAACTAGGTGAAGCAGCATTTTTATAAGTAATCATTTCAATTATAACATAATTGAATGACAAGACATATAATAATAAGGAATATGAAGAACATGTATACTAGTTACCTAACTAGAGCATTATGAACAATGTATCATCAATCATTGTTTCTCGTAATTCAACCTAAGCAAATATGCTACACGGCTGATTACATTTTACAAACATATTTATTCTCTAAGGAGATGAGTTACACCTCTCATACTCCAACCGACCATCACTAGATCGCAATCGATACCATACATAGGTCATCAGGAGAGCCGGATTCCTATGACCTCATCACTCCTCAGTCAGTATGAGGATCAACATGTAGGACATCTTGTGTCTCTGCTATAATAGCTTTCTAGGGTATTCTGGCAACTTCGCTATTTAGAGTTACAACGGCGTTCTGTACTCTCTTCGCCATCGAGGGATTTCTTGTTTATCTCTCATCGATGCGGCATTAACAACATCATCGGGAGATTAGTGATACATCTTCCCGGCATAAATATATAATGAAGGATTGAGAGATTAATGGTACATCTCCTATCAAATCCGATCATTAGGACGTAAGGATATTCGCGTCCATAACCCCCACATACTCAAAAGTATGTGCTCCAGGAGTTCCCTTAGGAAAACCTATTTCACCATCATTTAATTTTTGACAATGATGGATCTATGGTCAGGGCTCTACATGATATCATTATACTTGATTATTTAAGTACCTTATGGCATTCTTTAGCATCAAGCATGTTTTCAAACATAAATCAATAAAACAAATGCTATAAAGAAAGAGTACTATTTGTATCAAGCTCACATCACATGCTTTTAACATTGGGATATCAATCCCTAACCATCTCATCATTGTGATTTAGGAATGTGGGTATTCAAACCCTTGAACCATCATAACACTTGTTACCAAGTAACATCTTATCATCCAGTCATTTTAACAGTATGACCTTTGATTATAACAATGCATATGTTTCTCATGGCTCATTCAACCTATCAAGCTCATATGTTACCACTCACCAGGTAACATAGCATATCATTACTCTTAAAGCATATAAAGTGTTTTTAATGCATATAACATCATAATCCTTACCTGGATATGATCACCTCTTTATGAAAACTTGCATGGTTAACATTTACTAATAACATGTACATTGCAACTATATCAGCACAATACAAGTTCTTTTCAATTTATATATAGGATACCACGACTGTGCTATCTTGCACGGTCGTGCAAGAGTAAGCCACCATGGTCGTGCTTCATTACACGGTCGTGCAATACGGGATTCACCATGACCGTGTCATATTACCACGGCTGGTTTCTAGGGTTAGAATTCTCATTCAATCCAATTAGAGTTATTCGACCCCCCTTAGTTTGAGATTAGGGTTTATTATTCACATTGCATCACATTACCCTAGATTATGGTTTACTATTCACATTACATCACATTACAGAGATTTGAGGTCACGTTGACCATTTGGCCAACTTTCACTTTTGAAACCGCATGGTCACCAAAAAGTGTATCAACTCTTCCAATTGAGTTAGGGTTTTCAATGTTGAACCCCTCAATCGTTCATGCCATGGTTAACCACTTATCAATTGAGCTAATTAGGTCAACCCTCTACTGATTTAACACTCAATTGACCCTCAATTGATTACCAATTAGGGCTTGGATCAAGTGAATTAGGGTTTGGAATCAATCACCCTTAAGCATGCATCAACATGAACCTAATTGATGTTGAACCCATTGAACCATCACTCAATTGGGTCATGACCTGACCCCAAACGGTCTTGGGATCATTTGGACATCCTCCAAACGGTCTTGAGACCGTTTTCTCAAATCCTAATCAAAAACTAATTCAACCTATTAAGGTTTGGACCATAGATTCGATCATTAGGTCACTAATCAATTATATTTCAACTTATTGCCTCTCAATCTTCAATCACTTAACCATGGTCAACCATAGACCTCCAAACGGTCTTGGATGACCTCCAAACGGTTTTGAAACCATTTGGACATCCTCAAAATGGTCTTGAGACCGTTTTCCCATGATTTCATAAAAAACCAAGTCATTCTCTTAAGAGTTGAACCTTAATTTAGGTCACAAAATCAGCACTTGATTATTCAACAACTTGATATGATTGGACCCTCAATTGGTCAACCCCACTTAACCCTAGACATCCAAACGGTCTTGGGTGATTACCAAACGGTCTTGAGACCGTTTGGGTGATCCCCAAACGGTTTTGAAACCGTTTGGGTCACTCAACCCAAACTTCAACATGATGGGATCATTGAAATCAGCAATAGACCCGATTAGGGTTTAGGTGACTAAAGTGCCATCAATTGGTGATTTACTTGGAATTACTTGATGATTCTTGGTGAGTAATTAGTCTATAATGTTTAAAACAGATTTCCTAAACGATCAACCATGGTCAACGCACCCTAACGGTTTTGAAACCATTTGCTTTCATGCGGTTTGGTTGAAACCGTTTGCACTCAAAATGGTTTTGAAACCGTTTGCTTCCAAACGGTTTTGCAAACCGTTTGGGCAAGAGGTGGAGGACCGTTTGATAAAGTTGGATTAGGATGAAACTTTGGAATTAACTCCACCTTCTTCTACCTCAAGAACCTGGTCTGTTCTTCACGGTTTTAGATGCAAGAACACTTAGAAGTGTAAACGGAAGGGGAACTAGCAATGTTTTTAAGAGAAGAAGATGCAAAAACAAAGCATAAGGTTTAGAGTTATAAAACCCGCCTTAGAATCTGATATAGAGCTCCAAGATCCATATCATTAATGGTGGCTTGAGCTCCAGAGGTTGTCCAAGGTCCTTTCTTCAAGAATTGGATGGAGAAGATGGTTAGAAAGAAGATTGGTGTAAGAAAGACTAGCAAACCAACCTTGTAGCGAGATTTCCTCCATGAATCCAAGCTAGATGGTGATCAAAACTTACCTAAACCAGATTGGTCGTTCTCCTCTGCTCCTGAGATTCTCCTAAGTCGGCCAAGAAAGAAGATAAGAAGAGGAAGTGAAGGGAAACGATCATTTGTATTTAAAAGAGATGTACTTATATATTTTGGTATATTTCAAGGCAGTGATAATTACTTCTTCTATTTTACATCTATATCCTCCACGCCCCTCTCCACTTATTTTCCACGTTCCTCCCTTCTCATCACATGCAACTACTCTCTCAGCCAAGGTTAAAGAAAAAGGAACCAAACACTTTACTAAGTTGCACACATAAAAGGGTCATTTTGCATACATCTTGATTATTTACTTACAAAGGTTATCCTTCTTATATGATTATACAAATGAGGCGCCCTCCTCATTTTCTTTGCTCTACTTGATGTCAAGGGTCATGAAATATACTCTAGAAGGTATATTTTACATGTTGCACCCTATGTTTTGGGTAAATTGCACTTTTCACCAAAACTAGGGTTTAAAGCACAAGGATTGCTCTACAAGCTATATCTTGGTGCCCAAGCTTGGAGAATCCATATCACTACATCATATTCATTCTTATGATGTCTCAACATCAGAGGAACATTTTAACATGTGCAATTTGCAAGTTAACCCCTCTAATTGGGTAATTTGCACATTAGTCCATATTTAACAAAACAATATTACAACATTGTTCAAAAAGGATAGAAATGGAAATATATGTTCCTCAAGAGCATTCATATCAAAGGATAACCACAAGCATCTAATCACATGTATTAAGCAAAACACCTAGGGTTAGTTCATAACCCAGGTCAGGGATGTTACAAATTATCCACCCCTTACAAGGATTTCGTCCCCGAAATCAACAAACATATAAACTAAACATATAAAGAGAAAAGAGCAGGGTATTTTCTTCTCATCTCTTCCTCTAGTTCCCATGTGGCTTCTTCAACACCACGATGATTCCAGAGAACTTTCACAAGACTTATGTCTTTCTTTTTTAGGTTTTTAATTCTTTTATCAAGGATCGATACATGTCCTTCCTCATAAGATATATCATCATTCAATTCTACCTCCATAGGTTGAAGAACTGATTCTGTATCAGGTTGACATTTCCTCAGCATGGAAATGTGAAACATAGGATGTAACCTCTATAACTCTGGTGGTAACTCTAGCTTATAGGCTACCTTTCCAATCCGTTCAATGATTGGATAAGGCCCCATAAACCTCAGAGCTAACTTCCCTTTCCTTCCAAATCGAAGGACTCCTTTCTAAGGTGAGTCTTTGAGATACACTCTATCTCCAACCTAGAATTCTAAAGGTCTATGACGTTTATCAGCGTAAGATTTCTACCTATATTGTGCAATCTTTATCAGTTTTTGTATTATTTTAATCTTTTCTATGGTCTGCTACACAAGATCAGGACCTAACAGCTGGTATTCACCAGTCTCATACCAACACAGGGTTGATCTACAACGTCTACCATACAAAGCTTCATAAGGTGCCATGTCAATGCTATGTTGATAGCTATTGTTGTAGGCAAACTCTATCAAGCTTAGGTGTAGATCCCAACTCCCTGTAAACTAAAGAACACATGCTCTAAGCAAGTCTTCTAAGGTCTGTATAGTCCTTTCTGACTGTCCATCAGTCTGAGTATGAAAGGTTGTACTAAACCTTAAATGTGTGCCTAAGGCTTTATGAAGTCTTTCCCTAAAACGACTCATAAACTGGGGACCTCTGTCAGAAACGATGGTAATTGGGACTCCATGTAGCCGTACTATCTCTTCAACATACAACTGTGCTAGTTTCTCAGCAGAATAGGTCGTTTTGACAGGCAAGAAATGTGTTGTCTTCGTCAACCTGTCAAATATTACCCAAATGGAATCATGCCCTTTGCTTGTCCTGGGTAGGCCAACAACAAAGTCTATGGTTACATGATCCCACTTCCATTGTGGTATGGGTAAAGTTTGCATTGTTCCTACAGGCTTCTGGTGTTCAAATTTAACTTGCTGACCGACAGGACACCGCATAACAAACTCAACAACGTCTTTCTTCAAACCAGGCCACCAATACATATCTTTCAAGTTTCGATACATCTTGGTGCTTCCTGGATGCATAGCATACATCGAAGAATGAGCTTCTTCCAGGACTAACTTTCTCAAGTTATCCACATTCAGCACTATCATCCTTCCATGATAACAGGCTACTTGATCATCTGAGTCATGGAAACCATCTCATTTCTCTTTACCATACTCCGATCTAATCTGTTGAATTGCAGCATCAACTTGCTGTGCCTCCTTGATTTGCTCCCTCAGAGTAGGTTTTATATGCATCTTAGCTAACAACCCATCTAACAATTATACTTTCAACTGTACATTGTCTTTCTTAAGGAGATAAGCATATCCCTTCTTGAGCACACTAAAGAATTTAGTTGTTCTCTATCTAAGGCTGGTGTTGCTGATTTCCTACTCAAAGCATCTGCAACCACATTGGCCTTCCCTGGATGGTAATCAATTGTAAAATCGTAGTCATTGATTAACTCCATCCAGCGACGTTGCCTCATGTTAAGCTCATGCTGAGAAATGATGTACTTAAGGTTCTTATGATCAGTGAAAATCTGGAATGTTTCTCCATAGAGATAGTGTCTCTAGATTTTCAAGGCATGAAACACAGCAGCTAGCTCCAGATCGTGTGTCTGATAATTCTCCTCGTGTTTCTTAAGTTGTCAGGAAGCAAAAGAAATCACTTGTTTATCATGCATCAACACACATCCAAGTCCATTCTTGGAGGCATCACAGAAAACTATATATCCTTTCCCTTGCTCAGGTAACACAAGCACTGGTGCCCTTGTCAACCTCTCCTTCAACAATTGAAAATATTGTTGACACTTATCACCCCAAGTAAAAGGAACATCCTTTCGGGTCAACTTAGTCAAGGGTAAAGCTATGGAACTGAATTTCTTAATGAACCTTCGATAATAGCCAGCTAACCCTAAGAAACTACGGATCTCTGTCGGTGTCTTCGGCTGCTCCCATTGTAGAACAGATTCTACCTTTCTAGGGTCAACACGAATACTCGAGGCAGATATCACGTGTCCAAGGAAAGATACTTCTGGTAACCAGAACTCACACTTGCTAAACTTAGCATATAGCTTGTGTTCTATTAGAAGAGTTAGAGTCTGACAAAGATGTTGGTCATGCTGCTGAGCATCTCTACTATAGATCAAAATGTCATCTATAAATACAACAACACACTGATCGAGAAAAGGTCGAAAGATTCTATTCATGAGTTCCATTAATGCAGCTGGTGCATTAGTTAGTCCAAACAACATAACTGTAAACTCATAGTGACCATACCTTGTCCTAAAGGTAGACTTATGTATGTCACCATCCTTAGTACGGAGTTGGTGATATCCCGACCTCAAGTCTATCTTCGAGAAGATGGTTGCACCATGCAACTGGTCAAAGAGATCATCAATAATTGGTAGAGGATACTTATTCTTTATTGTTACTTTATTTAACTGTCTATAATCAATGCATAACCGCTTTGATCCATCTTTGTTTTTAACAAAGAGAACTGGAGCACCACAAGGTGAAGTACATGGTCGGATGAAACCCTTCTCAAGCAACTCTTGCAGTTGTTTCTTGAGTTCTGCCATCTCAGCAGGCGCCATCCTATACGGTGTTTGTGCTATAGGTTGTGTGTCTGGGATCAAATTGATCTCAAAATCAATTTCCCAAGGCGGTGGCACACCTGGAAGTTCTTCAGGAAATACATCTACAAATTCCCTAACTACAGGAACTTCAGCAGGGTTAGGACTATCCATGGTAGTATCTACCACATGGGCCAAGAATGCATAACATCCTTGCCTCATTAGCTTCTCAGCAACCATAGCTGACACAAGACAGGTAATTAGAATCTTTCTCTCTCCTTGAAAGATCCATGTGTCACTATCATCAGCAAACACAGCTTGCTTGGATTCACAATCCAAGACAACCTTATACCTTTCCAAGGTATCCATCCCAAGGATTATATCAAATCCATGTATCTCAAGTGGTATAAGATACACTTGAATGCGATGTTCAAAAAAGAATAGGATGCAGGGAGAACATACCTCCTACAACACTGCATACCCCTTCAACGGAGTTTCTAGCAACAAACTATCTGCTCTATGATTTATAGTCAAGTTGCAGTCAAAAATCACTCTTTGAGTGATAAAGGAGTGCGTAGCACCCGGATCAATCTAAACAGATACAACACAAGATAAAGACATATCAGAATATAACAACTCCATATGACATGCTACAACCTGAGGGTTGATAACTGCATCAGGTGGATTCATCGCATAGAATCTCGTCGTCGCCTATGGTTGATTCGGTGCTTGATGACTTGATGCTGACGATCCAGCTTGGGAAGCTTGTCCACGTCCTCTAGCGTTACCTAGAAAATGTCTCCTTTGAGATCCTTATTGATTCTGCCTCTGAGGTTGAGTCACACTCACTTCTCTGGTTCTGTAGTCCTGCATCAGATGTCCCATCCTTCCACATATATTACAACTTCTGTTTAGTTGTTGTGGTCTGGGTGGTCCTATAACCGACATAGATGCTGAACTGTGAGCTCCTCCTAGTGGTAGGCTTCGTCCTCTACCCCTATTAGACATCCAGTGTGTCTGGGTATTGGATCTAGGTGGTGGCATAGGTGTAGAAAACCTAGGTTTCTTGAAACCTTTTGATGAAAATCCTTGGAACTAGGGATACATTCTCTTGTTCTGGGTCTGTCTCTTCTCTGTTATAGACCTTTCTGCTCTTCTGACAGACCCTACAAAGGTAGAAAACCTTTCTCTGTTCTCTAGGGTAGACACGGGAGTAGTAAACTCAGCGTTTAACCCTTTCTCAAAACGCCTTATCCTTTCTTCATATGTGGTTGCCATGTGCGGAAAGAACCGCAAAAGCTCCATGAACTTAGCCTAGTACTCGCTAATGTTCATTGAACCTTGCCTTAATCTCTTGAACTGAGAGATTTTCTCATCCAAAAAACGTCTTAGGGAAATATCTATTTATAAATTACCGTCAGAAAACTTCCCATACAACCTCCACACCAGGCCTCTTCTATCCTTCCATGGTCCACCAATTACCAGCACTCCCCTTGAGAAGGTACACAGCATGTCTAACCTTCTCAGCTTCTGGTATGATCAGGATTCTAAAAGCCTTCTCTAATTTAGTTAACCACAAGTCGGCAGCTACGGGATCAGCTGTTCCAAAATACTCCGTGGCTCCAACTCGGCAAAGTCGTTCAAACGTCTTGCCGATTCCTTGTCCTTCAGGATGGGTAGGTGCCCTAGGTGCAGGCATAGGTATCCTATCAGTTATATGTGTCATGGAAGTCATAAACTGTCCAAACATGGTATGAACGGTTGGGTTCCCCATGTCAGTTGGATTGAACTGGGGTGGTTCAGGCACATGTTGCTCTATCTCTGGGTTTCTTGCACCTTCTCTTGGTGCAGCAACAATACTATCTGCAACATATTCCTCGTGTGGTCCAAACATCCTTAGTCTTATCTTCTTCTCCTGAGGAGAAGAAGACACTATCAGACATACTAGAAAGCACTAGAACAGACTCAACATCCTATGTCCTATGTCTCTGTAGACTCAGCGAACCTAGAGCTCTGATACCACTAAATTGAGACGATCGAATCAAGAAAACAAGATCAACAAATGCAGAAGCGATTAACAGCGGAATTATCAAAAATTACTAAAAATTAAATTTTTTGTAAAGAGATCATCAAATGATAAAACTATTTCATAAAGAAACATGATAAGTTCTTTACAAACTGATCCACCATTACATCTCTGTAATAAACACATCTCGAGGATTACAACATCAACCACCTTGTTAACTGTACAAGGTAAGATACAAAATATCGAGGCATTATGCCAAAATCTCAGATATACTGACTCCTTGGACCTGAGAGTACAGAGGCAACACATAGGACATACTATCTACACAACTTGACAGATCAGTGTCTCCACCTGAGGATCGCTGATGTCCTTGAGATTGTTGTTGTTGCTGCTCACCCACTGATGGGTTCCTTCATCCTCAGCGTCTACCTAAAAGTCGAATCCCACCGGGGTGAAACAATTGAATAATTGTCCCAGCGAGAGTTATAACTCTCCGCCAGAAGCTTTCTTACTGCAATAATGGAATAACATAAAGCAGTAGAATTATAGACATTCAACAACATGTTTAACATTGAGTAAACTAGGTGAAGCAACATTCTTATAAGTAATCATTTCAATTATAACATAATTGAATGACAAGACATATAATATTAAGGAATATGAAGAACATGTATACTAGTTACTTAACTAGAGAATTATGAACAATGTATCATCAATCATTATTTCTCATAGTTCAACCTAAGCAAATATGCTACACGGCTGATTACATTTTACAAACATATTTATGCCCTGAGGAGATGAGTTACACCTCTCATACTCCAACCGACCATCACTAGATCGCAATCAGTACCATACATAGGTCATCAGGAGAGCCGGATTCCTAGGACCTCATCACTCCTCAGTCAGTATGAGGATCAACATGCAGGCTATCTTGTGTCTCTGCTATAATAGCTTTTCAGGGTATTCTGGCAACTTTGCTATTTAGAGTTATAGTGGCATTCTGTACTCTCTTCGCCATCGAGGGATTTCTTGTTTATCTCTCATTGATGTGGCATTAACAACATCATCGGGAGATTAGCGATACATCTTCCCAGCATAAATATATAATGAAGGATTGAGAGATTAATGGTACATCTCCTATCAAATCCAATCATTAGGACGTAAGGATATTCACATCCATAACCCCCACATACTCAAAAGTATGTGCTCCAGGAGTTCCCTTAGGAAAACCTGTTTCACCATCATTTAATTTCTGACAATGATGGATCTATGGTCAGGGCTCTACATGATATCATTATACTTGATTATTTAAGTACTTTATGGCATTCTTTAGCATCAAGCATGTTTTCAAACATAAATCAATAAAACAAATGCTATAAAGAAAGAGTACTATTTGTATCAAGTTCACATCACATACTTTTAACATTGGGATATCAATCCCTAACGATCTCATCATTGTGATTCAGGAATGTGGGTATTCAAACCCTTGAATCGTCATAACACTTGTTACCAAGTAACATCTTATCATCCAGTCATTTAACATTATGACCTTTGATTATAACAATGCATATGTTTCTCATGGCTCATTCAGCCTATCAAGCACATTGGTTACCACTCACCAGGTAACATATCATATCATTACTCTTAAAGCATATGAAGTGTTTTAATGCATATAACATCATAACCCTTACATGGATATGATCACCTCTTTATGAAAACTTGCATGGTTAACATTTACTAATAACATGTACATTGTAACTATATCAGCACAATACACGTTCTTTTCAATTTATATATAGGATACCACGACCGTGCTATCTTTCACGGTCGTGCAAGAGTAAGCCACCACGGCCGTGCTTCATTACATGGTCATGCAAGAAAGGATTCACCACGACCGTGTCATATTACCACGGCTGGTTTCTAGGGTTAGTATTCTCATTCAATCCAATTAGAGTTACTCGACCCCCCTTAGTTTGATTAGGAATAGTGATTCCTTATCTCATACTTTAATCATGGAGTTTCATGCTTAAAAGCATAACTCAAAACTAGGGTTTACTTGTCCATATCATCACATCACCCTAGATTAGGGTTTACTATTTATATCATATCACATTACCCTAGATTAGGGTTTATTATTCACATTACATCACATTACCCTAGATTAGGGTTTACTATTCACATTACATCACATTAAAGTGATTTGAGGTCATTCCATCATCATATATGAAGGTTACTTTCATTAATGTCTTTACTTAGGTTAAGATTCATCAATCACCATGATTAGGGTTTCCATGACTCACTCTGAAGGATCATACCCTAATTTGGTGTATTCATATATGTTGGAAGTATATTACTTGATTCTCATTCATATCAGGGAGGCTTCTCTCTCCTCTTCTATGAGTTGATGATTACATCACTCTTGATTAGAATAAGTCAAATCATTCTTGATAACATAAGTCATATCATCACCTTTATGGTCATTAGGGTTTGCTTGATCAAGGGGTACTAGTCTCACTAACCCACTAAGGGTACTTTTGTAATGTTCACCATTGATCATAATCTGCATCAATCAACTAATTACTTATTCCCTTAATAACCTTAGGTACCTTTAGGGTTTAGGTTAATCAACTACTAAACCATCTTGACCTTTAAGGCATCAAACATTCTTGACCTTAATAAACCCCAAACAGTTTTGCACTTTCAACCTCCAAATGGTTTTGAAACCGCATGGAGTTGTTGACCGTTTGGTACCTTTGACTTTCAAGACCGCATGGCCAAGTACACACTCAAGACCGTTTTCCCTAGGTTAGGTGAAGACCGTTTGGCCAACTTTGACTTTTGAAACCGCATGGTCAACAAAAAGTGTATCAACTCTTCCAATTGAGTTAGGGTTTTCAATGTTGAACCCCTCAATCGTTCATGCCATGGTTAACCACTTATCAATTGAGCTAATTAGGTCAAACCTCTACTGATTTGACACTCAATTGAACCTCAATTGATTACCAATTAGGGCTTGGATCAAGTGAATTAGGGTTTGGAATCGATCACCCTTCAACATGCATCAACATGAACCTAATTGATGTTACCACTGAACCATCACTCAATTGGGTCATGACCTGACCCCAAACGGTCTTGGGATCATTTGGACACCGTTTGCTCAAATCCTCATCAAAAACTAATTCAACCTATTAAGGTCTGGACCATAGATTTGATCATTAGGTCACTAATCGATTATATTTCAACTTATTCCCACTCAATCTTCAATCACTTAACCATGGTCAACCCTAGACCTCCAAACGGTCTTGGATGACCTCCAAACGGTTTTGAAACCGTTTGGACATCCTCCAAACGGTTTTGAAACCGTTTGGACGTCCTCCAAACGGTCTTGAGACCGTTTGCCCATGATGTCATCAAAAACCAAGTCATTCTCTTAAGAGTTGAACCTTAATTTAGGTCACAAAATCAGCACTTGATTATTCAACAACTTGATATGATTGGACCCTCAATTGGTCAACCCCACTTAACCCTAGACCTCCAAACGGTCTTGGGTGATCACCAAATGGTCTTGAGACCGTTTGGGTGACCTCCAAATGGTTTTGAAAACGTTTGGGCCACTCAACCCAAAAACTTCAACATGATTGGATCACTGAAATCAGCAATAGACCCGATTAGGGTTTAGGTGACTAAAGTGCCTTCAATTGGTGATTTACTTGGAATTACTTGATGATTCTTGGTGAGTAATTAGTGTATAATGTTTACAACAGATTTCCCAAACGGTCAACCATGGTCAACGCACCCAAACGGTTTTGAAATCGTTTGCTTTCATGCGGTTTGGTTGAAACCATTTGCACTCAAAACGGTTTTGAAACCGTTTGCTTCCAAACGGTTTTGCAAACCCTTTGGGGAAGAGGTGGAGGACCATTTGATAAAGTTGGATTAGGATGAAACTTTGGAATTAACAACACCTTCTTCTACCTCAAGAACCTGGGTCTGTTCTTCATGGTTTTAGATGCAAGAACACTTAGAAGTGTAAAAGGAAGGGGAACTAGCAACGTTTTTCAGAGAAGAAGATGCAAAAACAAAGCATAAGGTTTAGAGTTATAAAACCCTCCTTAGAATCTGATATAGAGCTCCAAGCTCCATAGCTTTAATGGTGGCTTGAGCTACATAGGTCGTCCAAGGTCCTTTCTTCAAGAATTGGATGGAGAAGATGGCTAGAAAGAAGATTGGTGTAAGAAAGACTAGCAAACCAACCTTGTAGCTAGATTTCCTCCATGAATCTGAGCTAGTTGGTGATCAAAACTTACCTAAACCAGCTTGGTCATTCTCCTCTACTCCTGAGCTTCTCATAATTCATCCAAGCTAGAAGATAAGAAGAGGAAGTAAAGGGAAACGGTCCTTTGTTTTTTAAAGAGATGTACTTATATATTTTGGTATATTTCAAGGCAGTGATAATTACTTCTTCTATTTTACATCTATATCCTCCACGCCACTCTCCACTTCTTTGCCACGTTCCTCCCTTCTCATCACATGCAACTATTCTCTCGACCAAGGTTAAAGAAAAAGGAACCAAACACTTTACTAAGTTGCACACATAAAAGGGTCATTTTGCATACATCTTGATTATTTACTTACAAAGGTTATCCTTCATATATGATTATACAAATGAGGCGCCCTCCTCATTTTCTTTGCTCTACTTGATGTCAAGGGTCATGAAAGATACTCTAGAGGGTATATTTTATATGTTGCACCCTATGTTTTGGGTAAATTGCACTTTTCACCAAAACTAGGGTTTAAAGCACAAGGATTGCTCTACAAGCTATATCTTGGTGCCCAAGCTTAGAGAATCCATATCACTATATCATATTCATTCTTATGATGTCTCAAAATCAGAGGAACATATTAACATGTGCAATTTGCAAGTTAACCCCTCTAATTGGGTAATTTGCATATTAGTCCATATTTAACAAAACAATATTACAACATTGTTCAAAAAGGACAGAAATGGAAATATTAGTTCCTCAGGAGCTTTCATATCAAAGGATAACCACAAGCATATAATCACATGTCTTAAGCAAAACACCTAGGGTTAGTTCATAACCCAGGTCAGGGATGTTACAAAGCTAGCCACTAAGCAATGGAACTACATTGACCCCAATCATTGGGAGGAGTTTGTTACCAAAAGGAAAATTGATGAATTCAAGGTATTAAGCCCCACTCCCAATTTAATTAGTATACGTTCTTATGTATTTACCTATTCAAGATTAACCTTTAGTGTTACTAACCAAATCATTGTGATTACTAACAAGGCTATCAGCGATGCTCAAAGAGTAAGGCGTGCACTAAATGTGCATGACCATATGATGGGTCCAAAAGGCTATGTAGGCGTTCGCCAAAGACTACATGCTGAGTCTACTAATCAGTCTTCCGCTACTTCAAGAGACTGCAGAGTCCTCTACTATTCGTCCCGCACCTCTGCCTCACCATGCTATGTGGATAGCTGGGAGGCAAAACAAGAAAGGAGATATAACCAAGCACGCAACTGCTGAGGCGGCTGCAAAAATGGTAAAATTCAACTCTTAGAGAAACCGATATTGATTATTGTTATGTTTACTTACCAATTTCTATTGATGACGATTAGCGGGAGCTTCATGAGAAGAGGAAGGAAGGCGAGTTCATCCCTGAGGGCACAAGGGATGAATTGACAGTTGCTCTGGGTAACCCAGAGCATCCTGGACGTGTTAGGGGTGCAGGCGCTGGTGTGGGCATAAAAGTGTTCTTTGGGCAATCAAAGCGCATACCTGTCCCAAAAGCGGGATTATCAAATGTTGAGGTAACCTTTTTTTTTTTAATGTTATTGCAAAAGGTAATTCAATAATCAAAAGCCAGAATTTCTTTTGGCCATGTATAGGTAGATGAGTTAATTAATAGGATAGTCGAGGAAGCACTTGATTAGAGACTCCATGAAGCAATTAGCAAGTGGAAGGCGTCTCAGACTGCCACTCAGACAGTACCTGTGGCGTGCCGTCCTTCTCCTACTATAGAGGTGGTTGGAAGTAATCTTGTAGACCCACCACCTAGCACATCCGCTGTAAGTATTTTTATGACATAATATCTAGTCTTTTCAAGATGATATGTTTATGTATATATGTATATAGCATTCTTTTCATAAATTTGTAGGGGTTGAAGCCATGCTGTCTAAAAAGTCAAGAATATTTCATTGCAGAGGCGTCGACTTACCCACCCCTTCTAGGGGACATGTTTCATGGGAATCCCGTACCAGATGGTGTGATTTGTGTGAGCCCGATACATGTACTCCCCAATTGGAGGGATCTTCCATTACCATATGCCCACCCAGATTTTGAAACGCTTGGTGAGGCAGAAGGCAGAGTGATATTGTGGCCCAGAGCGAATGTCGTCTATACTAATATTGTATGGTAAATTTACATTACGTTAATTTATTAGTGTGTATATATGAGTCAATTGATATGAAATTATATATACAGGTCAAAAGGAAGACACCCACTACATCTCAACCTCCACCTCCACCTCCACCTCCTGAAGTACCAAGTTGGCTTCCAAGGGACCTACACGCCTTGTTAGGTCCTAATTGTAGGGGTATGGCAGCATAGATAGGAAAACATGATCCAAATTTCCCTATAAATGTTTCTATTCCAGAGGATATTGCAGGTCAATCATACGGTAACAATCTATTTATACAATATATTTTGGAGTTATTTTGTTATGATTGGCTGAATACATCTATGATAGAGCTATGGATATGGTAAGATCTTGTTTATACATTGATATTCCTTATTTTATATACGGATATGGTTTCTTATATATTAATGCATACGTAATACATGTTTTCTTGATCAAGGGATGAATACATCTATGATAGAGCTATGTATATGGTTTCTTATATATTAATGCATACGTAATACATGTTTTGCATCCACTTACACACGATATGTATAGATTTTTCATTTTCCCATGTGGGATTTTTGGCTCCATCTTTGATTAGTCTTGTAGATAAAGACCCTTCATCAGTTACTTCATACTGCTCTGCTGCTTTTAAATATTTTGGTAAAAAGAAGAAGACGGTGAAAATAGCTCCATTCAATGTTGAGTAAGTTTACTTTGCTTATAATTTGGACTTAAGAAAATTACATTTTTTACTGTGGATTTTGAGTGATTAATTTTTAACTTTCTTACCTCTAGTGGTAGGCATTGGGAGTAACTAGTTATTTTTCCCAAGACGTTCATTGTCTATTATCTAGATCCTTCGGGGAAGGAATTGAATACATTATATGGACACACAATGAAAAGGCCATTATTCCCGTGAGAAATATTTCATATTTTTATATCCGTTAACATTTGTTATTACATTAGTATTTAGTTATGCAATTGAATGTGTTACATTAACATGTAGGGCTTTACATGAGTTCAAAAAAGCTGGAGGAAAGGTCCCCAAGAAAAAGAAACAACCACTAATTTGGGAGAATGTGAAAGTAATTTCTCGACTCTAATGTATATATTATTTATGTGCACTGTGCTTATTTGTACTTTTGAATATTTTGTATGTTTCAATTTATAGTGTGCTACACAAGACAACGGATGGGCATGTGCATACTATGTGATGTGATTTATGGACCTAATTATCAAACATGTTGCAATGGAAATCGATACCATACATCATGTATTATATATAGTCTCATTAGAGAATATGAAATATATCAATCTTATTATATATTATTAATTATATATATACGTCATTCTCTTTGCAGGTCTTTGAAACTGACTTCACTACAGGTCAAAAGTTATTAGATGTACATACTCCCTATACGATGGAAGACTTAAATGATGCAAGAGAACAATGGGCAAAAGCCCTACAAGTAGTGGGAATTTTTGGGATACTGATGGCGATAATGACGATGATGAATAAAGAATGATATTTCTAAACTTTGTTCTCATAATTATTTTTATGTGAATGTGAATGAATTTTTCTGAATTCTCAAATGTGTGAATGTGAAGATGATCAATACATGAATGTTCCTACATGTGTCTGAATGTAAAAAGAGATGAAATGAATGGAACTGCAGGTTGCTAAATGTGTGTGAAAATGGAGGAAATTTGAAATGGAACTACTAGTTTCTACATGTGTGTGATGAAAAATAATATGAATTAAATGCACTTATACATGTGTGTGATCATAAATTGTTGTCCATCTTGTTAATTTTGCAGGTTTGTGGCCTGTTGTTGGCTGATATCAATGGATGCTATAAACCTGCAGGTTTGTACTAAACTGCAGGTTCTGCATCCTGCTGACCAGCCATATAGCATGCCTACAAACTGATAAGAAAAAAAACCAGAACATAGGCGTCAGTTATTAGTATAAAACCGACAACAAAGACATATAGCATCGGTTATTAGCAAAAAACTGATGTCTATGTGGCTAGGTACCATGACCGTGCTGGGAAGCACGACTGTGGTGGGGTCTTCATGGCACCAGAGATATGGTGTTGGTTATATATAAAAACCGACGCCGATGGTGCCCTTGCTGGAGCATTTTATTGGTGACAGGAAGGGTTATGACGTCAGTTTTTGTGAAACGCCATCACATTTGACCTAGATATAGTGTCTATTTTATTAAATAACTGATGCCTATAGTTCCCTTGCTGGCGCGTTTTTGTTGGCGGGAAGGGTTATGGCATCAGTGTTAAAACTGATGATGTAGGTTTCGACTTTTAGCAAATGATGTCAAAGGCATTAAATAACCCACACTAAAGGTCAGTTCTATACTAGTGATTGGGTATGAATAGTCCTTGAATGACTAATACAATCATGGAGTACTCTGTTACTGTTGTTGAAACCCAAGTATGCTATAAATCGATGGTTACACCTTGATTTATGTGTGGGTTCATACTTGAGAGTAGTATGGAATGTAATGGTGATGCTTCACCTTATGCATCCATGATCCAATGGGGATGCCTTGAGTTAGGGTTTGGGTATGAGTGCTGATTAGTAACATTAATATAATTTATCTTGTGAACCTAACTATAATGCAAATAGATAAAGATGAGTATTCATGTTTAACATTCTTATATGATGGAATGATGGTGAATAACCTCATTAATATGATCAAAACCTTAATATGTTAATTGGTGGTTATCATAGCCACATGGTTGATACTTCTTATGCTAAACATGTGCATTATGAATATGATGAGGGTTAATCATATCTAGATTCCTTGCATGTTGATGTAATAAAGGAATGTTCTTAATGTTAATATAACCCTGCTATGATTGTTTATGCATATCTCCTAGCTCATTAATGTAATATTGTGTTGATCTAGCGTATTATATGTAAGTCTTGTTGTTAAGCCTTGTTATAAGGCATGCAAAGATAATGATGATCTTATAGGGAATAGTATGATGGAATTAATGACCTTTGGGCATGGTTGAGCCCTAAATGAGGTGTAATCCTCATGTGTTGATAACGGTTGATACCCTGTGATATTGTGAAAAGGATTTATATCATGTGATAGTATGATGGTTTTAATGACCTTTGGGCAAGGTTGAGCCCTGAATGAGGTGTAATCCTCTTGTGTTGATAATGGTCGATACCATGTGATATTGTGAAAAGGATTTATATATTGTGATAGTATGATGACTCGTGTGGTCTCATGAATGGCAAGTGAATAGTACCATGTGATGATGAGATGAGAAATTATGTTCCACACATTTTATATCTTTTAAAAGTTGTGATATTTATATGCTTGCTAGAAGTGAATTAGGGTTTGTATGTCCACTTGTTTGATGCAGCCTTAATTCACCCAATTGGCATAACTAACCAAGTACAACTCTAATCATGTAGTGCCCTATGCTGTAGAGCCATATTCAGTGTCAGAACTTGTTGGATGGTGAATGAGTCTTCCTAAGGGAAACTCAGAGCGCATACTGTTGAGTATGTGGGGGTGGCATGTTGAGGATATATCCTTATCATCCACAATGCAGGTTGTGGAGGATGGCTATGGTCATGCCTCATACATCTGATGTGATTGAGGACAATTGCGATTGTACCTCAGATTAGAGGGTTTAGTATACCCTGGTTTCTAGTGTCGTGACTTGTACCAAGGGCAGACTAGTGGTTAGCAGCTTGACTATATGTCACTATGGTAGCAGCTTTGACTGATATGTCACTGCCTTTTACTCGTACTGACTGTGGGGAAGAGATCTTAGGATACCGACACTTCTAGATCTTATACGAAACCGAATATCCCTTCACAGGGGTCAGTTGGACTTTGAATGGTACGATTCACATTCCCTAGGGCATAATAAAATATTTAAGACATCCGTGTAGAATATCTGTTTAGGTTATACACAATGCTTCATATTGGATGATAAGCCTTGCATGTTTTATTTTCATTGAGATCATGTATAATACAATAAGAGATAATAGATATGCTTATGTTTTAGTTATGCTGATGTTGTAAAATTGCTTATGTTGTCAAATATATTGACACTGATGGTTAAGATGATACTGCTATCTATGTTTAATAATGCTAGCCAGGCCTATGTAATTATAGATTCTTAAACTGCTAATCATGCCTATGTAGTTAATTGTGTTGTGATGTTAGTTCTACTCATGATTTAGATCTGTTCCCGTTATTTAAGATGCCAATATTAATAACCATGTTATGTTACTAGACATATTCATGATGTCAAGGATGGTTATGCTACTAGATTGCTTGTACTGTTAGCAAGGAATATGATGATAGTCATATTAATGATAATGATTATTATTAGATGCAATTTGATGATATTTGAGTAGATATTTATCCATAGAATTAGATTTACTTGTCATTTATATATGCATTGATGATCATACTTGTTGGTACGATGATTTGCTTAATCTATTTAGTATACTTGAACTGTTCAATCTGTTCAATTGATTATTAAATACTCCAACTGCTTAGTTATCTACTATTTAAAATGTTGTAATCAATAAGTGTTGTTGGAGGTTATATATCTTTCTGGGACATGGGTCTCGCTCTGTGGTTTGCCACATTTTTTTAGGTAATCGGAAGTGATGAAAACAAACATGTGACAGAAAAGAGGATCTATAGTAATGAATCTTTGAGAAAGTTGATTATATGTCTAGTGTGTCCTAGAATCATCCCTGTACTCTCAGGTTCGGGCTAGAAAAGTTTGTATATGGTTTTTCAAACGAATCAGAATTTTGTTAGCATGTTAATGTTTATTTTGTAGCATATACAAATATTGTTCTCCTGTGTATATATTTTGTGGCTAAGGTTCTAGAACAATTTGTATCAAATTCTTGGCATAGTATGGATATAAGAAATATGTTGGGCTCTTATGCAAATGTTTCTAAGCGGGTGCTGACATTGAAATCTATTTTAATTTACCCATATTTTTGGGTATGTGATTAAGTAGTAATCGATTGTGATCTATGTTTTGAGTAATCTTGTTTAGTGTAACATGTTCTCACAAGGGTGGTGTTTGTAACCCTATATTGCCTAGTGTAACCCTTATGATTTGCATGATGTTCTTATGCTCTAGAATGGTGTTGGATCCTTTTCTCTTGTCATTCCTCCTCAAGTAAGGGAATACTTCATCCCTTATTTTGACTTGAATGTGGATATTCTACCTAACCATATGCTAAATCTTGATGGCATATGTGAGTTATGTTGATGATTGAATGTAAGTAGGAATGTTGAACCCAATGTGGGAAAAATATGAACCTATACATAGGTGACATCCACCTAGTCTTGAATATGATTCATATGTCCTAATATTCACTCACCTTTACGATCTCTCATGTGTGACCCACATGTCTTGTTGATTTATATTCTTGCATGCCATATTATGAGTCTTTTGACCCTGAAATGCAAGAAAGTGATTAATTTTGTAATAATCATATAAAAAATGAATAGAACCTCAAAATGACATGAAACTTGAACCCCACATTTATGATGGACTCTATATTAGTAAAAGATCATCAAATATGTAACTAAACAACTTTCATCCTAACTTGGACAAAACCCTAAAATCAATCTAACTGTAGAGTTAATGATAGAATCTAATGTTGTAAGGAGGCGGGATCACCCGCTTACTAAAATTTTGAAGAATAAAACTTCCATTCCAAACACACTCAAAGGTATGCTGGAATAGGTGAAATTTTTTCAAATTTCAATAAGTGGTATTCAAAACAACCAAAGTGTAGCAACAAAATTAAACAAATGACTACATTCAATTTGCACAAAGATTACAAAAGTACATCATAATCTCCCATAAGGGTTTACATGTATGATACTACATAAGGATCTAAGTAGAGGAAAGTCTAAAATACTGTCTCCAAGCAACATCTCCAATTTCTAGGTCGATGTTGGAAGCTATGTTCTCCTTGATCATGTTCAACACCTCGATAAAAACCTGGGTGGTTGCAGAAACACCCAGCAAAAGGGAAAGGAAAACAAAGTATGTGTCAACAAATATCAATAGGATATCAAGGAAAAGAAAACATGTAAATGAAGGCTAATTTTCATCATAAGATCAAGATTTGAAGAGTATGAGGCATAATAGAAATAGATGCTTGCCATAACATTAAAATAGTAAAGGAATTGCATGCATGATTAATATCGACTAAATTAACTAAGTAGGGTTGAGGCACCTACCGGACCTCAAGGTATAGGTGAGGGGAGAATTAATACATTCCCAGTCACTTACACATATTTTTATGGGGAGACTAAGACATTCCCCAGAGCGAATTAATACATTATCTATGGGTGGTTGTACATAATTACCACTACTATAGCTAAATAGCTCATAAAATCAACATGATAGAAAAGAAATCATGGCAAGAAAAAGCATCATATCAATTAGAACATGGAAGTGGGGTACAAGACCCAAGAAAAAGAATATCATTACCAATTTTGAGGCAATTTAACAAAAGAATCATGATTAGAGGAAAATGGGTTCATTAAAGCCTCATTAGGGAAATTGGATTTGGCTGCAATTATCCCAAAATAGGGTGTAAGGAATGCACGTACCTCTCTTACTAATATCAATTACTAACTTTTACCACTTTAATTGAGTCCAAGTTCCACTTTGCCTATTTTCAATGTATTAACATATATTAGAGTACATAATGCACATTTATGTATAGTAACCCTAATTTTAGAACATTTTAGCAAAGCTCAAATTTAGATTATGAAAATATCACCAATGAACTTATTATGTTCTCCTGATCAAGAAAGCATATTTTTAATATTAATTTTGGTGTTATGATGATTAAAATGTGCTTTTTATGCATTAAATTCATTTTACAAAAATCACCCTTCGTCAAACCATAAAATCAGACCTTGAAAATATTTTTATTAAATAGAGATTAATTTTTTCATTCCAAAACTTGTCAAATTTGGATAAACGGATTAAAAGATATGAATTTTTCAATTTGAACCAATAAGGAAATGAGAATTCAGAAATCTTTGAGAGAGAGGAAGAGTGAGAGAGAGAGGGAGAAAAAACCATTTTACCCAAATATCAGATTTGGAGTTGCATAGGTAACCAAACTAGATCTTCTAGAGAAGGTAAATCAACAAGAAACGAAAACCCTAGAAGAACATGGTATATAGAGATGATGATCATCCATTTTAAACATAGAAGCATGAGTTTTAAGCATGTAGTAAGCAATACATGAGAAGGGGGTTATAACAACAAGTATAAATTATACAAAATGCATTATATTCATGAATTCAATTACATATTTCCATATTCAAGGAACAAGTCATTCATGTGCACTAAAAACTGGATCTTACAACAAGTACACCTAGCATAGCTCACCAAGCCCATCAACCTTCTAGCCATCTCTGAAACTAAAAACAACATATGAGAAATGGGTCAACACACGAGGTGTTGAGTATGGGGCCAAAAGATACACATATATATAAGCTTTGCATAATGTTGAAAAGATTTCAAGACTAAATGAACAAAAATAAACATGTTAATTGTTTAACAAATGCGAAACCATATTTTATGTCATTTCACTCCATTATACCAACAATATCAAGCATGTCTAAGGCCTTTGACCATCTTCCCGTCGGAAGGGTCCGTAAGGGTGCTTAAGCCTAGCTAACCCTTTTATATGGAGGGACCTCATGGACGTAACCAAGAGTTAACCCTTTATCAACAATATTATAATGGAGTTGTATATATATATATGTGTGTGTTCAAGTTATAAAACTGATGAGGCAAACATCGAGTAAGACATAGCAATACTACATGGCAATATTTGAGCAAGTAAACGAACAAGAATACAATATATGTCTTTTCAAGCAAGAAAGCGATATTCATATAACTAGATAAGGCCCATACCTGATTCATAGATTCATAACCTAACATATCCTTCACCATCTAGTCACATACCAGACCTGATTAAGAACAAGATTACATATATGCATCCGATTCTCATCATTAACCCTAATTAGATGAATTTTAGGGTTTTGACCAAGATGGGTTCCAAGTTGCTTATTGGTTCATTATATGACCTCATATTGATTTAGGGTCCATCATAAGAGTGTGGTCAAGTTTCATATCAGTTCGACTTTTCATGTGGACATGACAAGGTTTAGGATATTTATGCTCAGATTAGGTCACTACACTCATAATAGAGAAATCAAGGTCAAAAGATCATCAATGAATAAGAGCCAAGCATAAGGGATTGTTTAGATCAACAACATAAGGTCATAAGAAACATATAGCAAGATAAGGTGGTTGTCCATTAGCAACAAGATTAGCAATTTGGGGTAACATTCATCATTAAAGTCCAAACTAAGCACATATGTACAAAAAGGGTCATGATGAACAATAGGGAGAGTAGGACCTTCATTTAGTTCAAGTATATATCACAAGTACTGATTTAAGGATCGGGGGTAGATTGAGCATCAATATCCAAACATTAA
Source organism: Alisma plantago-aquatica (assembly GCA_963693085.1). Lineage (NCBI taxonomy): Eukaryota > Viridiplantae > Streptophyta > Magnoliopsida > Alismatales > Alismataceae > Alisma > Alisma plantago-aquatica. Next base: position 1,468,499,774 of record OY856409.1, on the reverse strand, counting down.
TCATATTCATGTGTTAAGCAAATTCAAAGTAGTCAAAGGTTACATCTTTGGAAATATAAGGAAACTAGAAGAAGATTCAGGGTCTACAAATAAGCTCATGTTGTAGGCCTTTTCGAGAGGATTGGTTTGATATATAATTTTTTATACTTTTAACCATCATAGCATTGTTAAGGAGGTCTTATAAAAAATCATGATACCAACACCGTATTAGAGCAAAAGAAATCACCTTGGCAGGCCGCTGGGCTCTCTTGTTCGGCCCAAAAGCATTGGCTGGGGTCGGCCCACATGGGAGGGATCTCCGACTCCCTGACCCGCTTGGGCGCACCCCTGTTCCTACGGTAAAACAGAGCCGGAACAGAGGTTGTTGTCCGGCCTCCCAACCATCGCCAGTCAACAGTTGAAGGGGGGTGGCGCGACGGAGATGGATTGGGCATCTCAAAGTCTAGCTTGGGAATCCATACCTCCCATCCTCATTGCAGGGACGTGTGAAGGAGATCAAACAAGCCTGATCCAGCGCCGCCAGCCCTTGCTTCTTCAGCGGATACTGTGATGCCAAGGGATGTATGGCCGCCTAGCTCGGCTTCAAAGGCTCGAAAACCTTTGCAGGAGTCCTACGGAGGCAATGTAAGGAGGGAAAGCCGGAGGAGAGCAAGGCTCAATGCCCTAAGATGTCGGCGGCACCCAACAAAAGAAAACAGCAGTTGCAGCCAGACCTAGCGGATAGGAGCACAGAAGGGAAAAGGAAGTGTGAAGGAGAAAGGGTGGGATGAAGGGATTTATAAACTTAACCAGAGTATTAGGGTTAAGATCCCAAGCAATTAATAGCTTTCCCTTGTTGCACGATTTGGCAAAAGGCGGAGGACCTGTTTCCCAGTCCTGCGATTTTCCCCATAGTAGAAGGGGAAGGAGGGGCAAGAAATTGGGCCTGGATTTGTGTTTGGGCCCAATAAAGTTCTAAAATCCAAACAAAATAATACATTAGATGGGGAGATTCAAAAAGCCATATCTAGTGATTTATAACCCTGATTTCGATGATTTTTGTTCCATTGGATTCGTAATTAAAACACGTACAACATGACACATGTTACTAAGCCAAAAGGTTATGGTCATGATCTAAAAAAAAACTAACAAATATGGTGATATGAATAATATGGAGTCTCCCAACCATCAAACAATGAAATTCTCATTGAATTGAGTAAGGGGTCAAATGATGAAGGAGAAGGGTACAAGATAGGATTGAGAAAAGTCAGGTTGTCACATTACTTCCTCTAGAGTGTCCCTACTCCCTCTATGTATCTTTTAGCTGAAAGAGAAATAAGGAGACACTATGTTTGAATCATCTCGGAATGATGATATTCTTGGTGATGAATAGACCAAGAAAGAATTGATGGTAAAGAGCCTTATATATATATATTGTATCGAGTTGTAGACTTGATATTTGAGCCCTATCGGTCAAGGAGCCATGGTAGGAGTCTCCTATCGATTTATTGATCCTTGGAAAAAGCCATGACGGGCAAATCACCTCAAGGGGGTGGCCCATGATGAGTTGCAAGCTCATTGCAAAAAGTGTATCAATTTGCCTAATTGATGAGATAAAGATGAGATAACTTACTCAACAAGATACATAATGGCTGAGATATTGCCTTTAGATTATCCTCAAGACTCTTGCATGACAAGATATATATGTGTGCATGCATGGACACATGTCAACCATGCATGGCCACATATCATCTAGTAGCATGAGGTGAAGACACCTCTTATAAACTTTATCTCATGAACTCAAGTATATATACTTCACCTTCCACCTACTTATGGAAGTTTACGAACCCCACAACCCTCCTCCTTGGAGATATCATGAATATCCCCTTAGATATCATGCAAAGTAGCTCAAGGAGCATGGGGAGCTCTAGCGCCAAGCTTAAGGTCAGGCTTTGGTCGTCTTCAACCTTGGTTGAAGTAGGATTTCAAGTTATGGATATTCCTCTCTTTCCTTCTTCACGAAGTTATTAACTAAGGTGATTTCTTGTATATGGAGGATTTTGGATGAGCCTTGGACCTTGGAGAAGTTCATATTCAACCTTAGGAATGTAAATCTTTGGAGCTTGGAGCTTTGAAGTTGTTCATAAGGCAGGTTATATAACTTGAACTCAATCATGTTATTATTCATCACCTAACTTGCTATACTAAATGATCTACTTTTAATTCCAAAATCTTTTTGAATAGTTGATGAAATTATGAGTTCTAGTAGCTTTTGGATCTGTTTTCCATGTACTATAACAATTATAACGAAGGTCTAAAGCTTGAAGAAGCTGGTATCACTTTATGAAGTGATATCGGGTTCAAGCATACAAACAAGTACCTCTAACCCGATATGGTTATGTACATACATCACTTGCACGATATGCTTATGAGATTATATCTCCTTTCACGATATGAAGATTAAGTTCACACCTTGAACACGATGTGGTGTTAACCATATACCTTTTTCACGATCGGAAGTCCACCAAAAACTCCATGCACGATATAGGGTCAAGTGTATACTTGTAAGTCAATATGATAAAACCCTAGTTTGGGTAACCCAATATGAGTAAGATAAGAAAGTGCCTCTTGCACGATATGATCATGTAGTACACACCTGGTACATGATATCTTAAAGCACACATCTTGTGCATGATATGATTGATTGAGCATACACTTATGCACAATACAAGATATGGATTCAAATATAAGGTATAACTCGATATGGTTGAAATACCTAAAACCCGATATGAAACCCAAGATGGGGATTAACGTGATATGGGGATAGATGATAGCTCATTAACGATATGAGCCATGTCTTATCAACGATATGGGAGATACCCACTTACCCCTTATACTCACGATACAAGTCTAAGACTACACCTCTTACACGATATAGAGATAGTAAGCACTCTAATCAAAATAGAGTTGGAAACCCAAGGTCAGGGGTAAACCGATATAAGCGGTGAATTATATCACATGCATGATATGATTGATATTCCTTGGATGATAGGAATAACACTTACTTCTACCTTGTGAACGATATGAGGTCCAATTATACCCCATGCACGATATGGTCCATTCTATCCAATATGGTGGATAACCCTGGATGATGGATTGAAAACCGACATACCCAATCCTTTGTATAATGGATTGTGATAAGAGAACTCAATTAGACACCTAGCTTGTCATGTAACTATATAATAGGGTTGATCCTTAAATATATAAAGAGGTTATGACCCTAAGGGTCTACCTAACATGGTAACCTGATATGTTAACCAATATGGAGACCCAACATGATAATCCTAGATGGAAATCCGATATGGTATCTTGTTTATACCAATTAAAAGATACACGATGAGGCATATACTTTATGCCCAATATGGTGCACACCTTGTGCACGATAAGGGACCAAGCATTTAGCTTATAACTGATATGGGGTCAAGCATCAATCTCATACTCGATACAAAGCTAACTTGAGATGATAAGAACTAAGTGATAGTCCATCTGATATGGGTACGTGATATGGTGTTAGGGGATATATCCTAAAACATGACATGGTGATGTGGTAATACCACATGTCTGATATGGATACATTACATGAAATAAGAATGTATCTTAAAGCTTAATATGTTAACATACACACATCTTGATACCCGATATGGTAGGGACACTTCAATCATATGTGATTGATTGAATGACATATGTTGCATGTGGTGTTAACTACAATATAAAAGATGATGTGAATTGTTTATGATGAACAAATAATCCTTAAGAGGAGGATTGAACCAAAAGTGTGATGTAATCAATATCCTGGTGAGGATGAGAGAGAAACTCATACTTTGTGTTGATAATCATTTAATGATAAATGATGAGAATAAATAAGTATGATTGAATACTTATGATATCATTGTATGCTCCTAGATTTGTGGAGCAATGAATTAGGGTTTGGATTAATAATGTGAACTTGAAATCCTATTTGGATATAAAGGGAAACCCTAACCCTAATAATGGGAAGGTTGTATTTCTCTTATTGCAATGGCCTTGTAAGCCATGTGAATAGTTGTTGCCTAGTGAAAGGTGACAAGATGTTTAAATGGTCTTGTAAGCATTGTGAATAGTTGTTGCCTAGTGAAAGGTGACAAGATGTTTAAATGGCCTTGTAAGCCATGTGAATAGTTGTTGCCTAGTGAAAGGTGACAAGATGTTTAAATGGCCTTGTAAGCACATAAATAGTTGTTGCCTTGTAAAAGGTGACAAGATGTTTAAATGGGCCTTGTGAGCCATGTGAGATGCTTGTGCAACAAGTATCATGTATACTTTGGTCTGGGGACCTATAGGTACTAGTTGCTTGTTACATAGGTAACAATACTATGTGGCGATCTAAGGGTTTGAATACCTATATCCAGTAATCATGATGATGATGATGTGAAAGGATGAGAATTCCCAGTAATGTGATAAGGGACTGAGATCCCAATTGTTATGTATCTAAATGTGTTTTAAAGATTAGAACAGTACTTGATAGATGTATTACACATTTCTTTGTAGCATTTGTTTATGATTTATGCTTATAACTTGTTTGATGCTAAAATAATACTATAATGCACTTAATATATCATTAGGAATCATAAAATGTTTCCCTGACCATAGATCAATCAACGTTAGGATTTGCTGAATGGTTAAATGGGTTTTTTGCAGTATAATCTAGAGTGCATATTTTTGAAAATGTGGGGGCGTAAGATTGGATGGCCATGTGTGAGCTGATCCCCTTACGAACTCGAAATAAATGGGGATTTGATTATATGCCATATCCTGGCTCAAGTACGACTACAGTCATAGACTTAATGTTGAGCATGGTGAACTGGCCCGTGGCTCAGAGTATGGCTATCTGCCATAACTCAGTTATTTCATAACTAGGGAGAGTTGTTAGTAGATGTTCCCCTAAGAGAGTGCATGCCACTATTTTGCAGATTGACACGAGATGTCACTGCCAGTGGTCCTATACTGACTGGGATAAGAGAGGTCTCAGAAGCCTGCTCTTCCAATTTTCCTTGTATGGTACCGACTTGTGAGAAGTTTGTGGTCGGTTGGAGCATGAACATTATACTTCATCTCCTCAAGCCATGTGTGATTGTAAAATGTAATCAGCCCTGTAGCGTATTTTCTTAAGAATTGAATAAGGAAAACATTGGTTGATGTGTACTTCAGTTATACTTCTTAGTTGATAGATGTTATTTATGTTTCTTTGCATTCCTTGTAAAGTATATACATGGTTTATTACTCTACCATGAGTAAATGCATCATTTTCCTTAAGTAAAGTGATTACTTTGTCCTATTCATATAGTGATTAATCATGCTTATTAGTATAAAAGAACCTTTGCTTAGTTCTATAATGCTCATATGTGATAATAGTATGGTCGATGGAGAGTTATATCTCTCACTGGGACAATTTTCTCACCCCATTGGATCCACAATTTTTAGGTGGATGTACACGAGGTGGTAGAGGCCTTTCTATAGAGGAGGATCATCAGCTGGGACAGCAGTAACAACTCAAGTTGAGTGTAATATCTGTCGTGTCTTGTAGATAGAAGTCATATGTGTCGTCTTTGTACTCTCAGGTCCTTGGAGTCAGTTTGTAATGGTTTCATGAACGGTCTGAAGATTTTGGCTTGTATGCCTTGAGGTTTTATGCTGCTTAAGTATATGTGTTGGAAGAGCAACAGTGATATGTTATCCTCGAGATGAGATAAAATAGTGTTTGTACAATGTAAATCATGATATGGATATGTTTTGGATCTTTCAATAAGAGTTTCCCGGAAGAGGATCTCCTTGCAAAATGGTTTTAAATTTCAGTGATTTTTGTTAATATGTTGTTTATGATTATTCTGCATAATTAGTAACAATTTGGCTATTGGTTTGGTTCCAGTCGTTACAACCACACTCCTAATTTACACCATGATCCCAAGTACATGTAGGAAAACACATAACCCTGGCAAAAGAGGAAACAACTACCTCTTCTAGTCTAAAAATCCCCGCTTTGGGATCAAAAGAGGCACGTCAGCCCAACTTTCCCTAAAGATCTATCATCTCAAATCATGTGAGCATGAATTAAAACCGAGAGGAATAAAATCATGAGAGTTGTGTCTGGAAAGATGCTGAAGGACTCTGCCTAGCTGGTGTATTGTTGCACTCATGAATGCAGATATGTCGTGCCTTATTATGGAGTTTGGAAGCCAACTTTTACACACCTACATTCTAAAAGGAACCTCACACGGCTACCTAACATTACATCAGGGCCCTTTAGGGAAGCATCACCGCTAAGGAAGATTAAATGGTAGAGTGAACCTGAGGAATGTAGGAAACACTACAGCCTTAGCCTACCCAAGAACAATAGATAGGAGATCCAAAAAAAAGTAAGATATAGGTGTGAAAGCTACCTCTCCCGGAACATTGTGTAAGTACAACCTGGAATTGGATCATCTTTGACCATGAGGGAGGAACTATCTTATAATGAAGGTCGTGGCTGGTAATATGAGTTTTGAAACTCCAAGCTAAGAGAGAGAATTTTGGGTGTCGACAACCTCTTGACCAGATGCATAAATATCGACTTGAGGTTGACGTTATCACATTTTTTGCACTCACTAAAATAACGATCAATAAATCCATCTGAAGTCATTTAACACTTTAATTCTAATTGTTAGCCTGAGGATAGGCTAGAATCTAAGTTTGGGAGAGTTGATAACATCTAATTTTGTGGATATTATATGCCTTATTTTATCCATATTTTTCTACTATTTAGGAAAATCCGCTTTCACTTCCCACTTGCCTTGCATATAATCTCCTTACCCTATTTTTGACAATGACAATGACGTCAATTGCAGGAAAGAAAAGGGTTGGAAGCTCGATTATCAAAGCCACAGTGACCACTGGTTGACTATTGATGGTCTTTGTGCAACCATCGGTCTATCACCAGTGGATATTACCTAGCAGCACCCTTCTACAACATCAATCAATGACTACTAAAACCAATCAGTCACAGGAACCCATGAAAGCATCAACCGATGGTATACCTATGACCATCAACCGATGGCACACCCGCTATCATTACTCACAGGTGTGTATGCACTCATCAGTCGCTGACATGTCTGTGACCATCAGCCGATGGCATGTCTACGGGTATCAACTAGTGACACCCCTATGCCCACCAGTCGGTTGTGTGTCTGGGCTCAATAACCGATAGCACCCCTACTATCATCACCCAATGGAACCCTACGAACACCAACTAGAGGTGTTTCTATGCTCATGAACTGATGACAAACCTACTGCTGACACTTGATGGAAGATCTAACAAGTACTGTACTCGAGACCTTTGAGCATGTGCTCTTAGGGAAAGTATCTAGGAGGCTTGGGGTGAAAGTAAAGGACCCCAGGCCCATGCCTATAAATAGGAGATGACTAGCTACATACGGGGGTGGTCTCGTGCATTGCCTCTGAGTTGGTGTTACTAACCATACATGGAGCTACAAAAGGAAGAAGCCACCATCGAATGATTCCCGCCGCCACTGGTTGACAGGAACAACGGACGAGAGTTTGTCACTGCTACTCCCAGACCTCTATCTGCTCACTCTCACCCACTTCTGGAGTTTCTCTTTTAGAAGAATGAGGAAGAAAATGAAGAGGAGATCACCAACAATTTTACTTTGTCCACAAGCAACAAAACTAGGACATCAGTTGTGGCTATCTTCTAGTCATTATCGGTGTATCCCATGATCCTCTGCTTTGACTTTCTTTTCATTCTCTCTATCTGTATCTTCCTTCCTATATCTCTCCATGTCTCCATCCATTTGTATATTTGAATGCTACTCATGAGAATGAATGGTTAGACTCTTTGCATGGGTTGGGAGTAGCCACTAAGGCTCTCCCAACATGTATACTTGTGCCCTTATGAATGTATATACTCCTTGAAAATATTATCTCCATACTCTTGTTCTTAATATTTCACTTGCATGATTACATACCATCTTGTAATGTCTGATTGTTAACACATCAAAAGAGTAGTATTAATGTTATCAAAGTATTATGAAGTTGGATGAATGCATGAAAATGTTGGAATGCTAATGCTAATGGTCATTCAATTTGTTTTGTGATTGTTCATTTGTCATTTCAAGAGAGAGAAAACCTTATAATCTAGATCTATCCTAAATTTAGCAAAGGAGGGAATGGACACATATGATGATTGCTTGTAATATTGCTAAGGGTATAGAAAGGGGTGTGAGTATTGCATGTTGGTGAGAGATCTTAGTAGGTGAAACCCGATCCAAGTTCCCATCCATACTTTTGTTACCTATTACTTGTTTTATTTTATGCTCTTAATTTGATTCTTTTTCCTTGTTTTTATTATATGGTTGACTTTGTTCCTTAACGAACATCATCTTAATCTACCTCTTCATTTGGTGTATTTGAGTCCAAGGCTCTAAGTTCTCAACACTTACCAACCTTATCCTTGTGGTTTGACCCCAAACTACTACATCGAACCTCGTATAATAGTAGTGGGGGCATGAGTGTCAGGTTATAAATATAAGAGTCTGACAACTCTAGATCCGTTCCATTCTAGATGTGAGATTTAGGCCGATCAAAACTCTATGGCTTCTTTCCTAATAAAATTGATTGAGTATTCAATCTCTAATTTAGTTGAAATGTGGTAGATTAGCTAGTTTAGACCCAGGGAGTCTGGTTTTGAGATTCAATTTCCCTTTTAAATCTTCTTTTTATTATTTATAATACAACTAGAGTTTATGGATCATTATCTTTATATTTATTATAATACATTATCATTAATATTCACTATTTTTACTTCGATTATCTTCATATCATTATCAAATGGGTTAGGATGTATTTTATAGCTTGACTTACGTCGTTTACATATATCATTTTTAAGTTCATTAGTTAAACAGTAACTTATATTATGGAACATTCGTTATTTCCATTTACATTAAATATCCAGTAATGACCACATTATATGTATTAATGAAAATATTGTCCACTTGAATCATTCAAATATATCAGATTATTCATTATGTTCATCTCATTGATTACATGTGTATTAGCAAATAAGGTGACATATGGGGACTATTTCAACATGAGAACTAGAATATATTGAGAAGAAAAAGTAACTAATATATCCTCCTTGTAACTTAACTTTTAGTATCTTTGATGCCTTCATACTTATCTTCATGTCCACAAAAAAAGTTTATCAACTACCTAAAACTCTTCCAAACAAATACACATCCAATATGTTTCCATACCGATATGTGGGTTCATCCAATAATCACAAGTTAATATATATTTAGCCATCATTTATCTTCACACAAGAACTTGTATTCTTATTCAATACCATGACCCAAATCTTGGCATATCATCTTGGGTGTAAACACTATCTATCCTTGGTCTTATGTGCATTACCCCTCAATGCGCCTAGGGTTTAGGATATACATATATATACTTATGTTGATATCCATATTGGCATTAAAATAAATTGGAACTAAATAAAAAATCAAGAAGTTTATTCTTCAAACTTTGAGAAATACTTGGAAATCTTCAGATGTCAACACATGTATTCATAAGCATAACCACATACTTTTTTCATGCAGAATCCATGTAGAATATTTTATGCACTTTTGGAATGAAATCCAATATTCAAAGTAGATCAAGCAATCCATATTCAATTAACATTATGTTCATGTATTTAAACCCTAGAGTGGCACCATATATTTGAGCATGCGAATCAAACATAACCTAGGTCTTAGTCTAGGGTTTAGGGTTGATCAAGTTCAGGTTAGGAATAAGGGTCTCAAATCCTAATTCCATGTAGAGTTTTAAAGGTTATAAATATGTAGGATTATTATCGCATTCTCACTCCATTACATTGGATCAAGATGTTTCAGATGTAAATATCAATATGCATCATAATTAAACATTAATTATCAAAATAATGACTTAGCAAGTATGACAGATCATCATTGTTAACTAAATCCAATTGAAAACCTATCTTGTCATCATTACTAAACATATTCATCTTACAAATAAAACTAAGCATGTCCATCATGTCTAATATCCAATTATTCAAAACTAGGGTTTTTGTATGTGAATCATCTTATAATTATGCATTAGTACATACTTTTGGAAATATGATAATAATTAGGCATTGAATACGTTTTACATGGAATATACTCATTTTTCTGATGAAAATGATGTATAATTCTACAATTTTTGGAGCTACCCTCCATTTAATAGAATTAAAGAAAAGAATTATTAATCTACCAATTATAGATCGACTCATTGACAAATTAATCATCATCTACATTGATGTGAGTCCAAGCCCCAGCTAATGGTCTCATGTTATCTCAGCACCAAGCTCCTACATAGCCTCCAATTATTTCCCTGAAAAAAAGACTCAACTGCCCCTTTCATAGTGATCCTTTTAGACCACGTGGATTGGGGTACCTTGGTTATTTCCTTGTGAAGTTTCTTCTTCCTTTTCTTCCCTGACTTTGCGCCTGAAGCTCGCCATGGCATGGTCCACTCGACCGTTGACTCTCTTCACTTGGATTTGGGGCATTAAGGTAAGGACATGGGCACTTTCACTAAGTTATTTCGAATTGTATAAGACACATGGTGTAGGTTTTTATGGCCTAGACTTCTAGTACCATGGTTGTAAGGATGGCTATGGAATAGGGATAGAAGAAAAATCTACTATAAAGACATGGTGTGACCTAGTATCTTAAACTCTTTAGGTTCGGGTGATGCTCCTTTCTAAATGCAAGGGATCACTCATCATGACCAGAGGTATCCGACTATCGAAGTCTAATATAGTTTGGCTTGCAAGAAGGCTTGGACTGGTCGCAAGAGTTTCCATTTCCATTGGGGAAAGCAAGGGGCTCATATGTGCTATGTTTTTCTTAGTCGAAGGTGTTTTACGCATTCTTATAGATCATTAGTCATAAAGAGTGGCAATGTTGGCCACGACCTCAAAATCTAGATAAGGATGTTTTTGGAGTATTATAATATCATGGGGATATCAGGGAAGTCTTAGGTTCAGTTAGATTTGGTTTGATCTTTTGATGCTAACTATGAGGATTATCCATGGTATTATCAATTGGAGAAGGGGAGAGGTGTCCAGGATATTGAGGCCTCTATTCCCTACATTTCTGGGTCATGCAGGTGAGGGATATAACCATGGCTCCTCACTCTCAACCCGGATCCAGAGTATGAGTCCCTGAGGACTCTACCACACAGATAAAACCCCTTTTCTAACATTAATTATATAGGACACCTCAATGCTCCTTTTAATATAATTTTACAAAATAGTCTCTCCATCCACATTATGTACTGGTGGGCATAATATTAATTCTTAAATCATCTATAATTATCCAAAACATAGACTCTAAGAAAAAAAATTAATCCTTTAATTAATTACCTAGGCCACACATTATTTTGGAACATTCTAGAATTTCTTCATGTTACATAGTAAAATCTAGAACCTTATCCTATTTGAAGGTTAAGAGGTTAGAGACCTTCGTTCTTTGGGCTTAGCCAAACAAGGTTAGGGATATACCTAATGGCAGTTAATGCAAACCATAATATGTAATGCATGAATAAATCACCCTAACATATATGCATCAAAACAAATATGACATAATACCCTCATATTAATCACAAGACCAAAAGTAGATACATAGCATATGTCACATGAGATAAATGATAAATATAATATATAATCCTTTTGGTTGGAATGTGTAGATATGGGATACAACTAGATAATGATAATAATAATTATCATGTTAAAATAATATTGATCTAGAATATTCTATGTTTTTTTAGAATAAGAAATGAGAAAAAGAAATAAACATCAACTCCTTAAATAAGGTAATGTGATATTGAATTATTTAATAAGAGAAATAATGGTAATAATGAATAATGGAAAACAATTGATAAAAGGAATGATTATTGGATAAGAATAACTTATGATTCATTTTCTTTGGATATGATATGGCTTATAAGCCACGTTTCACAAATTTGGGATAATAATAATTATATCAATTTTATTTAGAAAAGAAATGGTGATTTTCCTTCAAAATATGAGATAAATCATTTAATGACTCAAAAAGAGGAAAATAATCTTAGATTCGTAAAATACACATTAAAAATATCCTTGGGGTGAATTTTCATGTAATTTGGATAATCTTTAATATACATGTGTAGATTAGGAGAGAAAAAGTATGTAAAAATTCAATATATCAAATAATGTATTAAATAATACCAAGATATTAAATTAATGGACAACTCATGTTTCTTATGCTTTAGTTTGCTTGAGGGTGAAGTTTCATATTATTTGCATAATGATAACTATTTTTATTTTAATGGGAAAGGAAATAAGAATAAGAGTCAAATATATTAAATAAATTAATAAATGACTCCAAAAGATAAAATTAATCTCAAATTAATATCTACTTGCCATAATTATCCTATTGGTAAATTTTGAACTAATTCAGACAATGTCAAATAATTTAGTTAATTTAGGAGAGAGAATATAATTTAAAGACCAAAAATATGAAATATTATGTTAAACATTAATTAATTGTATAATCACCCACATTCATTATTACTTATAGGAAAAGTTTCATATTTTTAAAAAGTTTCTAGATGCCTCTAACTCATTAAAGGGATAAAATAAGTGATAATATTTAAAATTTTAAATAAAATATTAGAAGTCATTAAAAAATAGAATAATGCCAAAATCGGATTGCTCATCTCAAAATTAGCTAACCTACCAAATTTAAATATATTGGGACTTCGCTTGCACCCTTAAATAATTATAGAAAGTTTTGTATATTAAATGAACAAAGTTGGAAAGTTGTATTAAATGACATTGATTGTAGTATGCATAAACAATAACTATGGACCAAGGTCTGGTATTTTGGACATAACTCACTTGTTTCTAATTGAAACTTTGGGAAATGAGTTGCATTGGATTGAAAATTTAATTTCGCATTCAACCCCTACTCGAGACCTATAATGGAAAATTTTAGAAATGCCTAAACTTGTTCCTCAAGTCTTCTAAAGCAACTTCTCACACACCTCTTAAAACTCAAATTCATACCCTCATATGAAACACACATCCAAACACTCCCATCTGGTTTCAATTTTTCCTTGCATTGTCATTTCATTTACCACCAAAGGTGGTTCTTAGTTTGAGTTTGTAGAACCTCTCCCTTATGTCTTGCTTCTTTGGAGCGTAATTGGACGTAAGATAAACAACGTTGGCCCTTGTTCATCATGATCAGCTAGTTAGTTTCACGAATGAGCGATGAATGATGGTTTTCCCAAACTCTTGGAAAATCTTTTCCTTGCCCAGCCGACCATGGCGTGTGTAGTGGGGAAGGAGATGATCCCTTGTATTTTCCCTTTTTCCCCTCGATTCTCTTATATTTTCTTTTCTCATTATGGATATTCTTATAAATCACCACATTTTAAATAGATTTGTGTCGCTTGTCATGCCATTACAAAAAGTACATTTTTACCTTTCATAGAGTAATGTTTTGATTTTTGATTCAAGAGAAAAATGGTTTGTTGCAATTTAATTTCGCAAATAAATTAGTAAATAAAGTGAATCTTGTAAATTCATATCTTTTCATTTGAATCTCCAAAAATTATAAACAAATATGTTTTGGAATTGGAAAAATGAGATCTATCTAATTAAAATAGTTTCATTTCCATGTTTTTAGAAGAATAATTTTTTTGAAATGAAATATATGCTTAAAATTCATAAAAATTGAAAATTTGTCATATAAACTCAAAATTTAACATAAAAATTTGTTTTCGTGGTCAATAGAACCTCATAAGAAGTCAATTGGAAAGATTTTTAGAGTTAAAATATGAGGTTTTTCCAAAAAGGTCTAGAGTTTGGATTTCTTTACACATTATAAAACCCTAATACATGAGAATAATTTGTAATTAGGAAAAAGTGATCTTAAAAACAAATATATTGGTGAAGAGTGTTTCTAGGACTCTAGTATAAGGTATGTTTTCATCCCCTATTATTCCTTTTGAGAAATTAACCTATTTTCTTCTTTCTGTTGGTCCAATGGATAATAAACCTACACAATATTCCTTTCTCTTTTGAGAACATATTCTTGGGGAATACCTTAGTTGTTTGTGACCTTATGATCAATTTATTGTGATGGACATTCTTTTGGACTCTATCCTATATATTGTTTCATAGTGGAACTTTACTTGGTTATATAATTCTCTTTCTTCCTACTTTTGTGGTGGTTGTTTATATTGTCTATTAGTATGATGCAATCTTGTTTATTCTGACTATACTTTTTACTTGCCTCTCTCTTAAGCATGATATGTGATTTAGTATCCCAGAGTAGTATAATTGCATGTGTTTTGGGTTGTGTGCCCTTATTATATATTTGGGATGGAGGTTATGTTCCCCATACCCGAGTTTCAAGTTTATGAGTCTTGGGCCACATTTTACATATTTATTTATGTGTCATTCTCTACCAGGTTTCAAGTTTATGAGGCTTGACCGCCATTGTCTTTATATTATTCTAGTGATATGATTATCTCACATGCATGGAGGTTGATGATTGGTTATGTGTCCTAATTTCATGATAAGTGTTTATGTGGCACAACTTTATTGTTTATTTTTGACAAGTAATTCCTTTTGTTATCTTATGTTACAAATCATTTCTTTTATGCATTATCATGTAGTCTTTGTCTCTTATATGGGAAGCATTTTTTACTTGATGTCCTTTACCCCATATATTTCTCAATTCTATTTTAGTATGCACATACCAGCCTTTTGCTGATGTCATCTACTTTTCTGCTCTTGTTGGGGTATGCCACCAACCCCAAATGTACGTGAAGAAGAACATGGCATTAAACATGTACTTAACTTAAGGAGTTGAAGCTTGGAGACAAAATTGATATGGTTTAGGTTTCCCTCTACTAGATCCTTATGTTGTAATATCCATGTAAACCCTATATGGGAGATGATGATGTACTTTTGTAAAATTGCATATAGTCATTAATTTTATTTTTCTACTACATTTTGGTTGTTTTGAATACCATTATTGAGATTTAAAAAATTTACACATACATCAAGCATATCTTCTACGTGTGGATGTTCTATTCTTCAAATTTTAGTAGGGAGTGGATCCCCTCTGGGTCCCACTCCTTACACTTCCACAATCTAATTTCCTAATTATCTATAATCTAAAAATATCTTAAATATTTAATATGATCTATAAACATTTTAATTATTACTTTACACCTCATAGACCCACATGTAAACCTCAATCGTCCCAATTGGGCTTGTAACAAGTCCTAAGCCCACGACTTACATCATGGTCCATCCAAAGGGTTCATGAACTTTATGATATTCTTAATTACAAAAATAAGCCTTGATATGCCTTGATGTTTTAATGGAGTCCCATGTAGACATATTTATCAATGTAAGTATGTTCACTTTAATTGAAGAATCATTCTAAGTTTATGGACAAAATGAATATGCCAGATAATAGTATTTCATGTATTACTAAACTTTTTATTCCACATCCTAATATTGGGTTATATCTAAAATTATAAATTTTATGGATCTTACATAGGTTGATGAGATAGATTAATTGAGGTACTTCTAACAAATATAATTAAGTTCTTGTTTGCAATTTTTATTTTAAATGAATTATTCGTCAGCGGGATTATTCCTAGTATAGATCTTGATAGATGATGGGTTATGGGGTGGTACAAAATGCTCCAAAAATTATGAAAATTTGATACATCATTAGTAATCAAGTTTATAAGTTAAAATATTAGATCAATTTTGTAAGCCAATAAATTACTAAAAATCAAACATTAGACTTTTATCTTTCAGTCTGAATGTATGGTTGGTGAGTATGTCCTGGATGGAATCTCGATAATGAACAGACTGAAACAACATTCATAAATTCTAAAATTTTGCAAGAATGGTTACATGTGAGTTGTTGAAACTATATTCAAATATCACAAAAACTAATGTTATAGGTAAAATACAAAATATCATTTACCACTCCAATGAATTTAACAAATTCTAGTTTTGTATGCTATCAAAATTATATTTTTTGCCAATTAGGGTTTTCACTTATGAAATCCTAATTATTCAAAATAAAAGCATTATTAGAGTTTGACATAGGAATTGAAGAATTGTAATTATATTATTATCATTGATCTGGATTAAACCCTGATCAATCTAGTTAAGCATGTAATCATCCAAATAAACTGTAGTTAGATGACTAAGATGAATATGGGTCATTACATGCACTAGGGAGGCTTGTTCCCACAACATAGTGAGAAAAAGATTTTATTGGTTCAATAAATATGACAAACAACTCAATGTTGAGGTTCACATGTACATATATGGAAAACATATTGTTTCTTACATGAGGACTATGAAAGAGGTGAGCCAATAGATGAGCGTAGAATTTCACAATAGATGATTTAGGGAAAGAATCACACTAGATGAGTCACTCGTAATCCTGGTAGTCTAAACTTGAAGTTCTCGATCAACACTCCAGAAAACCTTCTCATAATTCTCTAATTACCATAAGCAAATGCTTTTTCATTTTCCCAGTATGGAACTCTAAGGAAACTCATGATGTTCAGGGCACCTAACTAGATGTGTCATTATTTCTCTTGTAATTAATATCATCTACTCATCTTAAAGAAAAATCAAATCATCATTAATCATATGTGTGTTTTCTTGTTGGGATATATGGTACAGAGCAAGCAGCAAAATTTAAAGTTTTATCTACCATATTCCCCATGATTAGTAGATCACATTAATAACTATAATATAGGAAGGATGGTTTTGAGGATATACATGGTCCTCGAGCTAGTCCAGTGACATCTCCTCGTCGTCGTTGATGCACAACTATCGTGGACGTTGTATGTGCAACTCCTTGTTGCACTAGGACTCATCTGACTGTTGCACCCTCTGATCTACACTATAGGTAGTAGCATTGTTGCAACTCCTCCTGGTCACACTAGAGTTTGTAGCCACGAATGTTGTCTTCTTTAGTAGCTCCTCTTATCATAGACTATTGGTTGACATTGTCCTCCAATCGGCAAACAACAACTTCCTGCCTCTATGGTAGTCCACACAGACTGCCTAGAACTCATGTCGTTTATTGGACTAGACATGAACGAGTTGTCCCTCTCCTTTGGTGTACTAGTCACTAACTTTCTCTCCCACAATGACAACTCTCAGTTGTTATATCCCATGGCTATCCCTCCTTAGTCGGGTAGGAATTGTCTGGGCTCTCGTGGTTACCACAACCATATAGGACAAAAGTTGTCAGTGGAACTAATTCTCAATTGTCTTTGTTGTGCTCTGGGAAGCCCCCAGTACCCCTCTATTTATAGTAGAGGCTATGGTCAAGGTTCCCAGTCGCTATCGGATGTAGGATTAAAGTGTGGGAGTGGAAAGGACTGGAAGAACTCAAATTTTCGCAACAATTTTGGAAATTGCACAACCTGCGACAGCCGAAACGGTCATTTGGAAAAGTCAGACGGTTGTTTGGCATGCTAGACAGTCATGTCACACTGCAAGATGTCCATTTCACAATTTCCAGTTGTGCAAGAATTTGGCAAATCAATTCCCATTAATGTTAGACATTGATTTCCTTGTGCAACAAGTATTGCTCAAGCAAACAAAATAGGAAAACAACTAGAACCTACCCTGGCCGAATTAAACCATCTCGCCCATGTGAGAAGGTCGTCTCAGTTCACCCAAACAGTCCTCTTGTGATCTTAGTCGAGCCGGTTTGGTCAGGTCGGTTCGTTCCATTGTCAATATATACTCACAACCAATCCTGACAGCCAAACTCATGTCTCAACACTTGAGACGACCATTTGGCCATCTAGACGATCGTTTAAACACTTGAGATGGGTGTTTGGCAGTGTTGTTAGCCTATTTGTTGCATGAATCATATGCCTAAACACTTTAGGACTTAATTCAACTATTATTTGAGATCTGAACTCCTCTTCTAGGTCAAGACCTATGTGTGTGTTATTATCCTTTTCACTACTAAATATATAAATCAACCAATATAAGATATATTCCCTAGATTTATTTGTATTAACATCAATTGTATAGATTCTTGCATTGTATTTAGGTTTTGATGTGTGTTTTCTAGTTATTATTAATTTACTTTACCAATTATTAACTCATCTACATATCCATTTCTCACTCTAGGATTATATGACATACTAACCATTTGGGATGTAATCCATTAGCATATAAGTAGGTGTACATTAGGTATCAAATCTCAATTTAAGCTATAATTATGCTTATCCATTATTACCATAGTATCATATAACCAAGTATATGATTGTAGGCTTGATACTTAGGCAATAGGGTTGATTATTACAATTAGATATTCCCTTATGATTTAAACTTAATCATGTATAGTGTTATTATAGTTTCTAAAAGTCAAAGCAATAGAAAAGAAGACCAACCTGTTGTGGTCTGATCAGGTCGCTAGCTTTGGTTGACCGGTACTTTAGATCAGCCAGGAAATCACATAGGAGTTTTCAAGTTCTGTATAGACTGGTCTCAAGTTTTGCCACATGGTCTTGAATAATGACCGCTTGTGTGGTCGTGACTCTGCTGGCTTGGCCGAACCATGTAGCAGCTTCATTGAAAACCATGGTTGAGGGATAAGCTATACCTCTGGATACGTGGCTTCAACATTCTGAGTTGGGGATCTTGTGGATGGAGCAGTAAGCTAGTTTTGTGCACGTTGTTGGAGCAGCGTGAAGGAAGAGCAGGGTCAGAGTTGGTTGCTACTGTCTTGTTTGTGGGGTACAAACATGATGTTTTGTTGGTATATAAGACGGAGTAACCACACAGTAGTTTCTGAACATTGCAGAGGCAACGGGGTTGTCCGGGAGTTGCTTGCAATGAGGATGGCAGACTGATCCACACCGGGCCGAAGAGGAGGAAGGGATCATGGTGGGTGACAGTGGTGGATGGAGTTGCGGGGTCGGGGTCTAAGAACTAACACATCGGGCGACCAGAGGACTTTGCAGCAGACCTGGCAATGAGATCTATTGATTCACGACGACCATGCTAGATCTGTATCAAGGTCATGGAGCCTTACAACTATTGCAGATTGGGACTGGGTGATAGTTGATGGTTGTTGTAGGTGATGCACCCTTAGTTCCAGCGGTGGGTTTAAGTTGGCTGGATTGTCATCTATGCGTCAGAGGGTTGATGGAAGATTGGTTAGCCGGTGGATGAGTGTCCCTGCTTGTAGGCCACGACGGGATTAAGAAGGTTATGCGGTGGGCAGCCGACGGTGGTGAGGAGATAGGTTCTGTCCTCATCCAATAATAGAAGCAGATCTGGAGGTTCAATACTTCTGGATCAATGATAGTAGGCCGCCACAGGAGTCCACACCAGGAAGGACAATAGGTGTCGGTCGCCTCCTTGCAGCAACATTGGATGAGTGCAGGAAGAGGGAGAGTTGTAGGCGGCTAGGGTATATAGGGCGTGAAGGAAATGAAAGGACGACAGATATATTTGGAAGGGAGGAAGAGAGGAAGAGGAAGGGGAAGCCAAGGGCGGCTATCATTTTGCGGATTGCTGGTAGATCATGCGTAAGGGGCACGTGAATTAGGGTTGTAATAGAGAAGAAAGTTACGCAGTAGAGCGTTACTTGGAAATATTGTGCATGGAACATGGCTTTAATTGATAATTAAAAGTACATTAATATAATGTAAATTGTATCAAATAATTGAGTGGTCAAATTAGTTCCAAATAATATGAAAATTTACGAGGACGTAAATTAGAGGTTGAACAATACAAATAGAAAGTCAATTTTGTATTTTAGGTAAATCTAGACCACAAGTAGTCTGGCGGGAATTATTGTTATATTAGGGCTTTGGATGCATATAAGAGTTGGTTTATTCCTTAATAATTTTACCAGATATAACATATATAATTTATTACCCATAAAAATGTTTCCAAATAATATT
The DNA here is from genome assembly GCA_963693085.1 of Alisma plantago-aquatica. Classification (NCBI taxonomy): domain Eukaryota; kingdom Viridiplantae; phylum Streptophyta; class Magnoliopsida; order Alismatales; family Alismataceae; genus Alisma; species Alisma plantago-aquatica. The sequence continues at coordinate 1,468,479,674 of OY856409.1, read as the reverse complement.
ACTGATTTAACCAATTTTAATGCCATGAAATATATATAAAGTATAAATAAGTCATTTCCATCATTTTTTAATAAATTTTAATTACTTTGTCCACTAGTATTGAGGAAAAAGTGTATTTAGACCTTACCTTTCATTAGTAAACATTACATTGGTGCTTTAACTAATTAAGGTACTTAACTATAATAAAAAAAATTAATTAATTAATATATTTCACTTCTAATTGATGACTTAATTAATTAATTTAGTTTTAGCTCATATAAAAGTTGATATGTTGAAATATTATATTTTCTTGACTCCACATTTTTTATTAATATATTTTAATGAAAAATGATATCATCTAACAAAATCAAAAAGGGGCCTAGAAAAATGTAGGATTAGGATGTAAACTTAGATTCAGGTATGTTACAACCAGAGACTTGCTCAAAATTGTGCAGGACTTGGTTAATGATGGACGCCTCTTTACTTGTTACTTCAACCATTAGGAGAAGGTCATCAGAAAACGTGACGTGTGATAGAGGCCCACCCTTGGTTAATGATGGTTCATAGATTGGTTGATAGCTTGACTTAGTCTTTCCATGCAAAGAACAAACATGTATGGGCTGATATGATCGCCTTGACAGATTTCTTGGGAGGCTTGGAAGGGTTCTCATAGAGTCCCTTCCCAGAGGATAGAGGTCTGTCCACCAGTGATAATTTGCATGATTAGAGATGATACCCTTTCTAAAATGCCAGTTTTTAAGAGGGTGTCTTTGATGAAAGCCCAACGCATGCGATCGAATGCTTTAGCCAGATCCAATTTGATGCATATCATCTTCTTTCCCCAGAATTTCCTAGACACAGAATGGATGACTTCTTGGACTAGAAGGATGTGGTCAGAGATGTTCCATCTTGGGAGGAAGTTGGACTAAGTTTCGTCTATCCAATTGTCCAGTAGAGGTTTGATTCGCTCAACCAGGATCTTTGAGATGAGTTTGAAGCATGAGTTGTTCACTGAAATTGGGTGAAACTCGTTACAAGTTTGTGGCTTCTTTGTCTTTGGAATAAAAACCATATATGAGTCTGCAAAACATTTATCAATTATACTAGTTCTGAAGGTATTGTAGGTCGTGTTGATGATATAGGGGCCGACTCTTGACCAGTTGGATTGACTGAATGAATTATGCACTCCGTTTGGGCCAGGGGATTTTCTGGCACCATCATGAATATAACATCACCGATGTCCTCCTTGCTTGGTAATAGCATAAGTTTTTCATAGGTAGCTACTTCAAGATGGACAAAGGAGCTGACATAGGATACAGTGGCCTTGCTACAAAGGGTTTGGGAACGAGGAACCGTCATCAGGGATTTGAAGTACCCCTAAATGAGGGTCTTGAGTCTGCGAGCTGAAGAAACCCATGCACCTACATCATTCTTTAGCCTGAAATTTTTATTTGACTGCCACCTTGATTTCACGAAGGATTGGTAGAATCTTGTGTTTCCATTCTTGAGTTGCATCCAATTGATATTTTCTCTTTGCTGCCAATCAGCCTCTTCACACCTTAAGATAGTTTTGTATTGATCTTGGAGGATGATAGATAATAATTCGATAAAACAACTTGGAGTGTGGTCACTGGCATTTATCAAGGCGACGCAAGATGTTGTTCTTGACTTTTGTGTTGTTTTTTCATTTGAGTTGTGTCCCATTTGACAACAATAGGTTGGTAATCCTTTAAGACATTCTAGTAAAGGTTTGTTAAGGTCCCCAACCTAGAGAAGATCGTTGTTGATGTTAGGGGATTGCTTCCAACTAGCTCTGGTCCTGCAGGGGTGAGGCCGATCAGTAGGGGCCGCATTGCTACTCCCAAGGATGGGGTTGTGACTGTTGTAGATCCAAGGCAAGACCGATATCGAGATGCATGTACTGAGGCTCAACCATTTGTCACTAGCTATGACCCAGTAGAGTTTCTCATAAAAGTTGCAGACGTTTAACGGTATAGAAGTGACCTCCTACTTTCATGTATGACAGACCAGTGCTAAGGAGCAAGGAGTTGAAATGTTGGTTGGATCATCTATCAAAATTTCATCCACCTTGCTTCTGTAACATACTGAATCTTGGGTTTATTTACAATTTAACCCATTTTGAAGATTTTATTTCCTTCATATCCTTTTTGTCCCTTTTCCCTAAATTTTCCTATCTTTTATATCCTCTTTGTTCTCAATGTTAAAATTGAGAAATACTTAATGATGAGAATTATATTTAACCCACATTCATTTAAATGAATGGGTTTTTGCACAAATATCTCAACTAGTGTTTTAATTAGAGTCTAATAATGAAAAATGGCCATTAATGAGAGATAATTAGTAGATTATATTAATTTAGAGTTTTTATGGCTTATGGGACAAGAAATGAGAAATAATAAAGTTTGTATCAAAATTTATTAAGAAAGATACTAAATATATTTATTAGACACTTAGCATACAATCAAATACAAAATGTGTTCAAAAGGAGAAATTAATGTAATTTTAGACTCCACACACTTTAACTAGCAAACCAATGAATTTTTAAGTCAATTGGAATTTTGCTACCCTCCTAATTAATCAAATGAATACGCAAACTCTAATATATATAAAGCCTAATGCATGTGAAAAATGAAACCTACTTGAATCCTAATTAATCTTCCCTTTAATTTACTTGATAATCAGATATTAATTGTTTTCCCAATTAAATGAGTATTTAAAATCCTAATTACCTTAGGCTTTAATAGTGGTTTTTGACTAAGAAATTAAGCATTTTCCTAAACGCATTCTCCCCTCAACGTAGCGCATCGTTGCTTTATTCCCCCTCTCTATCTCATGCATGACATCACGTTCTCCCCATCCAAAATCGGCAACTCCCCTATGTGTAATGAGGCCTCCGTCTCCTATAACTCCTCCCCCATTATTTCCTTTCATCTCATCCTCGTCACCAAACCCTAGCCGCCCATCTTCCTCTCCTATTCCCTCCTTCCCTATTTCTTTCCCTCTTCCCTTCTTCTTTCTGCAAACCCTAACTACTCTTGTGTGTATGTTCCATTATGACGGTTTCCGTGACCGCAACAAGGTCCTTGGTTGTTTCACTGGCCATTGTCACACCTGCTTCCTCTTTCTAGCATGAGGGTGTTGCCTCCATCAACCCCAGTGGCATCATAGCCTTCTCCCAACAACCAGCGACGTGCAACAGACCTACAACAAGTCGTCCCATGTTTGACCCTTGACGCCCAGTAGCCCTCTCCTATGTCAACCACCTCAACGCCACCTGTCAGGGCCTCCACTATTGAGCATCTCCACCACGACACTAGACGCATATCCTATCTAACCTACAACATTGATCAGGTTACTCTCCCATCCCCTGCAACACCACGACAGAATCACTGAACTTGATGCAGTGCCATCACCATAACAGTGCAATGACACTTCATATACTCTCCAGTGCTGCCACGACCATGGTTGTCGACATCCTCTGCACCTTGTGCCCTTACACCACCAGGCCCATCTTCTTATCTTCCCCCCTTCCTGCCATATTTCTCCTATCCTCTGTTGGCCTGCACTTAGGGTGTTGGCACCTGAGATCAAGCTGGTCGAGAAACTTTCCCAAGACCTAATGTTGTGTCCGCAAACAGTAAGACATTTGCCCTCCAAACTTCTCTATAGCATCAATTTCACCACTCGACTTCCATACATTTTCCACTAAGGGTTTGGACACCCCTTCAGCATGGCGTCAACCTCTCCACATTGCCAGCAGTCCAAGCTAGTGTTCTATTGAGCTGAGATCTGATCGAGTGGAGAGATTAGAACCAATGGATAACATTATCAGGTTTGTTATCCTTCTATTATTTCATTTTGTGTGAATTCAGTCTACTAGGTGAATGGAAATAATCAAACAGTAGTGCCTTATATAACCATGGTAATACATACACCTCGTAATCAAGTTAACCCTAGGTATATATAGATACAGTTGCACATATGAGTATGATCCTAATGTCGATATATTGAACCTAATATAGGAAATAATCATAATATGTCGTGTATGTAAGAGTGTGGTTAAATATGATATCTAAATCTTAATTTATGATCCGTATAGTAGATCTATAACTAAGGAGTTGTTTTGCAAAATGTGTTCACATTATTATAGCATATGGAGTTGCTTGTATACATCCTATTAGTATATACATGTATCCATGTAGTACTACATATCAAACGATGGATGTAAGATGAGCATGCTGCCTTATCGTATTCTTGAATTGAATGGCTCAACTAATAATGGAAGATTATATATGAGACAATTTACATTTTAATACTACACATAGATTACCAAGAATTATGATAACCATGTTTCAACAAAACCCTAGATACACAGATACATATTTATGTAATAGATGGTGTTATAAATGCAAATATAATTATGGAATGCATCTAACTATATTGTCTTCTTATGAATTAAATGGTGAAAAAGATAATAACGTGTAACATATGTTCATTTTTTAAACATATATCTAGATGACATATTGGTTGGGATGTATCAACAACTATTTTTATGTATGTACATATTGCATAATCTTACTCATTACATTCTCAAGAACTAGAAAATGAAATGTGCATGCCCACCAATATACTTGGTGAGCATGATGTTAGGAATAATATGGATTCACATTATAGAGAAAAGAATGACATCATTAAACCTGAATTGGAAGAATACATATTACTATCCACATATATATGAGTTACACAGACTTATGTGACAAAATACGAGTAATTAGAACTAAGATAGATATATAAAGCATCACATATTCTCTCAAAAAAGATTAAAATCATAAACCCTAACATGACGTTAGATGGTCGGGAATAGGGTAAGAATAATATAAAAATATATAATAGGAATGAATATGTTAACTTTGACTTGGCTAACATACATAATGTGTTTCTAGGATGAAAATTTGACTTTGTGGACCAAAGTACACTATTTGAGTTAACCTTTATGTTTGAAAATCAAGTATGTGGTATTTTGATATCCAACCCTCATATTTCCAATGAGGCATTGTCTTAGCCTTCACTCTCTTTATTACCTTCTTGTGGTAGCTTTATTTCCATTACTTCTTGGGTTTCGAATGCCAATGCTATATTCCTTTTATTTCCACTCTGCCAATTTATGTTACCCAACATCATGAATTATTGAGTTAATTAACTAATGTAGTGTACATCAATACAACCACCCATAGTGGGCCTGGGAATGTGATAATTCTCCCCATTTTATATAGATTCGGGTGCTTGGGAATGCGTTATTTCTCCCTCACCTAGAGTTTGAGGTTAGGTAGATGCCTCAGCCCTATATTAGTTTAATGTAATCATATTAAATCATGCATGTAACTTTATTACTATTTAACTTGGTAGAATTCTTAATTATTTACTTGCCTCATACTTTTGAAATATATTAGCTTAGTAAATCTTTTCTTTGCCATATTTTAAATTTAAATGTCCTTATTCCTTTAATGACACATACTTTATTCTCCTCTTTTGGGTGATCCCAAACACCCAATTTCAGGATCAGAGTGCGCAACAGGAGCACGGTGAACCAGCCTAAGACTAGGAGAAGGTGTTCATTCTTCCAACAGGGACTTATTTGATAAGTTATTTAATTGGAGACACATTGATGTAGTTTATTTTCCCTCTACCAAGATCATTTCTTTGTATAAAACATGTACACCCTTATTGGGAAAATTTTGAAGTACTCTTTATTAAATTGAATATAGTCAATGTTATGAACTTCAGCTGCTATTCATTAGATTTTTTTTACCATTTAGTAGAGATGTGTTTCACTTCCTTACAACTTCTCTGATTGGTCAAGCATGGTGTTGAAATTGTCGATTACCTCTAATGCTCCAGAGGTAGAGGTAGCTGTCTTAGAGAGCCATTTCCATAGTATATCTTTCTTGTATGGATCGATACTGCCATATACCATTGTAAGGTGCCATGTATTGTGCACCTTGCAGTGGATATATTGATGGTTGTTTTGAATGATGTCGATTTTATAATGGGCCTCATCAATAACTAGATACCACCGAAGAAGCCCAGGCTTCAAAATAGTGCAAGGAGTAATCGAGTTGCTTGATGATGCCTATGGATTTTGAGTCACTCATGTGGGGTTTGACAATGGTGATGAGATGAAGCTTGAAGAGGCGCTTGAAATCTTTCAACATTCAAATTTTCTTATTATAACAAGCCCCTTGTATGTTCCAACAGAGAAACTTAAACATTTAAAACAATAATGGAGTGGCTGATTTGGGTTTAGATCAGTTAGGTGATGGCAGTGCATAGCCTGAAGGAATGATCATCACCGGTCATATCATAGTCATCAACCACTTCAACAACTTCCTCTTCAAAACACAAGGATTTCCTAGCATCAGGAGGTTGTCCAGTTTGTCTGCACAATTGGGCTAACTTGCCCTTCTTTCATTCTAGACCAGGACCTATAGTTTGCTAGATGACTTTCCTATTACGAAGAATGACTTGACTATCATTATTGCGATCTCCCAGTTGGAATTGCGGGTGTTGCTAGTTAATCATAACATGTTCTTCTCTACCTACAAACTGGAAGGGGGGCAGTTGGGACTTGAGGCATCTATCCACCTGAGCTAGTTTCATCATCCATCAACTTGACAATAGTGTCGAAGGATGGGGTCTCCTTTGGAGGGTTTCCAATTCTACTGGTTGCACTTGCTTCCCTTTAGAGGTTGAGGAAGGAGCTTGGTTATGATGTGCCGCTTCTTTTTTCTTCCTGCTCCCATGCACGTGCTCCCAGTCTTTTTCTTCTTTACATGATGACTCTTCTTGGACATATTCTATTGTCGCTGGTGTTGTATCAACACCCACAATTACTTTCACAGGGGCATTTTCTTCTACTATTTGAGTAGGCTTCTTGGATGATGTTTTTCGACACTATAGTTTCTTGGCATGGATCTGCATGGTGTTGGTGGTCGGGTTAGATAGAATAGGTGCCCATGGGATGAAGCATCAATGGGAGTTAAGGGGTTCATAAACAAGGACTTTGAATCCACGTCGCCAACTCTTCCAGAGTGCATGCACACAATGGGAAGATTTTCATACACTAGTATGTAATGTTCATCTTTCAGATATATTGCCATAAGAAGGGGTTTTGAGGTCTCCACCTCCACCTCCAGTCATGTGAACTTTCTTTGGTGGCTGAGAAGAGTTGTGGAGTCAACTTTGACGGTCTTCCCCGCAAGATGCCCTATGCTAGAGAGGAGTTGGTACTGGTACAAATAAATTGGGAGTTTGGTAACACAGACCTAAACCACCAGCTTTCTAGGGATGTGATCAGTGGGTCTGAAGGAAGGGGACCATGACTACATAGAAAAATAGTTGTCAAATATCGTCTAGGGACCCTATATCATGGCTCCCAAGTAGTCTTCATGGTTTCTATGTTAGATGAAGAAATACCCCATCTCCAAGTCCACAACTCCAAACTAATCTATGGGTTTCTAGAAGGATTGGATCATGTTCATTAGGGCGGTGATGCCGACGTTGATTCCGACCACCTCGACGACGAAAACAAACCGCCAGGGTTCCAATAGCAGGGATATTACTATCTAGTTCACTATTATTGAAGGAAGGGCTCTGTTGCAATCAATATAGATATCCTCATCTTTTAGGCTATCCAATGAGGGCAATTTTAGGGGTGAGAAACTCTTATCCATTGGGTCAGTTGTTGCATCACAGAAGGATAGGGGAAATTCCTTATTTCCTTTAGGGACTATCTTTGTCTCATCATCACCGTCAACCTACATGGTCACATCATGTCCATTTGGGAAGTCAAGGTCATTTATGGCCATAGAGCCTGCATCATCATTCACATTCAATGCATCCGGTGGATGGGCACAACCAAAACAGCCTCTCCTAGTCTCACAGCCTCTTAGGCCGTCAGAAGAACCTCCTCTCATGGGAAACCCTAGCAGAGAAATAGAAACCTCATTGAAATGGATTTCACAGACAACCCAATCCTAAATTAAGTTTAGGTTCTTCGGGTTTGAATCAATTTTAGATCAGGTTGAGAAAAACTTACATTGTAACTTGTGTAAAGATTTCACCTTCCAGTCGGGTCCTTCGTTTTGGGTCTTGGTTTCTTACTTATGTGTGGTAAGTGGATCTACATTATATGCATAAATTGGAGAATCTGAAGAATTTATGCATGTTTTGAGTTTTCAACTCCAATGTTCGATTTTTATTCAAGCCTAGTGTTTTTCATGTAGAAACGGCCTTCAAAGCCAGACTCATGGTAAAGTCATGAGCTATGATATTTATTGAGATAATTCCTTCATCTTGAAGGTCAAATTCATATTGTATTAGTTGTCTTGACACTTAATGTGTTATTTTCATAATTGCAAGAACCATTTTATTATTTTTTTTAGGATTCCATGCCTAGGGATTACTATTTAAACACTTGTAAGATGTTTTGTCACACAAATTTTTTATTGAAACAAATATTCTCTTGACCCCATATCAATCAATTTTTGGTATTTCTTAGAAATGAATGAACCTTAATCTCAAACTTTTGGTATTCTATGGAATCAACAAGATTTTGATTTATAGTTCCTATCTCGTCCAATAATGTTGCATCACCAATCCTACCTTTGATAACAATGCAATCGTACTAGAATCATCTCAAAGAATCCAAGTATAAAATGGTAGGATCATGGTGGATCATCATCCCTAGTGTCTGCTCAAGAAAATCCCCAGTATAAAACTACATAATCTAGACTTAGTATTGAGTTATGAATTAAAAAGTTTGGTTTGGTTCTAGTTATACATCCTCATTAGGAATCAAATTCATGTCAGTTCGGGTGGTTATCTTAGATTAATCCGGTGGTTGTTTGACTCAAAACCAACCCAAAAATGATTTTTGACAATGTAACTCATGATTTATTAAAATAGCAATCACATAGTCAATTTTGGAGTCTATTAAATTAAAGTAAAAAAATATTTATTTTAACTATTATTATATTAGAAAAGACACTCTCACCACATGTAACCATTAATCTTGTAGCTTCTTGAAACACCCACGATGCCAAATTTGGTTAGGCTATCCAAACTGTAGTCTTTCTACCCCATACCTATCACCCACCATAGTACAAAAGGGTATAATCCACCCCTATTTATCACTTTATTATCACTCCCATTTTCCTCTCCAACATCATTTGATTGGGAAGAGGTTTTCGGCACTAAAGACTGTAAATTTGGGTAGCTTCACACTCCAGGTAGAACGGTCTGATCCCCATTTCTATTTTAATGGTTGGGTCATCAAAATTCCTTTCTAATTTAATGAAAGTGCATAGGTCTGGTTGCATGAGATAAGCCAAGATTTACTAGACAACATTGGTGACAAACATCACATATAGGAAATCTTTACAGGGCATCGACGGTGGCAGTCACTAGATCCAGTCAATTTCCATTGGAATCAATGAAGTTGACACTCGTAGTTAGTAGAAGCACTTGCAGGTAAGCCTCTAATCTCGTACTCTTTACTTCTTGTATTTCTTCTACCTTTCCTCTTTCTCTCCACATGGATTCTGATTTCAAGGATGAAAAAGTCTTGCTGCTATCCAAGTAGCTAAGGAGGGGAAAATCTAATTCATTAATGATCTCAAACCCTGAAATCTATGTTTTAATTAGGACGTCTCAGCTCCTCCTGGAGTTTGTTTCACCATATTTCTTCCCTTTGACCCAGTAAGGATCCTACTGCTATATTCAATTTTTTTCACAGGTCAACACTCTAATTCCAAGGATTATATCACTCATTGTATCCTTATGTCTATTATTTATTGTACTCTGCCCACTGATAGCATTGTGATGAGGTGTTCCTAGTTGTTCCCCAACTAGGCCCCTCATATTCACACCCCTATTGTGCCCTGAAGCTCTCATGGACATAATACAGGTCGAGGAAGCTAGGTGTATGGGTGGTCTAAAGGGTTAACTACTACTTAGGTTCATCGTGTATGAAGCCATCCAATTACTTCATTGTTTCCACTTCTTCATCTATCTACTATAAGTCCAATCTGCAAACAAGATTACTCAAAACCAAAAGCGGAAAAAATCACTAAGCAAGCACATCACCTGAAAAGATAGGAAATAAAAATTGATATCACTGAATTACCATAAGAGAATTTCTTATTATTGATGAGTCTACAAGCCTGCCACATGCAGGGCATGACATATCATGTGGTACCTACATCACTACAAATCAACATTCTGGTCATCAACCTATTACACAAGGTACTGGTTCCACATATATAAATGTACAATTGGCATAACTATACAACCATGGCACACAAGCCAAAACCTCTTATCGATCACATAACCAAAAAACATCTCGAGAGAAAAACACCCCAAGGGCCTGAGTGTATAGGGACTACTCTAGGACTCCAACACCAAAAGACCAGTAGCAAATCCAACCTTATCAGCTACTTCTCTTGCTGCTACTATTCCTCAACTGCACGACCTCTACCTCTCCATGAATGGTCTCCTAAAAGATATGGAAACCCACGGGGTGAAACCAAACATCCTAGCGAGATATATAACTCTCCACCAACTGTATTAAAGAACATGTAAGCTAAGTAGGTAAAACAAATACTAGCAAGTTGAGTAGATTCAACTAAATGATATGTACTCAATAGAATAATCAGATTAAATAAGACTAGATAGCTACCACTTAATAGTAGATCAAGTTATATTCTAAAAAGGAATATGATGAACTTGTATAACCGTTGACTTCTCTTACTGTCTTATTATTCAAGAAATCAGTAAAAAGATAAGGCAAGGCTCAACAAATATGAGCCGTATGTCACCCTAAGCACATATACTACATGGTTGTATTATGTCTTTTATTATGCTCTGAGGCTTTGAGTTGTACCACCCAAATCTAACTGACCACTTCTAAGTCAAAAATCAGTGCCAAAGAAGGTCCATGAAAGAGATGAAATCAATGACCTCTCCAACACCTCTTGGTCAACACAATAGAACACCACAGAGACATACCAGTCAACTAGAAAAGAGTGACATATAGTCAGCAAAAGGATCGGCCCATGCACAGTCGTGCATATATAAACACTTAGCCCACCTTGGTATAGGTACGGATGCTAAACGAACATGCTCACACATGGCCATTCTTAAAAGAAGGATTGACTTACGCATGGCCATCCACATCACAAGGAGATCGGCTTACGCATGTCCGTTTCACACAACTTGTAGTTGAGGATGCAAGGAGATACTCGACTTACACCCCACATATTCATATATATGCGCTCCGAGTTAAAATTGTTTCACCAATCCAATAAATAAAGCTGACACTGGAATGGATCTATGGCACATGGAAAACTACATGATTAGGATCAACTTTATTAGTTAGCCAATTGGGTGACATTTATCATCAATGGAGTAATAATTTATAAAGATAAAATAAACTCTACAAGAAAAAAAGGTGTGTTGCAACTTCAGAAGATATAAAACGAATAAGGTGTGAACTTGTCACACAACCACCACATGATACTCATTGCTCTGCCATTCACAAGGCTATCATCAAAGTCATATATCACTATGGGATATCAATCCCTTATTCACATCAATTGAGGATATCTCCTCTTAATAGACATCTAGCCATCATCCAGTCATAGGACCTATCACATTAATCCTTGCATGTTTAGCACCACATAATGCCTTATCGATGTGCATAAGCACCACCCTGTATCACATAATCATCACCATAGCATACACAAGCAATGACATGCATATCACCTGCAAAGTTAGGGGTTCATAAACAATAGTGAGAAGTATTACACCATGAAGAACATTTCATGAGAGAGAAAGAAAACACATCTCGTAACTCACATTAGGGCTACATACTTAGTCGATTAGGGTTTTGTAAATGTACAAACAATAAACCCTATGTGGAACATTTCCCACGTTCTTGGAATGCTTTATAGTTAAAGATTATCTTTAGTCTTAAGAAAACAACCATATCCATAGCACTACACGTGTCTCATACATGGTTCATTCATTATCCATACATATACATTGATGAAGTGTTCAAGCATGTGACTCAACCATCCACCACTCATGTATGTCTCGACCATCACCATATATGGGTCACAACCACCCATCTTGCACATGACGCGACCACCACAACCCATGGTGTCACGACCGTGGCCAACCTCCTTCATGTCATGACCAAGACACATTAGAGGGGTGTATTATGTCTTTTCCCATAAGAAACTAGGACATGATCAGCTAGAGTTAGGGTTCAACCACCCAAGGCAGAGCATGTTGCAACCCAAAAACAAGGGCTCACCTCGACCTGCGACACGAACATATATTAACCTTAAGACCCAACCCTGTCGTGACCAACCAAGGAAGAGGGAAACATCTTGACCAAAACCAGGGTGTGTTTAGACCCTTTAGGAATTAGGTGTCGTGATCATCAAGGATGTGGACCCAAGAAAAAATTAAGGCATAATGACCACTAAGGGTGAAGCCTCCACCATGACTAAGGACCAACTCCAACCCTAGGTTAACCAAGGTCATAATAGAGATAACACATGGCTAAATGGGAGACAAAACAAGAAAACCCATCGTCACCATGAATTCAAAACCTCATGCAAATCATTCATCAAACCCTAAAACAAACTCCATGAAACCACCATGAAAAGGAACCTCAACAATAGAGGGGAACCAAGATCATCACTACCAAAACCGAACCAAAACTTCATAGAACACAAACATCACTCGATCATCATGCATGCAACTCAAACCAAGGTCAAGAAAGGTAGGAAAACCACCATGCACAACAAACACCAAAATCGGGTACAAAGGAATTAAGGTTTTTGATTACATCCAAACCAAGCATGATCTCAACATCATTCAAGTTCTGGAGTCTATTATCATCTACTAGCATGTTAAGGGAACATTTAGGGAGAGAAAACAACTACATGAATGTAAGAAAGGTGCACTAATAGAGAAGGTTAAGAGTTATATAAACCGTCTTAGGAAGATCACTCCAAAGAAGGAAAGCTCGAAGCACAAGATTGCCAAGGATGATCAAGCTCCACCAAAATTTCCACTTTTTCAGTCATAAGAACACCTCAAGAAGTAGGAGACACCATGGTCAAAGATCATCCAAGAAAAAAGAGAGCCAAAAAAGCTCTAGGTCAAGACAAAAGAGAAAACCCTACTCACACTTGGGTCTACCTTGTCAAAACATGGTATGTGACCCTTGTGATGAAGAGTTTCTCTCCGAAAATGACCATCATGGGGGAACCATGGTCTTGGGCCGAGAAAAGAGAGGAAGAAGGGGTCGAAGATCCAAGGGAAAACACCAAAGAGGAAAGATAAACACTCACCACGGTTGAAGATGACCAAGGATCACAACAAACTCCACATACAAGGTGGAACCACCTCAAAAGCACCAAGAACTATTTCTTCCTGCTCCACTAAGATCCAAGGATGAACAAGCAAGGGAGGGATAAAAAGATGTCTGAAAAAGATCACTTGCATGAAGAGAAGAGGTTTTATATAGCAAAGGAGAAGAGAGGTTGGGCAAGAGATTAGGTGTTAAGAAGGTAGGGTCCCAAAGGGAAACCTGTCTACTCAAGAAACTAACATGCAACCACATAAAACCCACATGCATGAGATGGTGATACACTCTGGGTTGGATGTCGACCACCTAGACCACCCAAAACCTATTTCGTGGTTGCAACCCATAAAGGGAACAACCCATGGTCGTGACATCACCACCAAGCATCACTAGGTTGCGACGAGGGGTAGCCACACACCTTAGGTCGAGACACTTGACACGCAAAGGCTACCATCTCAACCCAAGGTCACTCAAGCCATCTTGGTCGGTGATAGCCACACCTAGGGAAGGTGTATTGACCATGACACCCTCCAACCAAGCCCTAGGTTGTGACCTAGGTCAAAACAAACCAATAAGGGTCACAAGGTCAAGGCACACCAACCCTAGAAACCCTAATCACCACTAAGGGTGATACCACTCAAACAGGGGTGAAACAAGGATCTCCAAAGCACCACACTCTCTCTAATGGAGCCAAGAGATATAAAGAACACTCTATAGGTTCCAAATTACAAGAATACCCCCAAAAATGGGTAAATTGTAATATGCACCAAAACTAGCACATAAAGCACAAACAACATCCAAACAAGCTCAAACTGGAGACTTAAGCTCTCCACATGCTCTAAGATCATCTCAAAGGATTAGAGCAAGGTTCTAAGAACATCATCAAGACAAAGAAAATAGGGTTAACCCAAAACACATGTCAGGTTTCTTACACAAAAGTGTGTGTAGGAGTACACCAACCTCGAGTTTGTCAACCCACCGTTAGAGTTGATCCATGGCATCAGAAAAATTACCTCATGATAGTTCTAGTGGAAACAAGAGTGGTTGGGTGGCTTTTTGCGATAATGAAATTGATGTGAGAAGTTGTGAAAGTAGAGGAGGATGATGTCTAACTTCTTGTGTGCAACTAACTTAATCACTATAAAGAAAATGAATATATAAAAGGGGAAACCACACAGAATCATTGCGGGTTGTAGATAACATTAATGATGTTTAGAGAGGAAACAAGTGTAGAATCTGATGATTGAGCCACTACTTTGTTTAGGCATAGTGGTTGTGGGTATAAGCCTCATGTATTCATCCTTTTAAAGGACTCAATTGTATTTGCCTAAGATGTTTTCTAGAAGACCCTCCTTATTATCAAGATTTGACTCTTCATTTTTTTTGAAATTTTAAATTTCTAATTAAAATAAAAGTTTAGTATATTGTTATGTGATTTTGAGTTCTAGTTCCTTTGATGCATAAGTAAAAAAACCCAATCTTTTCACTAATTTTCAACAACATTTAACATGCAATATGTTTGAATATAGTTGCATAAAAAGTAGACAAATATATTTTAGTTTAGGGAAAGGGATTATATCATTTTATTTTTTGTCTTTTTACGGATTTCTTCTATCAAATTTGATTTGTCTCTATGCATTTCTTTTTGGGAAACTAACGATAAAATGTATATTTCTTATTGCATCAGAATTTCTAGGTGTTTGTCTATTCGTAGGTGATACTAATTGGTATTTCCTTGTTTTTACCTCATAAAAAGATGATTTGGTGATCCAAGAACCTTCTCCATATTTTTCCAAATTTTGACTAACATAAATTTCATCTTCATGATTGTTTTTATCATTTTCATTATTTCAATTTTCCCTTTAAATATAATTTCACTATAGGAGAAAAAATTTGTGGACAAATTATGTGTGCATTTGATCAATTGGACTATTTACTGGTTAAATGGGTCAGATTTATCCTAAATGAGGTCCAATTAGGGTAAGTTAGGTCTGATTTGGGAAAACAAGCCTGATTTGAAGGAAATATGTCTAATTTGGGGGAATTAAGCTAGATTTGGGGTCTAATAAGCCTCATTTAGATAGATATAGATAAGTTAGGGCTAGTTTGGTTTGATTGGATCCTATTACATAAAACTAGATTTGATTTTAGGGCAAACTATGTCAAATTTAAGTGGATTAGGTCAGATTTATTGAAAACAAGCCCTATTTGGGGTAAACGGGTCTATTTTGGTGAGATAGGTCTAACTTCACCAAATTTGATCTTCTTTAGGTCAAAATAGAGAAATCTTGGAGAAGTTAGGTCTGATTGGGTCATAATAGGTCTAGTTTTATTAGGTCATTGTATACAAAATTAGGTTTGGTTTAGGCTAAATTAGGGTACATCAGGTTAAATTAGAAAACATATGGATCAAATGACTTCAAAATAGGCAGGTCATTTTAGGTCTGATTTAGCCTAAGTTCTATATAATGCTACATAATAATGTCATTATTTAACATTTATATATATGAAAATATGAATTTAAATATTCAATAATAATCATTATTTTTTTAATTAAGAAAAATGCTTAGGCACCCTCTAAAAAATAATCATTATTCTTACCTCTTATTTCCCTATAGAGCTCATCCTTTGGTGTTGTACCCAACTAACTTCTAAACTACTTCTCCAGTATTCAACTTCCTCTGTCAATTTAGTTGGAAACAATGGGTGCACACACATCCCTTCCTTGTTGTCCATCCAATGTGGATGTAGTGTTAGATATAAACCAATTTATAAATAATTAGATTTTGAATAAAATATATGATCTATTATCACCAAACTTCTTCATATCACTATATTATACTTTGTTTATAATCTTTGTGAAAACTTCATTTTTATTTAATAGGCAACTATCATACAATTATTACTATTTTAAAATGAAATTACATGATCTTTTTGTTGGTATGTATGTCCTGAGAGCCAATCATGGGATGATTGGTGGGATACATCAAGATTGATTTGATAAACATCAAAGGCAAGCTTCCAACTCTTTCTGGTTCAGTCATATGAGATAGTGATAGAACAGATTAAATGTCTAGAGAATGACAGTACTCAATGACGTATGCTTTCAGGTTGAGGACCTGAACGATGAGATCATACGGATGCTAAGAGTTTGTACATTCTTGTTATGTCCCTAGTCGGATGTCATTGTGGAAGGTAGATAGACAGCAATGACACACAAGACTAGATTGTGGTGTTGGTTGATGACAGAATCTCATTAGTCATGATATAGAGATATCAAACCAAACACATAGGTACTTGTTAGAGAACAAGTGTACCAGACAGACCCACCATGAGTTTGACACATGGAACCATGACATGGTACTCACAGTCAGTACTCACAGTGATGGTGGTGAGTGTGATTCTTAGACCTAAAATCACTGCACTCAACACATGTCGTTGGGCACACTTTGACATCATCAAACGCAGTCCTGAAACATGGGTTGTTATAAAGGTGATGATTGGGTGGCTTTGACACATGGGGCTTTTGAGGGGTGAGTGATAGATATGGGATTTGTACCTCCTGAGGGAGTTTGATATCCAAGGCCACTTGATGAGTAGGATTGAGATAGGCGTGCGCACGCATGTGTGAATCAGTATGTGATATTGATGTCATACATATCTCGTTCAATCTACTCTGAGATCAAGAAAGTAAATGAACGTTGACAGGATGAAAGTTCCATGCCTCGAGTTCATTCGAGATATTAGTGACAAAGGAATTATACATTCGTTGTAACACCATTCACAGATTGTAGGATTGAAAGTTGTTCTCCAACTTTCTACTTTCACTTGGGTAGCACTGATGTGTGACTAGGTGCCGCTCTTTGCTTGTGAAGTCATAAATGTTATGGACTTTCACTGCCAACGTGAAATGGACCTGTAGGGTCACACACATAGGATTTAACCTGGAAGAGGAGTTTTATCCACAAGCAATGTTTAGATTGATTACTAAAGGAGTTTAGTAGTTCAATTAAACACTCAATCAATTGATAGCTTAATATCATATTGTTCAAGGTGTTGGACACATTGATTGGAGTATCAGATTGATTGAAATCGCAATTGACTGATTCTGCACAACCTGCACTCCCAACCAATCGGTTCAAGTGTTGAACCGGTCGACTGAGGTTGCTGAACCGATCGGCTCAAGTGTTGAACTGATCGGCTCATGTACAGAGTGAAATGAGCGGTTCAAGTGTTGAACCGATCGGTTCCACTGGTGCAACCGAGCAAGTGGGGAAAGTCAGGTTGGTGAGAATTTTCCTTGCGTTTCACTTGCCCAATTTGATTGGAACAAGGATTGGTATTTGATACCAATTAGAAACAAAAGAAGGAAAGTCAATCGGGAACTGATCAGGACCACGAACCAATCAGTTGGTGCTCCAACCGACCGGTTCAGGTCCCCAACCGACCGGTTCACTTGTGAACCGATCGGTTCAGGCTGCGAGTTGATTGCTTTTGTGGAAAATCTCGAACCCTTCTACTCCTGCTTTTGGTCCCATATTGCCGGGGATAGAGAACCCTGTCCCATGACCCGCCCATATATAGGGGTATTGGGGGCTTCTCAAAGTACAACTCAGTGCAACCAGTTGCTCTGCAAAATTGTCGTTATCTTTGGTTTTGGTAACCGAGAGAGTGCCCGAGCAAGTGCTTCCCGCAAAGGGAGGTGCAACAAGGGAAGGACAACTGCAGTTGCAACTGGAGGCAGGAGAGTGTGTTGGTGACTAGTACGTCAATAGGAGGGTGCGACTCCTTCCACTTCCTTGTGGGACAAGGAGTGTGGAGTTCCAGGTGGTCCGTGTGGACTACTTCAGAGGCAGGAGGTCACTGCCGCTCAGGAGGACAACTGTCAATCCCGACAGTCCCGGTGAGAGGAGGAGTCTTCAGTCCCGGTGCGACCAGGAGCTGCAAAGACACCGTCCAAGACCGGAGTTGAAGACCGCGCAAGGCGCGAGGTATTGTCGCTGAGCAAGCCTCAGGACAAGGTATGATTCCACAAACCATCCTTTCCTATTATATAGATGTTGACGTGTTTCCTTGTTCTGGGTTTGGGGGAGAAAATTTTTGTTTCCGTTTCCTTCTCTGCCTCCCCTAAAACCCAACAGTAATATCAGATCCACGTCAACTGTTCTATATTTTAGGAATATCGATATGATCGATTTTGGTTTGTCGCCTTTATTTATTGCATATGATGCGAATAAAATTGGCTCTATGCATGTCCAATCCTAAATCCAAAAATCCCAAATTACATATATGATATGTATTATTAATGCACTTGATATGCGTCGCCCTTAAATGAGTTTTGTGGTGGATGTATAGAGTGATTATGGCCAATAAACCCTATCTGTGATTGGTTGTGTGTGGTTTCTTACATCTCGGTCTGCGCACCGATCTTCCTTCTCCTATTCCTGATGTAACTCTAAATAATTCGAGATTCTTTCCTACCTTTGCTCCTCCCGAATGTAACTCGGGGTTTCACTTTTAAGCAATGTAATATTAGGATAGATTTTATTTCCTGTTATGTCAAAGAACGGAGGACATCAAGACGACAACTGAGACGATCAGTTCAAGGCTTGAACTGATCAGTTGACGTTCCAGACGATCGGTTCAAGGAGTGTACCGATTGGTTAATGGCTGGTTCGAGGAGCGAGACGAGTGGGTGGCGGCCATAAAGAGATGCATGACGACTAGGTGAACCGATCGGTTGGAGGAGCCAACCGATCGGCTGGTGGCACCAGACGACCGGCCAGAGAGAGCAGATCATTCATATGATGAGTTGATCAACTAGGAAGGCAAAGGCACAAAAGTTCATCTTGTAAAGGTTGCATGTGATGTAGACCTAGATGACCGTGATTCCTCTTGGCTCGAGGAATCACATTAGGATGGCCATAATCATTGCTTTTTATCGTTTGTGCATGTTTTCTGTGGGATATAGCACGTATATGATACGTACTATGTATTGTGGTGATTGGATATGTATATGTACATAAAAACCAAATCCCTCATTAAAATATTAAGTCTTATATGCCTTCCATTAGCGGCACACATGAAAAACACGATCGACCAAGCGTAGGTTATGCCAAAGCGTGGTGCGTCGTCTATCTTGTGGAAGTGTGAAGGGTAGACATGTAGGTTCTGCCAAAGCAAGGTGCATGTTCTACCGTGTCGGCTTTTGGGTTAGACTTAACTGGTGATTCTTAGAGCGTCTTAGCCCAGAGGCAAGGAATGTTCATGGCAAGGTGTTGTGCATGTTCATTCAACAAGAGTTGCATATGATGCAATTGGCAAGGGTTGCCTACCTGAGAGATCTAAGTTGTGGGCGATCAGCCAAAGCTGACTCATGACTTAGAGGATTTCAAGATCTTGCCCACTAGAAGGTTGTACGCTGCAATCTTCCGAATTGATGGCGAGGGCTATCAATTTGAACTAAAATAGTGGGAGCGATAATTAATTAAAGGCCTAATTATATCGTCACTTTTCAAATCAATCAAACAAGTCAAAAAGAGTTTTGGACTAAAATTGCATATTTCCTTTTGTTAAAATAAATGGTTAATCAACAAATCACTTTATTTGCGATCGGTCTTTGAGACCAACAAATTAAATGGGAATAATTCCATGACTGGTTAGGATGATGAGAAGTGTTCTCAAAGAGCGAAAGCTCTAAGTCCTAATTATACCAGAACTAGATGAACTTGGAACCACCACATCAATGGTTGAAAGTATGCTTATGGAAGCATAACGAGGATGACATTGATGAGGAGTGCTAGATGTTGTGTTCTCTGAACTATGAGTTGTAGAGACAACATGAGACATATGATGTCTCCAAGACACTGTCCTAGTATGTCATGACAGAAGGAGATCCAATAAGGTATTCACACACTCAATGTGATTGGGTATGTGGAAAACCTTAGTAAGAAGTATTTCCTCTGAGCCAAGGGTTGGCTATTGTTATGATACCACAAATGTTGCGAGAATCATACAATTCATGATAAGCCACAACATGAACAACTTTGACAAGCATTGACAGAGTTGTTGGACATGTTGAGGATAGTAGAGGCAAAGATGAATAAAGACAAACCATAATCTTTGATGTGATCAAAGAAAAGGTAATTTTTAAGGGCAAAGACAAGGGAAAAGCAAAGAAGTGTTCTGATGCTAGCCAACAATCCAAGTCATCTTCAGCCTCAAGGCACATGGGGAAAGGGTGTATGAGGGATTGACCTCTATATATGGAAGAACAAAAGAAGATGCAGGAGGGGATGGAAATCTCCACCTAAGGTATCATGAAATGAACCGCTTCTTTATCTGAGGTATATGATACCAAGATATGGATCTATCATATATGATATGCAAGATCCGCAAAGAAGTGATGGCCTTTGTGAAAGGACCAAGAAAGAAGTACCCATCATTGGAGCAAGTGTTGCTGCCATAGATAGGAGTATCTTTCAGTTTATTTCAACCTAAAGGGCACGGAATAGAGTTGAGAACAGCTATTTCATATATTGCCAATAGATAGAAACACTTTATTTTGGCATATTGTATGACAATGATGGCAATTAATAAAGTTGATGTTTCAATCTTAAAGATATGATCTTTGTGGCAATGTCTTGTTTATATTGTGATACATGGTATGCATAAGATAAAATGATACCTAAAGTTATTGATAACTCAAACAATCTAATTAGAATCAATCATGATAAATTCATTTCTAGTTTCCATGTGATGGATAAACCTAGACTCTTTTGGTTAGAGAACCAGTGAGAGACATGAATATCTTAGACATGATTAATCAATCTTCACTAGCGGTAGTGGGAGAATGATTATCCTATTAGGTATAATACATGTGATGTATTTACATACCTATTGGAACAAATGCTAATACTTCAAATGGTGTTTAGAGAAATACCAATATGAATATCTTGAAGTGTTCAAGATTATCATAGATGAAGTAAAAATTTGGTAAAGTGTTAATTCTTGATGAGATCAATGAATGAAATACTTGGACCAAATGTTTGAGATCCTTATGAGTGATTATGATAAACTATCATAGTGAACTCATGATTAAGGCATGGTGATGTCTAAATCAAGAAGGAGTCATACTCTAAAGAGTTAGAGAATGATTATCGAATAACTGAATTCTTCTTAATAAAAGAATACCCCACACTATAAAGGAAATTAAGAATCACAAGGGTTGTGAGTTATTATATCCTTAATAGATACACCTCAATTATCTATGTGATGAGTTGTTCATGTGATGAGTCAACTATCAAGATGAATATGAGGAACCAAATTTTGAGTTATGATTTATGATCATCCTAAATGATTTCCATGTGAACCATAAGGTATGACCTTGATGGTAGCACTCATTGGGTGAAATCCATAAGTGCAAATAAGTCTTAAGTGTGAAGACACATGGATAACATTTTGAGAAGGATGATGCTTGTTGATTGCAACTTAATGACTAAGACATTTGGCATATGGATACTAAAACCGCATTCCTATGAGGAATAAAACAAGGATGTGTATGTGACACAACCTATAAGGTTTATGAATCCACTAATGCAAATGAAGTCTATAAGTTACAATGGACTAATCAATGTGATTGATTGTGTACAAGCAACTCAAAATTAGATCTTTATTTTGATAATATAGTCAAAGGGTTTGACTGATATGTCAAAGATAAAGAAGGGATCTATGATTTAGTGGGAGCGTATTCACATTCCACATGTTGATGTGAAATGGAAATGTTCTGGAATGGAAATCCAAAAGTGGAAATTATCTTTAAGGAAGATAGAGATGTTTCCTATGTGATAGGAATAGAGATCTATAGAGATAGTTCTCGAAAATCTCTTGACCTGAAAAGAGAAAGCATACATTGGCAATCTGTATTGAAGTGTTCAGTATGCACAGATTTAGTGGGAGAAAACTTGTCCATGTTACATGGAGTTAGTATCCCAAGGCCAAGTGTCAAATTCTTATGAAGAATGGGAACACTAAGAATAGATATGGATCTATCATGTATGTAATCATCCCATCATCTTGCATGTATAGACATGGCAAGAACAAAATGCATTCATCATCTTGTATGTAGGACATAGCAATATGATGTGCTCATCTTGATAACTCGTATGTGAGACATGACGAGTGGATGTCTGTCTACTTCTAGTAAGGGTTACTAGAATACCATAAAGAACTTGATAAGTACTTGGGAAGTACTAGTTCTATGGATATAAGGAAGAGTTCGATGTAAAGAGTTACATTGATGTGAACTTCCAAAAGGACAGAAAATTAATCGCAAAATATATATAGGATATATAAAAGTGAAAGTTTGTTAATTGGAAGTGTTCCAATAAAATCATTTAAAAGGAAATGCCGAGTATCTATGTGTTGGAGAACAGCAGTGGATACTATATGGATCTGGAAGTTCATGAGATGAACTTATAGATATTCCGCTCATTGATGACAAGTATGGAATCCTTGATCATGCAATGTGGCTAAAGGTTAGCAAAGGAATACGAGATCGCATATTACGACAACTCCATCTCATACGTGTGACGTATAGCGAAGAGATGAGAGACATGCAATTTGTACTGACTTTGGCAAGGCGTTGCCATTACTCACTATGCTGGGACTAGAGCACAGTCACATGTGGGACATGTTTGAAGATCACTATGAATATGATTCAATGGTGATTGGCTCACAGTGCAAGTGGGAGTCTGTTGGTATGTATGCCCTGAGAGCCAATCATTGGATGATTGGTGGGATACATCAAGATTGATTTGATAAACATCAAAGGCAAGCTTCCAACTCTTTCTGGTTAAGTCATATGAGATAGTGATAGAACAGATTGAATGTCTAGAGAATGACAGTACTCAATGAAGTATGCTTTTAGGTTGAGGACCTCAACGATGAGATCATACGGATGCTAAGAGTTTGTACATTCTTGTTATGTCCCTAGTCGGATGTCATTGTGGAAGGTAGATAGACAACAATGACACACAAGACTAGATTGTGGTGTTGGTTGATGACAGAATCTCATTAGTCATGATATAGAGATATCAAACCAAACACATAGGTACTTGTTAGAGAACAAGTGTATCGGACAGACCCACCGTGAGTTTGACACATGGAACCATGACATGGTAGTCACAGTCAGTACTCACAGTGATGGTGGTGAGTGTGATTCTTAGACCTGAAATCACTGCACTCAACACATGTCGTTGGGAACACTTTGACATCATCAAACGCAGTCCTGAAACATGGGTTGTTATAAAGGTGATGATTGGGTGGCTTTGACACATGGGGCTTTTGAGGGGTGAGTGATAGATATGGGATTTGTCCCTCCTGAGGGAGTTTGATATCCAAGGCCACTTGATGAGTAGGATTGAGGTAGGCGTGCACACGCATGTGTGAATTAGTATGTGATATTGATGTCATACATATCTCGTTCAATCTACTCTGAGATCAAGAAAGTAAATGAACGTTGACAAAATGAATGTTCCATGCCTCGAGTTCATTCGGGATATCAGTGACAAAGGAATTATACATTCGCTGTAACACCATTCACGGATTGTTGGATTGAAAGTTGTTCTCCAACTTTCTACTTTCACTTGGGTAGCACTGATGTGTGACTAGGCACCGCTCTTTGCTTGTGAAGTCATAAATGTTATGGACTTTCAATGCCAACGTGAAATGGACCTGCAGGGTCACACACATAGGATTTAACCTGGAAGAGGAGTTTTATCCACAAGAAATGTTTAGATTGATTACTAAAGGAGTTTAGTAGTTCAATTAAACACTCAATCAATTGATAGCTCAATATCATATTGTTCAAGGTGTTGGACACATTGATTGGAGTATCAGATTGATTGAAATTGCAATTGACTGATTCTGCACAACCTGCACTCCCAACCGATCGATTCAAGTGTTTAACCGGTCGGTTGAGGTTTCTGAACCGGTCGGCTCAAGTGTTGAACCGATCGGCTCATGTACAGAGTGAAATGAGCGGTTCAAATGTTGAACCAATCGGTTCAACTGGTGCAACCGAGCAAGTTGGGAAAGTCAGGTCGGTGAGAATTTTCCTTGCGTTTCACTTGCGCAATTTGATTGGAACAAGGATTGGTATTCGATACCTATTAGAAATAAAAGAAGGAAAGTCAATCGGGAACTGATCAGGACCACAAACCGACCGGTTCAGAAGTGAACCGATCGGCTCATGGGTCCCAACCAATCGTTTGGTGCTCCAACCGACCGGTTCAGGCTGCGAGTTGATTGCTTTTGTGGAAAATCTCGAACCCTTCTACTCCTGCTTTTAGTCCCATATTGCCGGGGACAGAGAACCCTGTCCCATGACCCGCCTATATATATAGGGGTATTGGGGGCTTCTCAAAGTACAACTCACTGCAACCAGTTGCTCTGTAAAGTTGTCGTTCTCTCTGGTTTTGGTAACCGAGAGAGAGCCCGAGCAAGTGCTTCCCGCAAAGGGAGGTGAAAAAAGGGAAGGACAACTGCAGTTGGAGGCAGGAGAGTGTGTTGGCGACTAGTACATCAACAGGAGGGTGCGACTCCTTCGACTTCCTTGTGGGACAAGGAGTGTGGAGTTCCAGGTGGTCCGTGTGGAATACTTCAGAGGTGGGAGGTCACTACCGCTCAGGAGGACAACTGTCAATCCTAACAGTCCCGGTGAGAGGAGAAGTCGTCAGTCCCGGTGCGACCAGGAGCTGCACAGACACCGTCCAAGACCGGAGTTGAAGACCGTGCAAGGATCGAGGTATTGTCGCCGAGCAAGCCTCGGGACAAGGTATGATTCCACAAACCATCATTTCCTATTATATAGACGTTGACGCGTTTCCTTGTTCCGGGTTTGGGGGAGAAAATTTTTGTTTCTGCTGCCTTCTCTGCCTCCCCTAAAACCCAACACTTTTTCAGGAGACATGGATAAAAGTTGGATCAATTGAAGAAAATCTAAACATGATCGTTGCAAAAGTACATTCATGTTAGGATTCACTTCCTTTTTGGTTTTATCATTTAGGAATCATACTGAAGTGAATTGTCCATGTGTGAAATGTGAAAACAAGTTTTTCTACTACAAAGAGACAATACAATGGCATGTAAGCATTCATGGATTTCTTTTAACCTATACTAATTGGGTGTATCATGATTAAAAACAAGATCATTTGTCCAACCAACATGTTGCTATACCTTTTGATGATATAGATGGCTTGCAATGTGTGATCATGATGTTGAGAATGATATCAAACATCCTTTACATGATGAGAACAAATTTTATGAACTATTGAAAGAAGCTTCTGAACCACTATATCTGTGTTATGATAATTTTTCAAAAATATCATTAATTGTTCACCTATTCATGCATAAATGCTTGAATAAAATTAGCAATAAGGTAATTCCAGATTATTTGGAACTTATTAATCAAATGTTTCCTAAGGGACACAATATTTTGAAAAAATGGTGTGAATGTTGAAATTGCATCTCTTCATTAGGATTGGATTTTCAAATCATTCACGCCTGCCCCAAAGATTGCGTGTTATTTAGGAGTGATCAGTTAGATTTGGATAGGTGCCCAAAGTGTAATACTCCTAGGTGGAAGAGTACTCATAAGGGAATAAGGAAAAAGATCAAGAAAAGGACACCAAGAAAAGTGGTACTTTCCTTTAAATCTAAGACTTAAAAGATTACTTAGTTCAAGAAAGACTGATTCTCTAATGGATTGACACTCTAGTAGTCTGACTAGTAAGGTTGGTGAAATGGCACATCATAGAGACTCTGAGGCTTGGAAGGATTTTGATATTTATCACCCATCATTTAGCAATGAGCCACACATCGTTAGACTTGGCTTAGCAATAGAGGGATTTAGTCCTTTCAATATTGCTATGTAGTAGTAGAAGCATGTGGCCTTCAATTTTTAAATTGCTATAATATTCCCTCATGGCTTGCTATGCATGAATCATTTTTTATGTTCTCACTTCTTATCAACGGGCCAAAATCACCTAGAAAGGATATCAATGTGTACCTCCAACAATTAATTAATGAATTTCATGTGTACTGGGATAGCATCAAAACTTTTGATGCTAATGCATGAGAGATATTTTGTATGGGACCAATACTTTTGTGGGCCATTAGTGATTTTCCAGTGTACATTATGTTGTATGGTTAGAGTACTAAAGGCTATAAGACTTTTCTTTATTGTCCTGTTGACCACTTATCTCTTTACTTCCCACACAGTCAAAAGTGTATGTATCTAAGACATCTTCATTTTCTACCTAAGGATCACCCTTGGTGTTTGAATAAAAGGATCTTCAATGGAGAGGAAGACGGCCCCCTCCACAACCTTTATATGGGGAAAAAATTCAGCATATCCGGAACAATTATGATAACATTTTATTAGGAAAGTTTTCAAATGATGACTCATGCGGCCAGCCTAAATTACATGAATGGTGGAAAAACTAAAGAATTTTTTCACTCCCTTACTAGAGATCATTGTTGGTACGACACAATCTAGATGTGATGCATATCAAAATAACAAAAGTGAAAATATTTTGGGATGGTTACTTCAAAAAGATGGTAGTATCAATGACAATATTAAAGATATATTCAATTTGCAACACATGAAGATATGTAAATCATTGTGGCCTAGAATTCAATTGTTCAAAATACTAAGGAGCTTCCTCACCTTGACCACTGAAGAAAAGGAGAACCTAATGTCTATTTTGAAAGAAACCAAACTTGAAGATGGGTTTTACTTAAATTTTTCTCATATTTGTTCAGCTTGAAGAAAATAAGCTAGTGGGTATGAAGAGTCATGATCACCACATAATGCTTTGTCACCTTCTTCCTTTAGCTATAATTAAAGCATTGACAAAGTCTGTGAGAAAAGTTATAATAGAATTTTGTGTTTTCTTCAATGAATTGAGTGCAAGGGTCATAAATGTTGAGAAATGGAAGAGTTAGAACACAAAGTTCATGTGATAATGTGCATCCTCGAAAGGATTTTTCATCCTACATTTGTTCACGTTATGGTCCATTTAGATATACATCTTGCCTTCCTGTGATAATGCGCATCCTTGAAAGGATTTTTCATCCTGCATTTTTTCACATTATGGTCCATTTAGATATACATCATGCCATTGAAGGAAAACTTGTTGGACCAGACAAATTTAGATGGTATCAAATTGAAAGATATTTGCATACATTAAGAAACAACAATCATGATAAGAGCAGACTAGGAGGTTGTATTGATGAGTGGTACTTAGTCGAGGAAGTGAGCATATTTTGTGATAGATACTTGCATGATGTTGAAACAAAGCTACACAGACATGTATGGTACTAATATGGCCCTTTTGCTGCGTCATTTATTGTGACCATTACTCAAAAAGAATTTCATCAAGCTAAACATTTCATCTTGCTTAATATTGAGGAAGTTCAAACTTATATGAATTAAGTATTAAGTTAAATAATTTTAATCAAAACCTACATTTGACTACTATCATTTGATTTGACAACTATTTGAATATGACACACATTGATTATTTGAGTTGCCAACTCCCATATTGGGATGATTGCACATTACAACTACATCACTACAAAACATTTGTAAGCTGTGTTTAAGATCATGTCAGATAATAGATCAATTTCATATCAACATATTGCTTTTTCTTACACATTTCTTAGTTTTGTCTATATTGTCCAAGTTTCTTCTTTTCAGAATTTTGTTACACTTCCTAAACCTATCCAATACTTGTCTAGACCTCCTAAGATAAGTGTTTATTTCTACAAAAGTTATTTTTTAATGGTTACAAGTTTGATTGTCAAGATGTAGACATAAATTGTGTCATACGAAATAGTGGCACTGCTACATATGGCCCCGATGGTGAAGTGTATTATGGGTTTTCAGATGACATTCTTGAGATCCACTACCATAGAATGAATCATAACAATCTATTCAAATTCTCTTGGTATGGTAATGACGAGAAAGGATTATTAGTTGATGATTTTAAAATTCCATATGTTCACACAAGTAGGAGGAGCTTCGAAGATGACCTATATATATTCTCAGAATAAGAAGAAGAAGTATTTTATTCACTAAATCTTGTAGATGGGAATTGGAGTATAGTGAAACCTAGAAATGTTTATACTGAACATGAGCACAATAATGAACAAAAAATGAGCACTTGGGTAGAAGTTATGAGCCACTTCTTCATTGTGGATTGGATGATGTCAATGATGTCACATGGACTAGGTGTGATATACCTAGGAAAGTAAAAGTTCTTGAAAATGTAGTAATAGACGTTTTACAACATAAAAGGAGGAAGAGGTTATAGGTATGATTAATTTAACAATGTGCATGTTATAAATTTGTTTTCTTTTTAAGGATTGTGTGTTTTGTAATTCATACATTTATATCAGAAATGATTGTTTTACATTTTCTTTATAGAGTCATGCCTCCTAAACCAATGTACAAGTCTGTCAATACAATCTCATGAAAGAAAAATCATGATGCTGACGGTGCATTAAGAAAAAAGAGTTAGTGAAACTACGAATTTATTTGACTTTACTTTACCTTTTCTTATTTCTTTAAATTATGTAGTTTTTGTTATTGTTGTTGTTTGCATAAAATCTTGAAATGGATAGTGAAACTATGAGAAAAATGTCATCTTATGTTTTTTCCAAATTAAACTCTGGTATAAATCAATGTGTTTCCTAGGTTATGTCCTTGTTTCTTCAGTGCAACAATCATTCTATATTGATAAATGTAAATTACATGGACTTACCAAGTTTGGTTTAGTTTCTGCATGTTGTGCATCTCATCAAATTGTTTTTGATCCTTTTCCTCTCATTTTTATTATGGTATCAAATAAAGAAACACTCATCATATATCCCTACAAAAAATTTGGTCATGAACATAAAAAAGATCTTTACAACCTTTGAAAAGAATCCATTTTAGGAATGCTTAAGTGAGATCAAGTCATGTAATATTCTTTTTGGCAAGTGTATTACGTCTATTATATATCAAAATATATAATTTATTTTAGCATGATTAGGAACAACAAGACCATTAAGCTCTAATAGTTTGGACAAAGATGTGCTAATTTCTGAAACACTAAAGAATCTAAAATTGTGGTATGTCACAGTCTACAGATTGATAGCATTCAAAAATGTATTTATCATAACCATTCTTTTTCCCATTACTGTGCATTATTGACTCTGATATGGTAAGTCTATGTATGAAAAACATGCCTCGGTTATTTTCAAAACAAAGTTGCATCTAGATCAAAATATGAAGTCCTTTAAGTGTGGTTCTACTAAGGTAATGGTCCATCTTTAAATACTAAAATTTGTATATTTTGATTATTCATACAGCCACCCACTCACGCATTCAATTTGTTTTTTCAATAACAGATTCTCTTCTACTAATGCATGCAATTGTGTATGTTTAGGTAAGACCGTCTATGGAAATTCTACCCCAAACATGACTAAGAGAAACATGCATCAATTTAGAAAAACAAAGTCCAATCAGCATGATTTTCAAGCCTTAGACTATGGCACAACTCCAACCAATATTGTTTTAGGTTTCTTTTTTATAATACACCCACCCACCTATTTTATTTTGTGTTTTATAGAACTTATGACTTTCTACTATTTGTGCAATATTTAATATGTTTAGATAAGTTGGTGCTTGGGAAAGCTGCCCCAAGTAATGTCAAATCAAGCATACATTTAAATGAGAAGAGGAAGTCCATACATAGTGGTATCATTGCTTTAGACTATGGTGTATCTTCAAGTACAGAAAAATGCATTTTGTTGATTAGTACACCCGCCCACACATTCTACTTTGTGTTTAGGTGAGTTTGTTGTTGCGAAGTCAGTGTCAAATAGTGCCAAGACAAGCATGCAACAAAATAAAAAAAAGAAGTCTATTCAGAGTGATTATGAGGATTAGGTGATTGATGTTTTATTTTTTTAATAGAAAATACACACAACCACTCATTTGATTTGTTATTTTATAGAACTATTTACTTACATTAATGTGCATTATTGAATATATTTAGGTAAGTCCGTCTATGGGAAGTTTTCCCCAAAAAGTGCCAAGAAGGTATCCATTACACCAGAAGAGATTGAAGAATATAGAGTAATGTAACATACCCGAATCTATATTATAGATTAACTCTCCCTCTCATTAGGCCCCTTCTCAAGTATGTTTATATCAATTAGAAATTTCATTTACCATTAATTACTCTTATACAAAGTTTTAGGATATTATAACCAAATAAAATCACAAATGGAATAAGATATAGAAATACATTAATAAGTTAATTTTTACCCAATTTTAGCTCTCTTGAATCATCCTAAGAGTAGAAAAGGGAAGGAAATGAAAAAAGTAAATTATTACTTCATCATTTGTTAAGAATGGTAAGTAAATACATTGAAACCATTCTTTACGCTTAATTAAATAGATAAATATCAAACTACTTTAAAGCAAAATAGAAGGTAAATTTTGTTTCCGCATATATATCTTATTTGGTCCACCTATAAATTTTCTAGTCAATTAGACATTATTTTCCCTCTTAATTAATAGGTTAACATATGATAATATCCATTAATGGCTTTTTAGTTATGTCATTCAAGACTATAGTCTTCGTCTTAACATCGTTCCCTCATGTAACGCCTCTATGACTCTCAGCGCAGAACCAAGAGGCCACAAAGGGATTTGGAAACTGGTGCCGTTTCCTTTCCCTAATCCATTTCATCTACCGTGCTTCAACAATGGTCATGTCGACAAGATTTGCAAATGGGGACGACCTCCTCTGCTTCTCCTTCTCTACCTTGCCCTCTTCTCCTTCCCCATTTTCTTTTGTTTCCATTGGAACCCTAGCCGCTTCCTGCAACTTCCCTAACTGGCAGAGTTACTAACGAGGATGTAAAGCACATGCTCTATCCTCCACTTGGTCTGCCACCGTCATCTACACGGTGCCAAGAACCCTAGCCACCGATATATCTGTCTCCCTAGCACCCCAGCCACCATGGTTCCAAGGGAGTGCCAAAAACACCGCCTATCCCTTTCGCTTGCACGCGACGACCAGACAATAAGAAGTAGTCTTCTCTTCACCATCCTCCCTCTCTCCTAGTCGCCACACTAGCCAACTTCCTTCTGTACCTCTTCCATCTCCCCTCCTCATACCACAACACCAGAGCCCTAGTTGCATGTCTTGTGCCTAGCTGCCATGGTAGGAGAGACAACAGCCCGTTGCTTCATCAATTATACTCAACAATCAAACGGTAGGGAACCTCCACCTACAACCACAGAGGGAACTGGAGGCTATCACCCTCGACCCTCATCAATATTCTGCAATGTAGCAGATGATAGAGAGAAACCACGACTAGGTTTGCAATGGGGCAGTGGATGCTGACTATCTCATGATCAGTGATCACACTACCAAAAACATAGTATAGATGAAAGTCATGTAAAAAGTTATGCACTTTAGGTGACATGTTTGTACATGACTTATAATCTTTGTAGGCCTATGTAAAATAGATGACATACATTTTTGTATATTTGAAAGGAAGACATACTTTAGGTGACATGCATGTATGTCACATGTAGTCTGTACAACATAGGTGATAGACATTTTATCGTACTTGAAAGGGTGACACACTATAGGTGACATACATTTGAATCACCTATGTTCTAATGGGGGTTTACACATGTATATAAGTCAAGTGTAATATACAAGGAGACATAACACTTAGGTGACATGTATGTGTGTCACCAAAGTTATAAATGACATAAATTCATGTCACCTAACCTTAGAATTTTTACATAATTACTATGAGAGGACATTGTCTTGATATGGGCCTTTAATTCTCACAAATGCATTACGGGGGACCTGCTGTTAGAGGAAATTCTAGTGATATGGGCCCCAACCCTCACATATGCATTTTTAGAGAATTGTTGTGAGCGGACATTGTCACTATATGGGCCCTAGTTCCTAAGAAATGTATTGAAAGAGACTTTTTATGAGAAGAAATGTGTCAGGGCTCCTCCCGAGTGTATTTTTGTTGGAATATATCAACACTTATTTGGTCACTGTGCGCTGGATGATGATGCGATGCGAGGGCGCTGAGCTGTTGCATGTGACATGGGCACCAGCAATGATTCTATTTGGCTCCCACCTACCTATGATTAATTATTTCACCTACCCCAGTGTCACTGATGGCAGGGGTTCTCTGCTTGTCTTGTTCCCCCACACCATAGTATCTAGATCTGACTTACCATAGTGTCTCCCGAATGCAGACGGAAGGAGACCAGAAAGGTTCGACAATAACTTCAAGTCTGATTCAACTTATCAACTTTTGTTGGACTTGGCCATACCAGTAGTGGCTGCCCTTTTTTCGCCAACCACACCCATTGCAGCAAGGGATTAGGGAAAGAACATGCTCAAAGCATCCCTAGTGCCTAGCCTTCCAGGTCTCAACACGTCAAGGATCGATAGGTCCATCATCGATCCTCAGAGGTGGAAGCCCATACATGGTTCCCTACAGTCGGGTGTTAAGCAGGCTTGGCACTGGTCAACCCAGTAGGAAGTACTATCGTGCTGGCCGCCATACAGGCAGGGTTCCCTCCATGTATCAGTTCCTCTCTCTTTAATGGAAAAATTAAGTTTTCCCACATCAGCAATGACACATTGTGACCGTCTTGCTGCGTCACAAGTGAAAAGTCGTGAGGTTGTTCTTGTGGTCCTTTACCATGCGGGGCCTACATCCTACATGGTTGGGCCTACTATACAAGTTTCATGTCCTTTTAGGAGCCTCCATACATGTCGTGGAAAACCGTTAGTAGCTAACAATTTTGGTAATCATCTTTGGGTTGTTCATTTATCTTCACTGAGTCGTGTTGATGGAATTCGTAAGGCGTTGGAGTATGCAGATGTTTGGGAGGGCTTGGTGTTTGCTATTTGTTCTTCCCAGTATTGGATGTGTGGTGTCTGCCTTGGCATCGTGCCATGATATAAAGCATGTCCTCATCAAGCTTCTGATGGCTCTGATGTTACTACCATTCTACCTCGATAGCCTGGTGAGACATCACTCGATGTGATAGTTGGTTTGCCTGCTCCCATCAATTCTGGCTTTCCAGATTCTGTTCCTTGCACCCTGTTAGCTCGTCAGTGTATTGAGGCACCATCTCTTCCTGTTGACCGACTATATCTCAACACAGATCTTCTAGATTATGTCTTCCACATGTGTGTCCCTACCGTGAAGAGCATCCCTCTTCTTTGTCATTTGCCCTTTGCTGACACTCTTCATGCTTGCTTACTCTAGGTGGCTTCTTGACCACACTCTATTGATGCATGGATTCATCTTTTGTTGCTTCCATCATGTGTTCTATATCGCTTCTCCCCTAAGTCCTCTCTAGAAGAGCCTTCTCGAAAATGCATCTCTCTACAACAACTTATGATCCTTAAGTCTTTGGAGACTTGGAATTCAGGACCTGATGGCATTCAACAACTCCTGGCTCAGATTTTGGCTCATTGTTGTCCTACCGGGTGAGAACATTCTTTTGAAGCTTGCATTTCATGTGCCAATTCTAAGATCAAAGATAGAAAATTTTCTACTGCCATCCGTGCTCTATACTCTTATGGTGTTACCCCCACAATAGCTGCTAATTATTCTTATCTTGAAGCTAAACACCCTCAACCTCCACTGCCATTGGTACAACCTGGGTCTGAAATTTCTAGCTCTCCATTTGTTGCTTCTTGCTCTATGATTGGAGAAGCCATTTTATCATTCAAGAAAGGGACCGCTTGCGCACGTGATGGCCTACGATCACAAGATCTTATTGATTATATGTGTGGGGCTGCCACTGTGGTGAAAGATGATTTTTTTAATGCAGTTTCAACTGTGGTGAATCTTTGGCTCACTAGTCGTTGTCCAGATTCCCTAGCTCCCTACATTGTCAGTGCTCCATTGACTCCTTTTCTCAAACCAGACAATGGCATTTGGCCTATTGCTATGGGTACTATTTGGCAGCGCCTTGTATCCAAAGTTGCGGAAAAGGGTGCAAGTTCTAATGTCGTCCCTTATCTTATGGATCATCAGTATGGTGTTGGTATTTTTGGTGGTGTTGAGGCCCTTCTACATGTTGTCACTCGACTTATCTTTGAACAACAACACCACACTACAGTCACCATGGCTCTTATTGACTTCAACAATGCCTTCAACATGGTTGATAGATCTACCATATTCCGAGAGGTTCGTCTTCATTTCCCTTCTATTGTATGATGGGTTGAGTTTTTCTATAGCTCTCCATCTCCTCTCTATATGGATCATGGTGAACTCTTTTTTCTTCTATCGGGGTACAACAAGGTGACCCATTAGGCCCCCTACTTTTTCCTTGGGACTTCACCCTCTTATTTTACAGGAAAAGGATGCATGTCAACTTGACCTCCTTTCTTTCTACCTTGATTATGGTACCCTCTTTGGGGACACAAACGTTGTTTCGAAGGCTCTATCCCTCATTCAGGAGTGAGACCAGATGTATGGTCTTCATCTCAATACTAAGAAGACAGATTTTTTGGCCATCTGATGACCCTAGATGAGGCTCGAATGTGTGCTTATTTCCAACTGACATCTCTCATCCAGAGCTTGAAGTGAAGATTCTAGGTGGCCCAATTTTGTACAAACGCATCCTTGGCAAAGGAACTTCTCCAGAAATGTGTGATGAAGACCCTTGATATGATGGATCGCATGTCCTCACTCCAGGACTCATAGTGTGAGATTCTTCTTCTTAGGTCTTGTGTTGGGATGCCCAAACTGTTGTTTGATCTTCATACAACACCTCCTTCTTCTATCACACCTGTGTTGGATATTTTTTATCATAGTCTTCATCGTTGTCTGGAGCATATTGTGGTTGGTGACGGCCCATGTTTTGGTGATTTACAATGGTGTTTGTCTACACTTCCTATGCGTCTAGGGGGATTGGGGATCAAGTCCTCTCATGATGTCAATAAATTTGCTTTTGTTGCCTCTCAGATACACACTAAATATCTCCAAGACCATATGTTGTGTGAGGTCACATGCGTGCCTACAGGGATCCCCTTTGTCCAAGCACATGCTTGCATATGCAATATCTTTCCATCTTTATGTTGGTCTATGTTGACAAGTATTCATTCTACCACCCCAAAGACCCAGTCTATTTTGGTAGACGCTTACTACAAAACGGTCATCCAACAAATCATGGCAAGTGACCTATCCTTACGGCAACATGCTATTCTCACTTCTTTACAAGCTGATCATACACAAAAATTTTTGAGGTTTGTTCCTATTGATGGCCTTGGTCTGTCTATGTTACCCATTGAGTATCAAGCTATCCTTCGGTATTGGCATATGATTCCCTTGTATCTAGGTGATGAACGTTGTCTAATTTGGAACATCATAGATCTTGATGCCTTTGATGATCATGTAGTAAACTACAGATTGTGGCCTGGTTATAAGTTTTGTCATGATGTTGGCACTCGATATGGGTTAAAGGTTTTGAAAGAAGCTCCTTTGGCCTTCCTTAGCACTCAATTTGATGGTGTTCATTCGTTGCAACCTGTAGAAATTCTTTTATTTCACTGGATGAATGGAAAACATGCCTGTGTTGACCTAATAGGAGTTTCTCCCTTGACAGGCATCCTTTCAAAAAACTTTAAAGCAGGGCAGGCTGCGTCTGAGGCAGCAATACAAAAAGTTCATAAACATGGAACAACATGTGAGGCCAATCAACATCAATTTCTACCTTTCGCCTTTGACACCTTTGGGGTGTCTGCCGACGATGCAGTTTCTCTTCTTCGACGCCTTCAACATATATTAATAGGAATCTTATGATGCCTTCATCTACATGTAATGATTTTATTTTTGGGTCCTTGGATTTTGCCATCCAACAAGGATTGGCAACCCAGTTTGTTGCTTGCACTTTTGTGAGAGATTTTATGTAATCTTTTGAGCAATTATATAAAACATATTAAGTGACATGTTATGATACGACACCATCATGACATGGGCCATGACTCCTCAGAAATTTATTTTCAGGGGCTTACTGTGAGAGCACACTATCATGATAGTGGTCACATATCCTCCCAAATGCAATTACACTGACATTTTGGGAGAGGACATTCTCGTAATATGTGATGTGGCTCCTCTCAAATGCATTTTCAAAGACCTGATGTGAGAGGATTCCATAATGATATGGGCCATGGTTCCTCCCAAAAACATATTCAGTGACATGTTGTGAGATGACACCATCATGATATGGGCCCTGGCTCCTCAAAAATTTATTTTTAGGGACTTACCTTGAGAGCACACTATCATGATATTGGTCACATATCCTCCCAAATGCAATTACAATGACATGTTGGGAGAGGACATTGTCATGATATTGGAGGTGGCTCCTCTAAAATGCATTTTCAAAGACTTGATGTGAGAGGATGCCATAATGAGATGGGCCCTGGTTCCTCCCAGAAACATATTCAGTGACATGTTGTGAGATGACACCATCATGATATGGGACCTGGCTCCTCAGAAATTTACTTTTAGGGACTTACCATGAGAGCACACTATCATGATAGTGGTCACATATCCTCCCAAATGCAATTAAAATGACATCTTGGGAGAGGACATTCTCATGATACGTGATGTGGCTCCTCCAAAATGCATTTTTGGGATCTTCCCATGAGAGGACACCATCATGATATGGGTCATGGTTCCTCAAAAGTTTATTTTTAGGGACTTGCTATGAGAGCACACTAACATGATATTCACCATAGATCCTCCCATATACACTGCCATACACATGCTATGAGAGGACATTCTCATGATATGGGATAGAGGGTCACCCTGGCGAAGTCCACATGCAGGCTTTGTGATTTTGGTCCGATCCCCATTTATAGAAAAAGTGTGCTGGACAGATGTGATGCAATCTTTGACTTTACTCCTCCACTTCATCCCAAAACCCATCTTCACCATCATCACATCAAGGAAACTCCACTCCACTGTGTCGTATGCTTTGGACATGTCCAACTTCATAGAAAGACTGCCTTTTTTCTTCCCCTTTTCTCTCTTCATAGAGTGGAACACTTCATAGGCTATGAGAGCTCAATGTTATGGTATAGGTCATAGATCCTCCAAAATGAATTGTTAGAGACTTGATATGCGATGACATTTGTCATGATATGGGCCCAAGTACCTCAAAAATGTATTATCAGAGACTTGTTGTGAGAGGACACTTTCATGACATGGGCATTGACTCCTCTCAAAAGAATTTTAGGGACTTGTTGTGAGAAGAAAACATCATGATATGAGCCCTGACCCCTCACAAATTCAATTTTTGGGACTTTTTGTGAGACATCACTATCATAATATGGGTCTTAGCTCATCCCAAATGCATTTTGAGGGACTTGTTGTTAGATGATACTATCATGATATGGGCCATGACACCTCCCAAATGCATTTTTAGGGACTTGTTGTGAGAGGACATTGTGGTGATATGGGCCCCAAATATAGCCAAATGCATTTGTAAAGATTTGTTGTGAAATGACATTGTCAAGATATGGGCACTATATCCTCCTTAATGCATTTTTAAGGAGTTGTTGTAAGAGCTCAATGCCATGATATAGGTTGTGGATCCTCCTCAATGAATTGTTGAAGACTTGCTATGAGATGACATTTGTCATCATATGGGCCCAAGCACCTCCCAAATACATTTTCAGAGACTTGTTATGAGAGGACACTTTCATGAGATGAGCCATAGTTCTTCCTAAAAGCATTTTTGGGGACATGATGTGAGAGGACAACATCATGATATGGGTTGTGACTCCTCAAAAATTCATTCTTAGAGACTTGTTGTGAGAAGACATTGTCATGATATGGGTCGTGGGTCCTTCCTAATACATTTCTAGGGACTTTCTATGAGAGGACACTGTCATGATATGCAACATGTCTCCTCCCGAATGAATTTATAGAGACTTTATGTGAGAGGACAATGCCATGATATGGGCCTTGGATCCTCCATAATCCATTTCTATGGACCTTTTATGAGAGGACATTATCATGATATGGGTCGTGGCTCCTCCCAAATGCATATTTTGGGACTTACTGTGAGACAACATTTGTAATTATATGGGCCCAAAATACACTCAAATGAATTTTTGGGGACTTGTTGTGATAGGACACTATCATGATTTGATCCCTGGATCCTCACAAATGAATTTCAAGGGACTTTTAGTGAGAAAAGACTATCATGATAGGGGGCTTGGCTCCTCTAGATACATTTTTGAGAACAAGGTCCATAGAAATGGATTATGGGCCATAATTCTATTTATTTGAAGGGACATGTTATGAAGGACACTATCATGATATGGGCCATGTATCCTCCATAATGCATTTGAAGGGACATGTTATGAAGGACACTATCATGATATGGGTCATGGAACCTCCCAAATGCATATTTAGGGACTTGATGTGAGATAACATTTGTTATGATATGGGCCCTGACACCTCCCAAATGCATTTTTGTGGACTTGTTGTGATAAGACGTTGTCATGATATGGGATCTGGCACCTCCCAAATGCATTTTTAACAACTTACTGTGAGATGACATTATCATCATATGTGCCATGGCACCTCTGAAATGTATTTTCAAGGACTTGGCATGAGAGGACATTTTCATGATATAGGCCCAAACTTGAGAGGACATTGTCATCATATGTGCCATGGCAATCCCATTTTCACTTGAAACTTGTTGTGAGAGGAAATTGTCACAATATTCATCCCAAATGCAATTTTTGTGAGTTAATGTGAGAGGACACTGTCATGATAAGGGCATGACACCACACAAATACATTTCTAGGGACTTGGTGCAAGAGGTTAGTGGAACAATATGGGCCATGGATCAACACAAATGCATTTTAGGGAGTTGTTTTGAGAGGACACTCTCATGATATGGGCCATGTCTCCTCTCAAATGCATTTTCATGGAGTTTCTTTAAAATGTTTGATGACACTTAGCTTCTAGGAGGAATTGGAGTGTATGTTGTATCATGTTCTATCGCGGTCACAACGTGCATTGTGGAGATAGTCATGATTTTGCATTGTGAGAAATGATTCATGGCACCTCCCAAATGCATTTTTAAGGACTTGATGTGAGATAACATTTGTCTTGAAATGGGCCCTGACACCTCCAAAATGCATTTTGATAGACTTGTTATGAGAGGACGTCGTCATGAAATGGGACCTGACACCACCCAAATGCATTTTTAAGGACTTATTGTGAGATGACATTGCCATCATATGTGCGATGGCACCTCCCAAATGTATTTTCAAGGACTTGGCGTGAGACAGCATTTGTCTTGATATGGCCCAAACTTCACCGAAATGCATTTTTAGGGACTTATTATAAGAGGGAGCTGCTGATATATGGGCTATGTATCCTCCTTAATGCATTTGAAGGGACATGTTGTGAAAGGGCACTATCACAATATTGTTCGTGGCACCTCCCAAAAGAATTTTTAAGGACTTGATGTGCGATAACATTTGTCATGGTATGGGCCCTGACACCTCCCAAATGCATTTTGATGGACATGTATGAGAGAAGGTTGTCATGATATGGGCCCAAACTTCACTGAAATGCATTTGAAGGGACATGTTGTGAAAGGACTATCACAATATTTGTCGTGGCATTTGTCATGATATGGGCCGTGACACCTCCTAAATGTATTTTGATGGACTTGTTATGAGAGGACGTTGTCATGAAATTGGACCTGACACCACCCAAATGTATTTTTAAGGACTTATTGTGAGATGACATTTTCATCATATGTGCGATGACGCCTCCCAAATGTATTTTCAAGGACTTGGCGTGAGAGGGAATTGTCATGTTATGGCCCAAACTTCACTTAAATGCATTTTTAGGGACTTATTATGAGAGGACGCTGCCAACATATGGGCTATGTATCCTCCTTAATGCATTTGAAGGGACATGTTGTGAAAGGACGCTATCACAATATTGGTCGTGACATTTGTCATGATATGGGCCCTGATACTTCCCAAATGCATTTTGATGGACTTGTTATGAGAGGACGTTGTCATGAAATGGGACATGATACCACCCAAATGCATTTTTAAGGACATATTATGAGATGACATTGTCATCATATGTGTGATGACACCTCCCAAATGTATTTTCAAGGACGTGAGATGACATTTGTCTTGAAATGGGCCCTGACATCTCCCAAAAGCATTTAGAGGGACATGTTGTGAAAGTACGCTATCGTGACATGGGTTGTTGGGTCTTGTTTTTGTCAAGATTGTCATTTCTCTTGTGTTTTGGATCGAGAAAGAAGTACACCGTCTGCGTTTGAGATCGAGATAGCTGGTGTTGTTTTGATTGTGATGGCTGGCCTTGTTTCATTCTAGTATTAATTCAATTCCAATAACATAATATAGTCGTGTTTCCTCTTTTACACATGCTCCCACCGAGCAAAGTGACAGATGATTTGAATAGAATGTTGTGTGGGCCGGTATCTGAGCAGGAGGTTAGGGATGTGGTATTCTCCATTGGAGCCTCCAAAGCACCTGGGTTGGATGGCTTTAATGCGAGGTTCTTCCATAGGTTCTAGACGATAATCAAAGAAGATTTGTGTTGCGCCATGTGGTAGTTCATGGTGGGGGGGACCTTGGTGAAGCAGGTTAACCACACTTTCATCAGGTTAATACCCAAGAAGAACTTGCCTTCAACCATAGTTGATTTTAGGCCCATTTCTTACTGCTCAGTCTTCTAAAAAGTCTCTTCCAAGCTCCTGTTCAGGTGACTAAAGACAATTCTACCTAGTATCATTTCCCCTAATCAACTAGCTTTTGTGCAGGGGAGATCGATTAGCGATGGCGCCCTAGTGGAGGCGGAATTCCTTTCTTCTTTCAGCCAGAAACATTGGACTAAGAAGGCTTGTGTCAAGGTCGACATCACCAAGGCCTATGACCATGTGAATTGGATGGCTCTCAAGGACATCATGGGTGCCATGGGTTTCTCTACTAGATGGATCAGAATCACCTCACAGTGTGTGGAGTCCACTTCGTTCTTGGTGTTGGTTAATGGGGTCCCACACGACTTGTTCAAGGCGACCAATGGGATGAGGTAGGACGACCCCCTGTCTCCCCTGTTGTTCTCCATCATCATGGAGACTCTCTCGGTGGGGTTCAAGCGGGCTGAGGCTGAAGGGATGCTAAAAACCTTTAAGGTGAAACATACACCTATCCTCTCACACTTGGTGTTCGCCAATGATGTCATGGTGTTCACGGCTGGCCATGCCAAGTACCTAAGGAATACCCGAAAGGTGATGGAAAAGTTCGGGAGAATCATGGGCCTCTACATCAGCTAACTCAAATCCAAAGTGTTTTTCTTGTGGTCGTGTGATGCTAGGCGAGGAAGGCTGCGGGTGGCAGCTGGCTTGCCCCGAGGTCAGTTCCCCACAAAATACCTGGGGATTCTGATATCGGGGGGGGTGAGGGAAAGGAAGTGATTTTGAGGTCCTTATGGATGATCTTAGGATAACCATTAATATATGGAGTGGACTAAACATTTCCATGGCTGGGAAGAATGTGCTTTGCAACATATGATCAATTAGAATAATATTATACGATGTACCCAAGCACAATTACATTATTTAATATATGTGCATCATTTTATAATAATTGATCCCCATATATTCTTAAAGTCTTACATTTTATTTAACATATGATCAATTAGAATAATATTACACCCAATTAAATATTTCTGACTATCACAAATATTTATATCCTTTTGTTATAAAAATAAGGAAACTAACAATGTTGAAGGAAATTACTTGTAATTGAATTTAGTGCATTCAATTGGTTGAAAAAAGAGAGAGAATATGAGTCAACATGATTGCAAATCGAGACATAAAAGATGACTTGTAACAATAAAAATTAAACTCAATTAAATATTTCTATGTACATATATATTTAATCCATTTATTTTACATATGATCAATTAGAATAACATTAAACCCAATTAAATATTTCTATAGTAGACTATCACAAATATTTATTTCCTTTTGTTATAAAAACAAGGAAACAAACACACACGTAGTGGGGTTTACTAAACATGGTAACTTTAATGCATTTCAATTGGTTGAAGAAAGAGAGAGAATATGAGTCAACGCGATTACAAATTGAGACATAAAAGAAGACTTGTAGTAAGAAAATGTTTCCTCAATATTTTTGGCCACCCATAATATAATTGTTAACATTAAATGTTAAAATATGAATCTTGCCATGTTTTCCATCCATAAAGTCTTTCCCTTTATATGACACGTGATCAATTAAATATTTCTATAGTAGATACTATCATAAATATTTATATCCTTTTGTAATAAAAATAAGGAAACTAGATAATTACATATATAATGTTGTACATATATACACACACATACACACACACACACACACACACACACACATATATATATATATATATATATATATATATATATATATATATATATATATATATATATGTATGTATAGACACACACACACACACACAATAGAGGGATTTACTAAATATTGTATCTGTAATGCATTTAAATGGTTGAAGAAAGAGAGAGAATATGAGTCAACATGATTACAAATTGAGACATAAAAGAAGACTTGTAGCGATAAAACATGATTACAAATTAGATTTGTTCCCCCAAATCAGTCCCAATTGCCAAAATATGACATCATTTTACCAAATTTAAAGTAGATTTTACATTACATTACGTAATCAGATTTAAGTCTTCAATAAATCTTACCCAAAAAAATTAAATCTGAGTACCATTCGGCCTTCAAGAACATCTTTGAGGATAGGTGAGAAATAAGATAGTCTTGAAATTTGATGTTGTAAATTAAAGGAGTATACAAAATATAGTTGCATAGGTATATTTAAAATACAATTATATTTTACACTTTGACTGTGAAAAATACCCATGTAACAACCTTTCCCCCCACTTAATCCCACTTCTTCCTAAAACACCCGCACTGGGAAGACCAGTCAGCGTGAAAATTCCCAACCGGATCCCCCCACGCCTACCGCTTACCCCATACCTATCACTTTTTTTCACCCTCATCGTCTGTCAGTTCTGCTTTCCTCTGGAGTCTAGACGACGAGAATTTCCCTTCCAGCCGTGATTGATCACGAGCAGTAGTGAGGTGAAGGTCGTCAATCCCTCTTTCCCTTCGGGTCCGGTTTGTATCTACCTTTCCTTCATCGTTTCTCAATCCTGTTATTTCCCAGTCACCCCAGATCTTGGCCATGAGAAGCAATGAGGCCGCACGTAGCAGTGGAGCTCAC
This sequence comes from Alisma plantago-aquatica, assembly GCA_963693085.1. Classification (NCBI taxonomy): domain Eukaryota; kingdom Viridiplantae; phylum Streptophyta; class Magnoliopsida; order Alismatales; family Alismataceae; genus Alisma; species Alisma plantago-aquatica. Next base: position 1,468,435,801 of record OY856409.1, on the reverse strand, counting down.
AACTCCACGGAAATTCATCCATCGCGCTGCAAGCAGCAGTGGATCTCACGCCTGCTTTGCTTCTAATTAGTTCCTCATTTTCCTGCTTCCTTCTTCAATTGCTTCTTTCTTAGTTGCCCCTCTTTCTTGTTCTCCAGGTACTAACGCTAGCACCAATGAGGCTGCAGGCAGCAGTGCAGCTCACGCCCCCATTGAACTTTGTCGATTGCCATCCTCCTTTGGGCCGGGTTAGTTCTCATTTCCCCATCATAATTAGAAGCTCGAGCAATCTATATGTGTGGCTTCTGATTGTAAATATACATATTGGCATGCTTGAATCTGTTACAACCTGCATAAATTGATATATTGATATTTTGTGCTTGAATCTGTTATAGCATGCATAAATGCACTTCTAAGGTTGAGAGAATTATGTCCGACTCAATGGGCTAGCAGATGATGAAATGTAATAGTTTTGTTGATCTTGGTAGTCTCTACATGTGTGGGAAAGGGTATATGTCAGTATTTTTATGCTACCATTTTTCTTTTTTTACTAATTCAATTAGACATCCTATGGCACTCTGTTTTCACGAAAGAACAGGGGAGCGCCCCTTCCAGTCCGTATGTGAGAAAGAACCAGGGACAATGGACCCTACATGTTGCTTGAGTATGAGCCACAAATTCCAAAGGCTTGGGGGCATCCCACGAGGCCTGGTCATCATAGAAAGACAACAAATTGACAATTATTATCGTTCTGATTTTCAGATCAATCAATCTTCAAAAATTTATAGGAAGTAATCCAAATATGAGAATAGGGGGTTTAAGGGCTCATAGGTAAGATCGATACATGAAGAACATCACAAAGGAAATTCTAGACCATGGCACACTCTAGATAAGTTAAACTTTTGATGTGAATTTAGATAAAATGGCTTGTGCACATTTATATCGATACTTTGCTAAATTGATTTTATAGGTGTGAACATTTCAATTGAAATTTATGAAAGCATCACACCAAAAGTTAAAGCAGCGGAATATGGGAATGTGCATTGAGCAGCTATTAGCAAACAACAATATGTGACCAGAATAGACTGGTTTATCACACATGGTGTATGTCTATCATAGCCAAGTAGCTACATACACATGTGTTAATCCAAGTTAATTAGTAGCAACATAGCAGCACAATAGGAAAAGAATGCAGGTACATCCAAAGCTTTTCTGACGCAACTAGACAGAAATATGGAAATATTCCAAACTGTACAAAAGAACATAATATTTTCTGTCACTTCTAGACTACTAGCTTTATGGGGATCCAGAAACTTGGTCGATTGATCACAAAGGTAGGCAGCTAGAGCAGCAAGGACGATTCTCAAGTGGAGAGATACTGACATTCTCTGTTCAACTGGTTTCAAGAAGATTCCCTCTGCTTGCTTCTAGATCCTTACCTTCAGTCTTTTTCATCATCTGAATTATGAGATTGACGAATGTGATGCCTCTTGCTTCTATCTCTGTGATTTTTTCCACGCTTCCTTCTCTTCCCATGAGTCGATTTCCTGTGAGATTTTGAAACTAAGCCACATTGATACCCATCATCACTCAAAGATTTAGTATCCAACTTGCTACTTCTGTGATGGCTAGAATATTCTTTCTACCTCTGGTGGCGAGATTCTTTCTTCCTATCCTCACTTTTCAACTATGCAATTCTTTTGGGGGCTATAGGTACATGTATTTTGGTGAATTATTCTACGAGAGGCACACCATGTTGCATAAACTCAGATTGTTCTTATTAAACCGAGCCATAAAAAATGATGCCCAATCATCATTGAAGCTAACAAAATAATGCATGCCAGTGGAATGTATACAAAACACGACCCAAATATAAGAATGGGTTAAATGCAAAGGACTCGGTCTAGAGTACTCTAACGTTGTGGATACATCCGTCTTTTATTTTTATATTTGACAAGATTAACATTGTGTAGTAGATACAAATGCAATGCAAAATGGAGTTTTATTAATTTGAACACAGCAGAATGACCTGGGGCGTTGATGGCAACATGCGGTAGATACTATTGAAAACAAAAGAGCAACTGTTGGAGACCTTGGTTCATTTTATTGGTAATAGAGACCATCTCTGCACTTATGTCACCCACCAATGTTCTGGTTCACCTGCAAAATATAGAGTATGAGGAGAAGGATATATTGTAGGTTAAGGTTTTAGTAACCTTGCTATTAACATTAAATTTATAAGCAATCTGGGGGCAATTAAAATGGGTGTAAGGGGTAGGGAGATGGTGAACACATTTCTTCTCCCATTAAACATAATAAGATTAGATATATGTGAGGAAGCACCAAAATCCAAGATAGAATTTATGATATGACGGGAAAGTTTCCTGCTATTAGATGATGGATTCAAATCAAGGGTATTTCTCACCAGCTGCCTCCTCCTTTATATGCAATATTCTAACTTTTCTAGATTTTCTATACAACTAGTCAAAGACATATTTGCTAATCATTATGCCCCTTACTCTAAATATTGTGCTATGTTGATTTTGCATTCATATTTGTTCATGTTTTTTTCTTTCTATTATATATTTTGTTGAACTCGTGTGAACTATAGTAGCCAATATTATTCCACTCAAATTACTTGGTGATTCACCTTACCAGTGTAAAGGTAAACCATGGACCTATAAGACTAAGTAATTTACTTCTTGGTCTATAATGAATTTTCGCATCTAGCCTCAATGTCTAAATAGATGGATTAAACTTATTTCAAAAATAATCAGATATAATTCAATAAGGTGATCATGGAGTCTAAAACCAAATTATTAAAGATAATGATCAAATATAATAATGCATATTGAGATAATTGATAAAAATCTACTCATAATGAGGTAAATAAGTAATATATATGGTTTCAAGCATAATAATGAAATATAATTCTTTAGAATATAATGAGACACGCTTAAAATAATAATGAGGATGATGTAGTGTCATAATGAACACAATGCCAATAATCAAAAAATGTTAAAAAGAAATCATAAAAGTAGAAACCTTAGTGATACATGACAACCAGACCTATGAGGAGTTTCCTGTGAAGAATTTGAACTCCCAAGTTAAGCAGTTGAAAAACAAGGAGTTTGAGTTAGTGAAAGCTTTGGTGAAAGTTTAATGGAAACAACCTAGGAGTTTAGTGTTGGGATGTTGTATACTCACCCTTCTCTTTTTGTTGAGGTTTTTGGTGGACAAAATCCTTTTTAAGGGGTGGAGTTCTGTAACATATAAAATTTTAAATGTATTCTCCATGTAACCCTTTTCCCTAAGTTTTCTTCTCATTTCAGTCCTTTATGTCCTTGTTGATGAATTAGTGGAATTTATAGTGATTTAGTGTATATTTGTTCAATAATTATACCAATGAAAGGTTTATTTACAAATACCTCAGTGAAAGCTTATTTAAGGATCTAAAATGCAAAATCACCACTTAAGTGGAATAATGGCAAATAAATTTGTGCTAGAAGTGTAAGGCCCCAAACCTTGCTTATTGTGTTGAAAAAACTTAATTACCATAATCAAGTGCTCTAAACCTTAATATAACTTTGTAATGTGTTTCAAAATTATAAAATGATCCTAAGTTTCAAAATTGGTTCAATTTGGATGTTGTTTGTGCATGTTATGCAATTTTAGGTACATTCCAGACTATTATGCAAATTATTCTTTGCAAATTATCACATGAATTTAATCCTTATATATTACCTTACCATTCTCGAGATGTTTAACCATGGGGCACCTAGTTTCACCTTGGTTTGAAGGTGTTATCTCCAATGGCATTTTAGGGATTACCCATTTATAAATGAGTTTATCTTTAAAAGTTATCGACCAATGGGGTTATTTGTTTGATTGGAGGACGGTGGGGATAGCCTAAAAGTCTCCATGGACTTTTAGGGCCGGCATTTGATATACAAGAAGTCTCTATGAGCTGTCCTCTTGCATGGGCATGAAGCCCTAGGCTATGGACACATGGAAAGTCTCATAGACACCTCTTGCTTGCCCCCTTCTTTATAAAGCCATGTCTACCCCTTCCCACCTCCCAATTTGAAAACTCTTTCTTTCCTTCTCTTTCCCCCAGATTAGAGCATCATTCCTACTCTGTTTGGACACGAAGGTCTTGTCCCAAGGCAAAAGAGAGTGTTTCCCTTGGTGAAAAAGGCTCCTAGGGTTCCAAATTTGCTCTATTTAGGGTTTCTAAAGCTCCTTCTTGGTGATTTTGACCAAAAGTAGTAAGTTTCCTCCATTCCTTCCCTATTTTCATGGTTTTAGTCTTCCTCCCATCTTTTCATAGGTCATAACCATGGCCTTCCATGGTGATACCCCACCTAGAGCCTTAAACACCGCATATCCATGTTCTTTTGCTAGGGTTTTTCACCTCTAACGTGGAGAAGGTATTTCTTGCCCGAGATAGGAGCTTTGTTGGAGAAACCAACCTCTATTGCTCGAGAACCTTGCTGCTTCAACCTGTCCACTTTTCGAGAGGATGTTGAGACTATGTTGGTGCCTTTATCTTTTTATCTGTTCATGTGTGCTAAGCTTTACACTTCCACATTTTGCCTTTAGTATATGTTTGGTTCATGAGACTGGGATTCCGGTTCCGTGACAAGTAATATGCATTTCTACCCTATAATTTTGGTAAATTACAAATTGTACCAAAATTGCTGCACAAAGTGCTTACGTTGTTCACACAAGTTATAACTTGGGATTTATGCTTTCCACAAGCCATCACTTAGCATCATTATCTCTCTTATGATACTAAAACACTTAGAACACCTTCAACATGTGACATATTGCAATGTCACCCCTCATCATGGGCAAACTGCACTTTGGTCCAAAATAAAGGAACATTGCTCAAACAACATTCTATCAGGACCAAACTTGGAACATAAGTGTGTCACATGATAACAAAACTCCTTAGATGATTATATTAAATTTCTAAGAAACTTACTTATCCAAAACAAACAGGGTTATCTCATAACCTAGGTCAGGGTCATTACAAGTTATAAACCCCTAACAAGGATTTCATCCCCGAAATCCCAAATGAAGGAAGGCAATTGTCATTTATGAATCATATCGTCAAGTGTCTATATAACATCTTGATGTCATTGAGATGTCATAGAACTTTGACCAGCACAAAGCCCTTTCATTAAAGATCATCATAAGATCCATCACACATGACACATAATCAGTTGTCCTATCCATTACTGACTGCGGAGTCAACTCTTTGTCAGGTAACACTTGCTAAGTCAGAGAAGTAATATTCATACTTCAAATAATTCAAGTGTCAAACTGCACTTAGTTTTAACATTTCTCTTTCATGGAGAGATTATAGTTACGTTCTTTCACCCTCTTAGGACTACAAGTCTTATCATACATCTTTAGTGCCACTCTATTCTGTTGACACAACACAAAACTTTCTTACGACTTGTACCAACTATCTTCCTAGTTGTACATTCTTTTGTCATAAGTAAAGCTCACTTATTAAAGAAGAACTTATCTCAGAGGTATCTCCAGATGTTATGTATAAGCTGCCTCAATAGATCTAGATAGGGATACTCTAAGGAATTATTTCTAGCTTGATAAGCTTTTACCCAAAATGATCCTACAATTGTTCCTTCAATTATATATCCTAACATATGACCTCCATACTAAAGTTATCCCAAGGTTGGCCCTTCTAGGTAAGCAAACATTATTCATCTTATCAGGGGTCATATTCTCACTTTCCCATACCACCTGGCATATTTTGGATACCAGAATTCCTTACCTTAGTATCCTTTACATGTGTCGAAATTGCATCACATCCTTGTCATTTCCATCTCTCTATTATTAATACCAAAGTCAAACATATAAAATCATCTTTCTTTTATCTTGGGACATTATATATTACACATATCTTTATCTTGGTACCAAAGTGCAAGACAATCTGATACTTTTCTAAGTATCCATCAATACAACACTTATATCTTATGCACATCAGGTGTCATAAGACTCACTTGATTATCATGTCCCTGAAAGGAAAGAATACAAAGAAACATATTCCTTTTATCACCCCATAATGACCCAGGGTTGTTCATCAAAGAGGAGACATTATCATCTCCTAAGATTATTGCATGAACTTTCAACTGTTCATGAGTCATTTACTCTTGTTTCATCCTAGGAAAAATCTACACAGGAATTATATGGATGATTACATATCATCATTCCTTTCTTTGTTATTTTCTAACATGTTTATGAACATTCTATAATTTTATCACATTTCCCATTTTGACATTATGAAAAAGATCCTTACTATTCACACAGAATTTATCAAACAAGGATCATCTCCCTTGTTCTCTTTCTCTTATCATGAGGATTATACTTTTTACTTCCTCATACACACAGATTAATCTGAGATCATCTCATATTATGATTTATTGCACTTAGGATTTGCTCAAAATATCCATGCCATATTTCCAGTTTCATTATTCTCACTAGATTGTCTCAAAATTACTACTTGATCAGAGTAATCAGAAAGATAACAATGTAAGAGTTCCATACTTACCTTATCTTCAATAGTTGAATACCTGGCCAGGGTATACAAGTACTGAGATTAGGTAGTATGCACTTTGTTTACTATCATATTCCTTACTTTTCATTTCATCAAAAACATAGGACTTAGTATCCCTGTATTTTCTCCAGGCATCACTTCTACACCTCATCCGTTTTCACACAGATAAAAGAAATTGTAAAGCATTTAAAAGACTACTAAGCAAAATGTAAGTCCTCATCTTCCTTATGTCCTCATAGACTAGTCAAAGGAAGCTCAATAACAACTACTTTTCTTATATTTAACAAATAGAATCATGAAATGACATATCAGAATGACACTATTTCATCTGACCTATCTCAACTTGTGGATTGATAATTACCTTAGGTTGATTCTTCACATAGAATCTTGTCGTTGCTTGTTTCCAATGTCATGTTTTATGGTTTGGTGCAGATGGACCTTCACGGGACATATGTCTACATCCTCATGTGCCACTACTAAACCATTTCCCTTGAGAGTCTTGTTGGCTCTGCCTCGGTGGTCGGGTGATTCCCTCCTTCCTTTTTTGGACAAAAGGATCTAATATGCCCCGACCTGTCTACACTTATGACATATCTTATAGGCATTTTCTAGTCTTATCGGCCTTATAACTGATGTTGAGGCTAAATCAAGAGTCCTAATTGGTGGAACATCAAGTCCCTTACTCTTCTTTGGTAGTCACTGCCCTAGTGCATGAGACATTGGTTGCATTTGTGGTACCAAAATCTTTCCCTTTTTAAAACTACTAGGCATTTGTTCCCGTGTTTGAATAGATCTTTTCTTACTTTCTACCTTATTATCCTTTTCTAGAAAGTCCCTCATCAAATGTCCTACTTGCCCACACTTGTGATAGGTACTGTTTTCTCATTGTGTCTTAGTTCTTTTGACATTTTCAACTACCCCAACATAACTATCTTGATCAGAAATCTTGTTAGAGCCCAGAACTTCATCATTAGGGGTTGGTAATCTAGGTTGTGTTACTAATATCCAATCTACTATATGCATCACTGCTGTCCTAACATGTCTAACAAGAGCATCAAAAGAAGGATTCCTTATTATGGTTGGATCAACTTGGGGATTCTCAGGCAGTCATTCTTCTCTCTCCTAATCCCTTGCACCTTCTCCTAGTGCAACAACATTGCTTTCAGCAATGTGTTCCTTATGTTCTCCAGACATATTTAAGCTTTACTCTATCTTTTGCATAAGTAGAAGTCACTATAAGATATACTGGAGGACAGTAGAATAGACTCAACATCTTAGTCCCATGTCTCTGTAGACTCAGCGAACCTTAAGCTCTGATACCAAACTTGTAACGACCACCACCAAACTGACAACCAAATCATGATTAATTATGCGGAATAATCATAAGCATCAGATTAACAAAAATCACTTAAATTTAAAACCATTTTGCAAAGAGATCCTCTTCGAAGAAACTCTTACTGAAAGATCCAAAACATATACATATCATGATTCACATTGTACAAACACTATTTTATCTCATCTCAAGGATAACATATAACCATTGCTATGTCAACACATATACTGAAGCAACATAAACCTTGAGGCATACAAGCCAAAATCTTCAGATCGTTCATGAAACCATTAAGAACTGACTCCAAGGACCTGAGAGTACAGAGACGACACATAGGACTTCTATCTACAAGATACGATAGACAGTACACTCAACCTGAGTTGTTAATGTTGTCCCAACTGATGATCCTCCTCTTAAAAAAGGTCTCTACTACCTCATGCACGTCCACCTAAAAATTATGGATCCCACAGGGTGAGACAATTGTCCCAGCGAGAGATATAACTCTCCGCCGACCATATTATTATCACAAATAAGCATAATAAAACTAAGCAGAGGTTCTTTTATATTAACAAGCAAGATTAATCATTGTATGAATAGGACAAAGTAATCTCTTTACTTAAGTAAAATGATGCATTTACTCATGGTAGAGTAATAAACCATCTATCAACTTTACAAGGAATGTAAAGAAACATAAATAACATCTATCAACTAAGATGTAAAACTAAAGTACACATCAACCAATGTTTTCTGTATTCGATTCTTAAGCAAATACACTACACGGATGATTACATTTTACAATCACACTTATGCCCTGAGGAGATGAAGTATACTGTTCATACTCCAACCAAACACAAACTTCTCACAAGTCGGTACCATACAAGGTCAATGGAAGAGCCGGTTGCCAAGACCTCTCCTGTCCTGGTCATTACGAGACCATTGGCAGTGACATCTCATGTCAATATGCAAATAGAGCATGCCAAGATATAGTGGCATATTCGCTAACAGCTACAGCTATAACATGCACTCTCTTAGGGGAACATCTACTAACAACCGTCCCCAGTTATGAAATTACTAAGTCATGGCATTTAGCCATACTCTGAGCCATGGACCAGTTCAATGTGCTCAACATTGAGTCTACGACCGTAGTCGCACTCGATCCAGGATATGGCATATAACCAAATCCCCATTTATTTCGAGTTCGTAAGGGGATCGGCTCACACATGGCCATCCAATCTTATGCCCCCACATATTTCAAAATATGCACTCCGGGTTATACTGCGAAAAAACCCGTTTCACCATTCAGCAAATCCTAATGTTGATGGATCTATGGTTAGGGCAACATTTTATGATTCCTAATGATATATTAAGTGCATTACTATATTCTTTTAGCATCAAAAAAATTATACACATAAATCATAAACAAATGCTACAAAGAATATAATACATCTATCAAGTACTGTTCTAATCTTTAAAACACATTTAGATACATAACACTTGGGATCTCAGTCCCTGATCACATTGCTAGGAATTCTCATCCTTTCACTTCATCATCATGTTACTGGATCTGGGTATTCAAACCCTTAGATCGTCACATAGTATTGTTACCTCTGTAATAGGTAACTAATACCTCTAGGTCCTCAGACCAAGGTATACATGATACTTGTTGCATAAGCATCTCACATGGCTCACAAGGCCCATTTAAACATCTTGTGACCTTTCACTAGGCAACAACTATTCACAGGGATTACGAGGCCATTTAAACATCTTGTCACCTTTCACTAGGCAACAACTATTCACATGGCTTACAAGGCCATTTAAACATCTTGTCACCTTTCACTATGCAACAACTATTCACATGGCTTACAAGGCCATTTAAACATCTTGTCACCTTTAACTAGGCAACAACTATTCACATGGCATAAAAGGCCATTGCAATAAGAGAAATACAACATTCCCATTATTTTAGTAGAGACCCATAACGGCCCATGGACACCCAGCTCCCGATCACAGATTACCAGCGTAAGGGTGGCTACGTCAAGCATGGACAACCCTTTCCTACATGCCTGGACCGCACGGCTCAAGACTGGCATGCCACATGCCCATGCGGGCCCCACCTACTGGAGGGGTTATGGCAATGATACCAATTGTAATGTCTGGGCCCACTGCCCAAGGCTCTAGTAGAGTTTCAGGAATGACGACTATCCGCACAGACCACCACTAGCCTTAACTGCATGCTTTGTCCTCACTCACGTGCATGCCAGGATCAACTTCTCGATAGGTCACCCATCCCAGTACTACTCCAAGCTGAGCACGCTTAACTATGGAGTTCTTTAGTGATGGGTTCCCAGAAAAGGAGGTGCACCTTGTTGATATGGATAGTCCAATCATACCTTTCAAGAGTGTTTTATCTGAGGCCTCAAATCCTGGGATGTTACACCTCCTCTTGATGATTATTAGTTCACCATTAACAATTCACCTCATCTTTTATATTGTAATTAACACAACATGCAACATATGTCACTCAATCAATCACATATGATTGAAGTGTCCCTACCATATCGAGTATCAAGATGTGTGTATGTTAACATACTAAGCTTTAAGATACATTCTTATTTCATGTAATGTATCCATATTGGGCATGTGGTATAACCACATCACCGTGTCATTGTAAGGATATATCACCTAACACCATATCATGTACCCATATCAGATGGACTATCACTTAGTTTTTATCATCTCAAGTTAGCTTTGTATCAAGTATGAGCTTGATGCTTGACCCCATATCGTGTATAAGATATATGCTTGGTCCCTTATCGTGCACAAGGTGTGCACCACATCATTCATAGATTATAAGCCTCATCATGTATCGTTTAAATGGTATAAACAAGATACCATATCGGTTTTTCATCAAAGATTATCATGTTGGGTCTCCATATTCGTTAACATATCGGGTTACCTTGTTAGGTAGACCCTTAGGTTCACAACCTTTTTATACCTTCAACAATCAACCCTATTATATAGTGACATGACATGCTAGGTGTCTAATTGAATTCTCTTATCACAATCCATTATACAAAGGATATGGTATATCGGTTTTCAATCCATCATCTAGGGTTATCCACCATATTGCATAGAATGGGCCATATCGTGTGTGGGGTATAAATTAGACCTCATATCATTCACAATGTACAAGTATGTGCAATTTCTATCATCCAAGGAATATCAATCATATCATGCATGTGATATCATTCACCACTTATATCGGTTTACCCCTCACCTTGGGTTTCCAACTCTATGTTGATTAGAGTGCCTACTATCTCTATATCGTGTAAGAGTTGTAGTCTTAGACTTGTATCGTGTATAAGGGGTAAGAGCGTATCTCCCATATCATTTGTAAGACATGGCTCATATCGTGTATGATCTATCGTCTATCCCCATTTGGGGTTAACCCCCATCTTGGGTTTCATATTGGCTTTCAGGTATTTCAACTATATCGGGTTATACCTTGTATTTGAATCCATATCTTATATTGTGCATAAGTGTATGTTCAATCAATCATATCGTGCACAAGATGTGTGATTCAAGATATCGTGTACCAGGTGTGTACTACATGATCACATCGTGCAACAGGTACTTTCTTATCTTACTCATATCGGGTTACCCAAACTATGGTTTTAGCATATCGACTTACAAGTATACACTTGACCCTATATAATGCTTGGAGTATTTGGTTGACTTCCTATCGTGCAAAAGGTATATGGTTAACATCATATCATGATCAAGGTGCGAATTCCATCTCCATATCATGCAAGTAGATATAATCTCATAAACATATTGTGCAAGTGATATATGTACATAACCATATCGGGTTAGAGGTACTTGTTTGTATGCTTGAACCCGATATCACTTCATAAAGTGATACCATCTTCTTCAATCTCTAGACCATCATTCTAACTATTATAGTACATGGACAAAAGGTCCAACAACTAATATAACTCATAATTTCATCAACTATTCAAGAAGATTTTGGAATTAAAAGTAGATCATTTAGTATAGCAAGTTTGGTGATGAATAATAACATGATTGAGTTGAAGTTATATAACCCACCTTATGAACAACTTCAAAGCTCCAAGCTCCAAAGCTTTATGTTCCTAAGGTTTAAGATGAACTTATCCAAGGTCCAAGGATCGTTCACATTCCTCCATATACAAGAAATCACCATAGTTAAGAACTTGGTGAAGAAGGAAAGAGAGGAATATCCATAACCCGAAATCCTACTTCAACCAAGGTTGAAGATGACGAAAACTATAACTTAAGCTTGGTGCTCAAGCTCCCCTTGCTCCTTGAGATACATTGCATGATATCTAAGGGGATATGCACGATATCTCCAAAAGGAGGGTTGTGGGGTTTGTAAACTTCCATAAGTACGTGGAAGGTGAAGTATATATTCTTGAGTTCATGAGATAAACTGTATAAGAGGTGTCTTCACCTCATGCTACTAGATGACACGTGGCCATGCATGGTTGACATGGTTCCATGCATGAAAAAATATATATCTTGTCATGCAAGAGTCTTAAGGATAATCTAAAGGCAATATCTCAGCCATTCCTTATCTTGTTGAGTAAGTTATCTCATCTTTATCTCATCAATAAGGCAAACAGATACACTTTTTGCAAGGAGCTTGCAACTCGTCAGGGGACAACCCCTTGAGATGTTTTGCATGTCGTGACCTTTTCCAAGGCTCAACAAACCTATAGGAGACTCCTACTATGCTCCTTGGCCGATAGGGCTCCTATATCAAGTATGCAACTCGATACAACATATATAAGGCTTTACCTTCAATTCTTTCTTGGTCTATTCATCACCAAGAATATCACCATTCAAAGAGGATTCAAACATAGTGTATCCTTATTTCTCTTTCCTCTAAAAGATACATAGAGGTTGTAGGGACACTCTAGAGGTCGTAATTTGCATTTCTGCCCTATAATTTGGGTAAATTACAAATTGTACCAAAATTGGTGCACAAAGTGCTAGCGTTGTTCAAACAAGTTATAACTTGGGATTTAGGCTTTCATAGAGAAATAAATTAGCATAATTCTCTCTCTTATGATATTAAAACACTTAGAACACATTCAACATGTGACATATTGCAATGTCACCCCTCATCTTGGGCAAATTGCACTTTGGTCCAAAATAAAGGAACATTGCTCAAACATCATTCAATCAGGACCAAACTTGAACATAAGTGTGTCACATGATAAAAAAACTCCTTAGAGGATTATATTAAATTTCTAAGCAACTTACTTAGCCAAAACAAATAGGGTTACCTCATAACCCAGGTCAGGGTCATTATAGTGGTAGGGTGAGTCCTCCTTTTCTTGAGATTTCTTCTTGGTTGACTAACCTACTTGTGCCTTCTACATTATCTCAAGGTTAGGCTGTTGTTAAGAAATTATCTCATTTAATGGCTTTTTCAAGTGGATTAGGAAGCCCAGGTCTGTCTTTCTTGAAAGAATTATGCTAAGAGCTAGTCTGAAGACAAGAAAGACTAAGAGTTGGGGTTATCACAAAATACTAGAAAAATGGATTCAAAATTTGCCTTTTTAAGACTACTTGTATACCAAGATTTCAGCAAGGTATTTATATGCATGTACAAAAATCAAGTCAAAATTGGCTAATTAGGTTGGTCATATTTTGTCAAAAATTTGTCAAAGTTTGTTAAGCGAGACAAAAAGCAATTAGTGTCAAAGTAGAGACGTACAATGTTCACCTATTCAGACCCCTCACCAAACTTATCATCAACCCTGTCCACAGGGTGTCAAAGAATGAGTTTGATCTAAAATAGACAAATTATAGGTCATTATGTGTGATCGACCATTCTGAAGATAGGATCTTTATAGCATATTGTCCTTGGAGGTGGTGGTAGTAGTCGTCTTGACACCTTTCAACCTTTTGGTGTGAAGCCAACATTTGTATCCAATAAAGTACGTAGAACCTATAGTTGTTTTAAAGAGGTTCTTATTGTGGACACCTATGATAGAACTATGGTTTCTCGAACTTGATATCAGCTAGAATGTTGCGGCTAAAGATTCTGATAAACTCTGTTATCTTGTTGGTGACTAGGGTGGCTCTTTCTTCAATGACACAGTTGGTTATTTTGTCATATTTTATGCGCTTTCTACTAAACATAGCATCGGAGATGTTATATAAGATGGATGTTTTGTTGATGGTGTTCACTGCTAGTAATGCCCAATGTCCATTATGTAAGATCAAAACAAATATTCATCATGGAACGTTGTACTTTAAGTTCTCTATCAACCCTATAGCTTACCTGATTCCTTTTTTGAAACAACATCTACTAATATTTTTTAAAACACCATGTATACATTGGTGAGATCATCGGCCACAAGTAGTTGACAAGCTGTCATGGCATTTAATGTCATGTATCCTCTTATTTTCAAGGCATCTGCAGGTCTGGGAGAAAGATTTGTATGTTTTCTCTTTCAAGAAACCACAAAGTTCTCCTCCCATGGTCACAAAACATCTAGAAGTAATTGTACTTCTTCCACAGATAAGCCATAGCATGCCAGTTCATCGAAGTTCTCAAAAGTAGGCATTGTAACATATGTCAATTTTAGTCCTTCTGGTGTGTCATTAGCTTGTTCCTCTTCTTCTTTTGTGTGTACATCACTTCCTTTGACAACTTGTTCTTCTGTAGGTGAGATTGCTTCTATGATGATATTAGTGGATGTTGTAATTGGAAGTTGTTCCATTTGTGGTCGAATGGTTGTCATCATTTCAACATATGGAGCTAGTTCTTGCTCACTAGTGGTAGGGACTTCCGTTGGGGCTTCTGGGACTTGTGGAGGGGGTTCCCTCTAAGAATGTACAGATGTTACATTTGTTTCACTAGGTGGTGGTGGGGTAGTAGGTGGCAGTAGTGAGGTCCTTCTTTCTACATTTCTGGACTTTCTTTTGAAGCCCTCTGCTTTCTAAGATCCTCTCACCAAGTAATCTTTTTGGGTAGAGGAATAAGGGAATACATATACCTTGGTATGTCTGCCATTTTTTTGTCGTAGAAGAACCTTCTTTCGTGCATGCTTTCCTTGACATATTTCCCCTGTAATGTTTCATTAAAATTTGCTCCATAGATGTTCCCCTGTCAATGGCCTCAATTATCCTCAGTGCTATGAAGGCACTGTCCCCTGAATTCTATCCTTCTTGAGAAAAATTGCATTCAATGGCAATTTCCTTCCAATTGGGGTGATACCACCTGCTTACTCCCTGTATCAGTCTTTTCAGGTGGGTTGGAATTTCTTGTATCATCTTGTGCTTTGCCTTTTCAAAGACCATTCGTCCATAGGGTAGGTCTTTGGCGCTGAAGTTGTAAGTGAGCACTCTTCTTTCATATAGGTCAACCACTATGAGCAACCAATGGTTATAGTCTTTGAAGGGAAGACTGATTAACTTCAAGGATCTTCTAATGTCTAGGGCATCTTGTAGCTCACAAACTGATGTGGTATCATTTCTTTCATTGAGCCCATGTTAGATGTTGCATTTAATATTGTCCCATATTTGTATTTTTGCATGTACTCCTCAATTATTTCCCCACAGAAGATTTTGGAAAGGGTTTTGCTTATTTTTTCCTGAGGTATAAAAGTGGAACACAAATTACCTCTTGTTAGAGTGTACTGGTTGTTGCAGTAGATAATATCATCTCCTACCTTTGCATCATTAGGGATTTCAGCCAGGACATGGATGCCCCATATCATCATAACTACAACTGATGACATATCCATATCGGCCATCTTATAGGGCAACAGAGGTAGTGTAGGAGGGAGTGAGGTGTTCACATCTGTTGAAGTTGCAAGCAGTTTGGGGAAGAATAGGTTTGCTGGTTTTTGGAGTGCTTCATCAAACATGTTGTCTACATTCCCAATATCCTCTTCAGATATTGTTTGTTCTATTTCTCTCTAAAAAAAGATAGAAAATACTCTACATGTTATTGCTTCATCTAGTAGTTTTTCTTTCATAAATCTATCACAGTGATGTGGGGGTGGGACCTTATAGCTGAACAGTGGGTCAAGCCTGTCCATTACATCTTCAATTGTTTCAGTGACATCCCTTCTTTCTTCTTGTTGTACCATTCCTACATCATTCTCTCCCACTGCTTCTTCTTTTTTATGGGGATTGTAGGTTATGTCGGTATAGGCACACTTTTCTTTGGTTGTGCTTCGAGACCTTTACTTCATTGTTGTTGGTTAAGTGCCCTGGCGAGGCTGGGGATGTGGTTGTGTCATATCACTCAGCAAGCACTCCTTTGTTGCTTGTTGATCCCATTGGCTCCTCTTCTTCTAGTTGTTGAGTGCATATGGATGTGCTTTCTTCAACCTAGAGCACTTCCTATCCTATTTGTACCTTTGCCATCAACATGTCCACCCTGAGATGGAAGTCAACATCTAATGTAGGTCTCGTTGGGGATGTCTATTATAATTCAACGGGCATTCTTATGGTTGTGGGGGAGTCCTCCTTTCTTTTTGCAGCTTCCTCTACAGATTTGTATTTTCCTCCCACAACTCATCATGTTCCTTGCATAGATATTCTGGTTTGTTTGTCACTCCAGCTAGTGCTTGCATGATCTGCACTTGATCTGCAGCTAGTTTCCGCATTGAGAGAGGAAGGCTAAGGACAAAATGGATGTCTGAAGTTAGCTTTTGTACCTGCACGGTTAGTACTGAAAGGTTTGTATTTATATTAGAATAATTTAGCATAGAGTTTGAGGCGAAGGTCGTCTATCTCTTGTTCTATCATCATAATTTTGTTGCAATTGTTGTTTTACATTGGTACTTGGTCATAGAGTTTACTTTATGAGCTTCTTCATTATCCTTATAAGATTCTTTTCTCAATTGTGTGCTTCGCTCAAGTTGTGAAGCCTACTTCTCATGTATCTCCACCTTCTTTCTCTTTCTAGGATCTTTGGCCTTGCCTTCCTGGTGTGATTTCTTGGTAGTTGGCTTCTTCATTGCTTCATCGAGGATGGATGCTCTTCCTTTAGCTTCAACTACTTCTGGGGAAGTAGATGTACCGGCTTGCTCTGGAGTATTTATATTTTCCATCTCTAGGTCTACCACCTTTGGGGAGGGTGGTTTCTTTGCTGGCTTTTTGGGGAATCGCATGAGTACCCTTTTTCTAGTTGTTTGTTTGGTGGACACTTCATGTGGCTTCTTGCTTGTTTTATCTATTGGTTTGCTAGTACTTGTGCCTTCTCCAAATACAAGTCTGGAGATCTTTTCTTCCTTGAAAACAAGCTTCTTTAGATGATAGTCTTTTAATCTTGGGAGGGGAAGCAAGAGCTTTGACCTACAGAAATGGTAGGTGTATCCTTGTTGTTTCCTTGCTAGGACATTTTCTATAATTAGATACTTGGCATCCCCCAGTGTATCTCCTTCTGAACTTAGGAACCACTTCATCTAGTTGGGATACCTGAGTTGTTATGCAATGTAAGTTATTATTCCCCCCATGCAGAAGTCTGGAGGGCCATCCGGTCCCATTACAGCGGACAACATGTCAATCATAATTTTGCCAATATTAAGTGTCTTTCCTTCCATTAGACTCCACAAAATATGGAGGTCTAATCTGGTTACATTCCATGTGTCGGATCTAAAGATTAGGGAGTTCGCAAAAATCTTGTGCACTACTCTCATGAAGCCTGAGTGCATAATTGTGGCTTTCGATTGCCCTTAGCTATATTTTAAAATTCGTGAGAGTATTCCCCAGGTCTTATCATTTGTGAATCCCTTTACGTCTTTGTCTCCTCATGCCTTGTTAGCACGTTCTGTGTGTTTATCTACTTCTCAATTAAAATGTAGTCCTTCTTCATGATCCTGAGTTATAGCTTATACTCATTCCCACACTCTGATATCTCCTCATTTTCCACATCTAGCTTTATGATGGGGGACATGAATTCTTATGTCAGGTCATCATAAGAATTCATTCTCATGAAACACATCATGTATATTCCTATCTAATCCAAGCTCTATTTCACCCTCTGGTATATCCCCAATTGCTCAGGTTGTTGATGTCCCCATATCTAGTTTCCTTGCATTTCATCCTGGTAGATATGTCACACCATATTTCATGGTGCTCTTAATCTCTGGGTACCAACTGATTGTCAAGTTATTCTGTTCTATTGGCCTGTGCTAGTTGGTTGGGGATGTTTCCAGGTACAATTGGCTTTAGAGTGGTGGCCTTGAATTTTGCCTTCTCCTTAGATATCTTGGCCTCTTCATGGGCCTCTATTGGTCAGTCTTGGGTGCAGATCTTGTCTTGGGGTTCTATATCTCTTCTAATAGTGTGTACTCACAGACCTTTGTCCCTATCTATTCTTCCTCCTCTTTCGATTCCTCAGGGACTAGTTTGGCCATGATCCTTTCCATTTCTTCTTCCAGCCTTGTTGTGATGCTTTCAAGAGTGGGTTCTCCATGTTGTTCTATGTATCTTGCATGTTAAACTTTTATCTTGTCCACTCTTTATAACTCTTCTACAATCATCAAGGATCTCACTTTCTTGGTGTATTCAGACTCATGTACCTAGATTTTTCCCTACTTTCCTGCCATCTTATGCTTGTAGTTACACTAAGTATCTCTAGCTTGTCATCTCTCATTGTTCTACTTGTCGATAGTCTATAGGTATCGTGCTTTGGTCCTTGCTTCATCAAAGTTTCCTTCATCTCATTTGACCTTATGACAGGGGTCACCTCTGTCTCTTCGACATCTTCCACTACTTCTTCTTAGGTTTAATTGTGGTTCCTCAGTAATTCTGTTAACGGGAGAGAGTGATTAATATCATCCTTTTATAGGTTTTTGTCACTTAGCTTTCAACAGTTGTTTGGCCGGGCTTTTGGGAGACGGTGAAGGTGCCTTGAACATCTGATGGGTCTCCTACATTTGTTAGTCGATGGCATGCATACATTCATCAGTCGATGGCTCATCTACGACTGACGTCTGATGGCAGTTCTACTCAATCACCCAGTGGCTCCGCCACCCTACCCAACCGGTGGTGAGGTATCATGTTGTATCAATCGGTGGTCCCTCTAGATTCCAACTATGGCCTTGTGGTGTTACTCATGCAATTTTAAGGATATATACATGAATTTCATTAGTTTCATTATGTTCATAGTAAAACCTAATAACCAAGTTTGAAATCTTTTTATAGAAAATTGTTAATATGAATCTATTGTTTATTGATAGGGAAAGGTACTAGAGCCTTAAATTGATACATACAAAATGCTAAAATGAAAAAGAGGACATGAAAGGTGTAGGAAAAATCCAAAATCCTCAGGTTGCCTCCCAAGAAGCGCTAATTTTAAGTCTTTAGCTTGACTCTATTTTATGGCTTCTCACAGTTCTTTAGTTGGAGTAGGTTTAGGCTCCTCTAAGTCCAACTTTGATCTTCTTACCAAAGCATCATCTTCACAATATCTTTTGACTATGTGCCCATTAGCCTTAAAAGTACCAGTCTTTTCACTGGTAATCTCCATTACCCTTGATCGGTAAATCTTGACAACTGAGAAGGGGCCAGACCATCTAGACCTTAGTTTTCATGGACATAGCCAGATTGTTGAGTTGAACAACATCATCTTGAGACCTAAGAATTTTTGATACTTGATCTTCTTTACTGATCACTTTACCTAAAGCATTTAAAACATTCACAATAGAAGAAAATTTTGCATACATTTCACTAATAGACTCATTTTGATCCATACAAAATTTTTCAAATTTTTTCTTAAGCATTCCAATTTTAGATTTCTTAACTTGAACAGTTCCTTCATGGATTATAAATAGTCTATGCCATATTTCATATGTTGTTTCACAACTTGATATTCTATTGAATTCACCAATGGAAATTGAACAATAGAGTATACTTACAACTTTTGCATTCATTTGGGTTGATCTTACCGTATTAGCATCCCAATTTGCATACTCTATTTGAGGAAAGTCATATGGATTTGACACCATCCTCTAGAGATCCCAGCTAATTCCCTAGAAGTAGAATTGCATCCTCCTTTTCCCACAAATGTAGTTAGTGCCATCAAAAGGTGGAGGTCTAGCCATGAGTATTCCTTCCAAGTTAAGGTTGTTGAGTACCCCATCACCCATTCTTCAAGACTTTGTTAGAGTTCCTTGAAGCCTTGTTATGATACCAAATGAAAAACCACTAGAGGGGGGTGAATAGGGTTTTATAAATATTTTAACAATAATTCAACTCAAGCAACCACAATTGAGATAAGAAGAAAGAGGCAAGGTGTTTAGAGTGGTTCCACCCTTAGCAAAAACTAAGGGAGTCAGTCCACTACCCAATTGTTTCCAATTGAGATTTTGAAAGTATTAAAATTTTATTACCTCACAAGGATGTTACATAAAATTACAAATACTTTCACCACCCTTTGGACAGCCTTCACCTAGAAGTAGTCCCACCAACCTCGAAGCAGCCTTCCTTGAAGTAACTTCAATCTCCCCCTTGAAGTAGCCTTCCTCTTGAAGTAGCTTCCCATTGAGACAACCTTCTTGAAGTAGTCCAAAGTCCTCCTTCTCTGTCGAGAAGATTAAACCCTCTCCAATCCACAGCGTCCAACCCTAGGTGTAGCAAGGAGAGTACAAGCAATAAGAAAGGACAAGAAGGGAAAATAGAAATTACAATTACCGTTGTAGCACAAGGCTTGATTTCCTATATCAAGTGTTTTGATCTCCTAACCAATGTGTATGGAAGTGGAAGTGCAGTGGGTAGGAGATGCTAGCATGTAGGACATGAATTTGTAGCAATGGAAAGGATTAGCAAATGCTAGAGTTGCTCAATTGCTCACAAGAGTTGATTGCTAATTGCAAGTATGTATGGTCAAGTGTTGCACAAGTGTATTTTGGGTGTCCTAAGACATGTCCTATTTATAGGAATGGCCTATGAATGCTTAAGGATGTTCTAGACACTTTCTAGGGGGTTCTAAGTGCTTAACTAGACGTTAGGTGTCCACTAATTGTTTTAGTAACGGCTAGTTAATTAATTCTAAAAAGTGCAGACAGACACCTTCTCGGTCGAAGTCTTTGTCGACCGAGAGACTCTCGGTCAAACTCTTTGTCGACCAAATGACAGTCTGGAGCAAGTGTATATAACGTTCGATTCCAACTCCCAACTACCTTGTCTGTTGTGTCTAACTGCTATAGAACCTATTAGAAGAGTTAACCCGAGAGACTCTCGGTCGAGAAGATGTTCCACTGAGTGTGTATCGATCGACAATTAGTTCGACCGAGAATGTATCTATTTTGGTGGTTCTAGATAAATACTAAGTGTGTGTATGAGTGTGCAGTTGTGCCACTATTGTAGGGGATGACTTATCTAAGTGTTGTGAATGGATAGGGAAGATCTAAACGCTTGATTTACATGATATCTAAGTACTTGTACATTATATACATGTACAAGTTTTTACATTTGATTACAATCATGAAATTAAAGCATTTTGAGTATATAGATCTTCCAAAGGTTAGTCATCCACTTTATTCCTGCAACGCTCAAGTAGCACATTAGATCAATAAGAATGAAATGTTTGTCATCATCAAAACAAAGAGATTTAAATGATGTCTATTTATCCAACAATCTCCCCCTTTTTGAAGATGACAACCATTTTCAAAATATAAATCAAATAAAAATGAGTTGAGTTTCATACCTGAGATTTTCCGTGTGTATTTCTTCTTTTGTTTATGAAATGTGTGCTTATTATTCCCAAAGAAGTGTGGAACATAAAATCCAACTCTTAGGGAATATAGCAACTTTTAATGTAAAGCCAAGAGACTATGAAACTCATTGATTGAGTATTTAAGATTTATATTATTTCTCTCCCTTTGTCATTTCAAAAAGATAGCCGTTAAAATCATGTGTGAAAAACTCCCCCTTAATAGGTGCTCCCCTTTCAAAAAGATAACCATCAAATCATTTGAAAAGATGTCCATTTAAAGCCAAAAATGTAAGGATTAGAAAAACCGACCGAATTAAGAAGCACAAATGTCGAAGAAAACATCTTCTAAGGGAGTAATGAGTAGTTGCTTCCTTATTTTATTGAATTGATCTAATGGAAGCAGTTTTGTGAAAATATCATCCAATTGATCTTCCGTATCAACATGATGAAGGGATACATGATTTTTAGATATATGATCCCTTAGGAAATGATGACAGATTTCAATATGTCTGGCACGACTGTGTAAAATAGGATTATGTGTCAAGTTTATAGTGCTTGTATTGTCACAAAAGATAGGCGTGGATGAATATGTAAAACCATAATCGTTTAAAACGTGTTGCATATAAAGTACTTGAGCACAACAAGACCGGGCTGCCATATATTCAGCTTCAGTTATAGAGAGGACAACCGTGTTTTGTTTCTTGCTAAACCAAGATACTAAGGCTCTTCCTAACAAGAAACAACTACCACTTGTGCTCTTTTGATCAATTCGAAAACCAGTGTAATCGGCATCGGTATAAGCTTTAAAGTCCAAAGATTGTCCTTTAGGATACCATAGACCATATCTTGTAGTGTCGGCTAAATATCTTAAAATATGTTTGACGACTTGAAAATGAGTTTTCATATGTTGTGATTGAAATCGAGCACAAAGACCAACAGAAAACATGATGTCCGGTCTAGAAGTAGTTAAGTAAAGTCAGCTACCAATCATGGCCCTATATAAGGAATCATGAATGGGTTCCCCATTGTCATCCTTATCAATTTTAGTAGAGGTAGCCATTGGAGTGGTAGCATGTTTGCAATGTTCCATTTCGAAATGTTTTAAAAGTTCATTTGTATATTTCTCTTGGCTTATAAAAATCCCGGTGGGTGTTTGCTTTATTTGAAAACCAAGAAAGAAAGTAAATTCTCCCATGAGACTCATTTCAAATTCCTTTTGCATGATATCACTAAATTGTTTACATAAAGATTCATTTGATGCACCCAAGATAATGTCATCAACATAAACTTGAACAACTAGAAAATCAAACTCATATGTTTTGAAGAATAAAGTAGAATCTGAATTTCCAATTGAAAAGTTGTTATCAAAGGGATAGTTTTTGAGTCTTTCATACCAATTTCTAGGTGCTTGTTTTAAACCATAGAGTTTTTTCTTAAGTTTGTATACATAGTCACCTTTTTCCAGAATTTCAAAACCAGGTGGTTGGGAAAGATATACTTCTTCTTGTATTATTCCATTTAGAAATGCACTTTTGACATCCATTTGGAATAGTTTGATGTTTTTGTGGGCAGCTATAGCTAGTAGTATTCTAATGGCTTCAAGTCTTGCCACTGGTGCATAAGTTTCATCAAAGTCTATTCCTTCTTGTTGATTGTACCCTTGTGCTACCAACCTAGCTTTATTTCTTACTAATTCCCCGTCTTCATTTAACTTATTTCTAAAAACCCACTTAGTTCCAATAATGGTCTTATATTGAGGTTTAGGAACTAAGTCCCATACATCATTCTTAATGAATTGGTTTAATTCTTCTTGCATTACCATTATCCAATAATCATCTTTTAGAGCTTCATTCACCTTCTTAGGTTCAATTTTGGATACAAATGCCATATTTGCAACATCTCTAAAATATGAATGGGTTTTTATTTTATCATTAGGATTTCCAATGATGAGTTCTTGAGGGTGATCCTTAATGAGTCTAGGAACGGGTTGTTGTGTCTCAACTTGTTGATCATTTGTAGCATTTTGATCATCTTTAGTTGATATGGTTAGATTTTCTACTTGATGAGTAATATCAACTACATCATAATTTTCAGTTCTTAGTTCTTCATGAAAAGTAATGTGAATGGATTCTTCAACTTTTCTAGAGATAGTGTTGTAAACTATAAATGCTTTACTAGAAGTTGAATATCCTAAGAACAACGCTTTTTGTGATTTAGAGTCAAACTTTTCTCTATAATCTTTTGTGTTCAAGATATAGCAAGTTGAACCAAAAGTATGAAAATAGTCAACCCTTGGTTTCTTAGTATACATGATTTCATATGGTGTTTTCTTCAAATAAGAATGTACGATTACTCTATTTATCACATAACAAGTTGTGTTTACTGCTTCAACCCAAAATGTTTTAGGTGTATTATGTTCAAGCATCATAGTCCTAGCCATTTCTTGTAATGACCGATTCTTCCTTTCAACTATTCCATTTTGTTGTGGAGTGCGTGGAGCAGAAAAATTGTGAGTTTATCCTTGAGATGTGCAGAATTCTTCAAATAGATGATTCTCAAATTCTCCTCCATGATCACTCCTAATTGTGCATATTTGTTTTGTAATTGATTTTCAATCTTTGAACAAAATTGTATGAAAACTTGAATAGTATCATCTTTATTTGCAAGAAAATGTACCCATGTATATCTACTGTAGTCATCAACAATAACAAATCAATATATTCTCCCACCAATAGATTGTGCCCTCATAGGTCCGAACAAATCCATATGAATAAGTTCTAGTGATCTACTTGTGCTAAGCATGTTTTTGGGCTTAAAAGAAGTTTTAGTTTGTTTACCCAAAGTACATGGTTCACAATTTTTAGATTGATCAAAAGATAACTTAGGCAAACCACGAACAAGATCATATTTAACTAGTTTTTTGATAACTAATTTTCTATGCCATAGTTGTAAGGAGTTTTCTTTTGCAAGTAAACATTTTCCAACTACAGATGCATAGAGTTAGGTCTAAGGATATATAGATTTCCAACTCTTTTTCCTTCATAAACAACATTTGTAGTATTTTCTATTAGTAACTTGCACCAATTTTTGTTGAATAAAACATCATATCCACTATCACATAATTGACTGACACTTATTAAATTATGGTGCAAACCATCAACAAGTAAAACATTTTTTATTTCAAGGTTTGTACCAATATTACCTATTCCAACAATTTTACCTTTTACCATTGTTAAGATATTGAATAAGATAAATGGTTTTGTTATCCAAAATAAATATCTCATTAAGAAAATGATTAAGGTATATAGTGTCTTTGGTACACTCAGCGTGTATTCCAACTTTACTCTCTCTATATTTATATACTAAAAACCACTCTCTCTAAATATATACTAAAAACCATCACCCCTAACTCCTTTCTGTCCACCTAATCCCTAAAATGATCAGGACTTGTTATATCCCAATATAGATCACATGAAATTATCAATTTTTAAAATGCATCGGCCACCCTTCTCGATCCTCTCAATGTTTTTTTAGAAAAGGCTGAAATTTGATTTCATAACTTTCGTTCCATAAAATTTGTTGGAATCATCATCATATATAACTAGGTATAAACCGGTTCATTTCACGGGCTTAAGAGTAATTAAAAAAAATTAAAATTTTGCTTGTATGCTTAAGTTCAATATTTCTGAAATATATTAATATATATCCATCATTTGAAACACTTGCAAACAAATATTTTGTTGCTTTTGTAGAAGTGATGCACATGAAATATATAAGAACAATTGTTTCTTGTCTGTTTGGTACCAACGTAGAATAGTGGGAAATTAAGATAAGAAGAATTTACTACCGTAAAAAGTGTGACATTAATATATACAAACATCAAAGAAGTTTGGTAAAATATATTTTACAATCCAAAATCGAGCAACCTAACTTTTTTCAAAAATGTTTCAAACAGAAGAAAAGAAATGATTAGTAGTAGTGCCCATAGAGGATGTTCATGGTGCATTATTTGGCAAGATGCTTTGGTTCGTTGGATTCCTCTTGTTGTTTCATTATCTTTTTTCCTACAGCTTGTTAGGTTCCTAATCAGTACCAATTTACAAAGCTGCTAGACGTGAAATCGGTGATGTTATTGGCTCACCTAACACAACATACAAGATACAATTATTTTTACAATAATCATATTTACAATGTGGATGAGTTAAATAAATATTAAAATAAAAGTTGGATACTTGCAAACCAAGATTTTAAATCTTTTGTAGAAGAGATGTACTTGAAAACAATTGAATAGATACATTTCTACTGTGTTGTTTCTATTGTTAGTCTACTTGATACCAACACAGAGCAATGTGTAGACAAGATTAGAAGTCTATGTTATATGGCAATAGATTCACAATAATCAGAGCACGATGCCCAGATCCCAGGAAGAGATTTTGCAATCCTCTCTACAGGTAACAATAGTGAAAACCACTAGAGGGGGGTTGAATAGGGTTTTATCAATATTTTAACAATAACTCAACTCAAGCAACTACAATTGAGATAAGAAGAAAGAGGCAAGGTGTTTAGAGTGGTTCCACCCTTAGCAAAAACTAAGGGAGTAAGTGAACTAACTAATTGTTTCCAATTGGGATTTTGAAAGTATTTAAATTTTATTACCTCGCAAGGATGTTATATAAAATTACAAATACTTTCACCACCCTTTGGACAACCTTCTCCTAGAAGTATTCCCACCAACCTCGAAGTAGCCTTCCTTGAAGTAACTTCAAGCTACCCCTTGAAGTAGCATTCCTCTTGAAGTAGCTTCCCATTGAGACAGGCTTCTTGAAGTAGTCCAAAGTCCTCCTTCTCCACTGAGAAGATCAAACTCTCTCCAATCTGCAGCCTCCAACCCTAGGAGTAGCAAGGAGAGTATAAGAAATAAGAAAGAACAAGAAGGGAAAATAGAAATTATAATTGTTGTTGTAGCACAAGGCTTGATTTTCTATATCAAGTGTTTTGATCTCCTAACCAATGTGTAGGGAAGTGGAAGTGCAGTGGGTAGGAGATGCTAGCCTGTAGGAGACAAATTTGTAGCAAAAGAAAGGATTAGCAAATGTTAGAGTTGCTCAATTGCTCACAAGAGTAGATTGCTAATTGCAAGTATGTATGCTCAAGTGTTGTACAAGTGTATTTTGGATGTCATGAGACATGTCCTATTTATAGGAATGGCCTATGAATGCTTAAGGATGTTCTAGACACTTTCTAGGGGGTTCTAAGTGCTTAACTAGCCGTTAGGCATCCACTAATTGCTTTAGCAATGGCTAGTTAATTAATTCTGAAAAGTGCAGACAGACACCTTCTCGGTCGAAGTCTTTGTCGATCGAGAGACTCTCGGTCGAACTCTTTGTCGACCGAAGGACAATCTGGAGCAAGTGTATATAATGTTCGATTCTAACTCCCAACTACCTTGTCTGCTGTGTCTAATGGCTATAGAACCTATTAGAAGAGTTAACCTGGGAGACTCTCGGTCGAGGAGATGTTCGACCGAGTATGTCTCGGTCGACAATTAGTTCGACCGAGAATGTCTCTGTTTTGGTGGTTCTAGATAAATACTAAGTGTGTGTATGAGTGTGCAGTTGTGACACTATTGTAGGGGATGACCTATCTAAGTGTTGTGAATGGCTAGGGAAGATCTAAACGCTTGATTTACATGATATCTAAGTACTTGTACATTATATACTTGTACAAGTTTTTACATTTGATTACAATCATGAAATTAAAGCATGTTGAGCATATAGATCTTCCAAAGGTTAGTCATCCACTTTATTCCTGCAACACTCAAGTACCACATTAGATCTACGAGAATGAAATGTTTGTCATTATCAAAACAAACAGATTTAAATGATGTCCATTTAGCCAACAAATAGGTCCCCCACATGCCCACTGGTCTTCCTATATAATATCAGATTAGGTACATAAAAGAGATGTATCTTTAATTATTATCATTTTGGGGCAGTGTATGCAAGGTCACTATTGTTTTGGTTCTCTACTGCAGAACGCCTAGACTCCAGGAAGAAGTAAAACATTAAAACATACCAATCAAAAATTTCGTTTGTTTCCTTCACAAAATGACAACATGCTTGCTTTCTTTATGCAGTCAACATGATTAGTGAAATTCTTCTATTTGGAAGTTGGTTCCTTCTTTAGTGCCTTCTCCCAGCAGAGTAATTTCTTCAATCCAAAAAAGTATAGGTATATCTTAACCAAGTTAATTGAGATATGGGGATTTACATATAAAAAAAACAAAAGTTACAATAAAATATCGGCCTGTGGTAATACTGGCTTGACAAATGTCATAATAGTTATGGACTCTAACGCATATAATATATTCTAATTTCGTATTGAATAGAAAAAATGTATACATATTGATGATGTTATTTCTAACTTTATGATTTAAGGTCTACACAATTTTTTGATGTAGTACTTTCACATTTATGTGAGCTATAGTAAGACAAATAAGGCCTACATCCATGTCTAGTGGTTGTTAGAAAGTGAATTTTCTATCTTCTTTTTTTTAAGTAGGGATCATATGAGAAATTACTCATGATAAGATGTACATGGATCATATGATATTGTCATTGCAAGGATGAATCAATCATTGTGATTCTTTGTTTCTTATGTATAAAGTTAATTCATGTAAAATGTTCTTATGTTAAATAGATATAGGTGTAGGGTGAACCTAACATTGTTATTTCTCCTTAGGTGACTCTAATTGGCTAATTAGACACATAGGGAAATTACTCATGATAAGATGTACATGGATCAAAAACCAAAAGCTCCTTTTCCCAACATGTACAAAAGGGTGGGGGGAAGTTGTTACATGTCTGCGACTGAAGGAATCCATGAGGATTTCATAGACATATCAAGAGAAATAACTATTACACCTCCTGTTGTTAGTGGCATATATGAAAGAGAAGAGCATATATTCATGAATTTCATTATACAAACTAATGCATGTGTTTATAGTGAAAATGGGAATTCAGATGGTTCACGTTCACATGATGACATTCTATTGGTTATTTCCATAATAAATAGTAGAAATAAAAAAGGAAGACATTGCCATAAATAAATAGTAGTGCATATCACTATGATCTAGACAATCTACCAATCAAAGGAAGTTGTAAATAGATCAAGAATAAATACTCTTTCCTCCAATATACAAGGAAGGTTAGAGGGTAGCTGTTGTGCATATGAAACATAGAGAATCCATGCGCACTTCATAGACAAATATCATAGGTTTGAATAGATTATAACAATATAGATAGTAAGGAAGATAGAACAACTAGTCTATACTCTTGTCCACAAGCATATAGACACGGCCAGCTGCTCATACTATATGAAATATCTAAATCCTCAAGAGACATAACCATTACATTTCATGTTGTTAGTGAAATATACATGAGAATAAGGCCAATGGAAATAATATCTATGTCTACCAAAAACATTATCAAACTATTGCCCTTCTATAACCTAGGTAAAGCAAGAAGGATTTACTCAAATCTGCCATTAGGACTGATAGAATTAAATGTATGAAATCATGTTACAAAATCAAAAGGCAACTCTACTCCTTTGAGAACTAACAAGCAACATCCCACTTAAAGATCAACAACTAGACTGGTTACCCATAGATAAGATTTAAATGTTAAAATTCGATATTCCTGCAATATACATGCCACTTTCCACATTCCAATAGTTCCATGTAATGACTTATTCTATTCATGTTTACTTGTGGATGTCATCCAGCATTATGATGATCGACTATAATTCAACTATTTCATGCATGCAGGTAAAAATGCACATGGGACTTATACATGGAAATTTATCAACATGTGATGAAATGGATACTAAGCAATTAGATGAGGAACACCTAAAATGGATGGGAAAGAAAAAAGTTGATAAAGCAAGTAATTTAATTTGACAAACAACCTAAATTCCCTTTTAGATGTGTGGTTTTCTGACCTTTTGCTGGGTTGTAATGGAACAAGCATAACTTTCTTTCAATATATAATGTACATATTTAATTGCACATTTCTATTTATTTGCATCTTTTGTAGTAGTATTAAAATTTTGAACATATGATGGATATAGAATCTCAGTTCGTTGTCCTAATGGAATGGAGGTCTGAGGCTACTTCTTTCATGGTGACTTACGCTATGAGAAATTGCTATGTTAAATCGGTTAGACAAGCTTTTTTGGGGTGTAGTGAATGTTGTATGCACACTTAACCAAATCAAGTATGATAGTAAGAGTCATTTAGATCTATGTGTCATAGATGTTGCCTCCTATCTTAAAATTTTCTAAGATATTTCTTGCTAATTTTATGACTTATACATTGATAGTGTCTACTGAGGGCTTTTGTGGATAGACATGTGATCATAAATTTTCAAACTTTTCAGTTGCTATGAGGCACTGAAGTTGCACTCCCTTTGGATGATCAACACCACTAAAAATATAATTCATGTGGACACATGATGGTAAATCATTGATGAGACTTCAAGATTGAATCCTGGGTACACTACGTTTAGGATTTTGGTCAGTAGCAATTACCATAGTAAGAATCATTCAGATCTATGTGTCATATATATTTCCTCCTATCACAACTTTTGCTAAGATTTTTACTGCTTCCTTTATGACTTTTACATTGATGGTGCCTATTTAGACCTTTTTTTAATAGACGTGGTAATAAATTTTTACATTCTTAAACTTCTATGAGGTACTGAATTTGCATTGCCCTTGGATGGTTGATTCCATTGAAAAGATAATTCATGTAGATGCATGATGCTAAAGCATTGATGAGATTGCAGGATTGAACCCTAGATACATTACATTCAAGATTGCGGTCAATAAATTCTATTGAGTTCAAACAATTGCTACTATAGTTAACTATTCTAAGTCATCAATCATTACTTATATAAGGGAAATCCTACCAGTCATTTAAATGTTTAAGGTTGTATCATTGTCTCATTTGGGTGGACCTTGCATTCCTAACATAGTTCCCTACTCTGTTCTAGAATCAGTTCCCTATTCCTTTCTCATTCTTCATATTCCAACTTGCACTAACCAATGGTTATTTGTATTGATTATGATAATTGTTTGTACATCATACATTAGCAACATCAAATTTACTATTAGTTAAACATACATATTTCAAAAAATGTCCCTACATATCTATACAATTATCCATTTTATTGTGTGTACTCTCTTACTAAATAATTTATCAGCCACTGTTGATTGTTCAATCTATATAAATTCATTTCTTAATTGATTAAGTCATGACACAAAAACATTTTCATATTACTCTGTCTCATTGACCTTTTTCAATGTCCAGATCATCCCTATGACCTTAATATTTGACTTGAACATCTAGTCTCCGTAGCAAGCCAAATCCATAGATGCATGATGCTAAAGCATTGACGAGATTGCAGGATTGAACCCTAGATACAATACATTCAAGATTATGGTCAATAAATTCTAGTGAGTTCAAACAATTGCTAATATAGTTAACTATTCTAAGTCATCAATCATTACTTATATAAGGGAAATCCTACCAGTCATTTAAATGTCTAAGGTTGTAACATTGCCTCATTTGGGTAGACCTTGCATTCCTAACATAGTTCCCTACTCTGTTCTAGAATCAGTTCCCTATTCCTTTCTCATTCTTCATTTTCCAACTTGCACTAACCAATGGTTATTTGTATTGATTATTGATAACTATTTGTACATCATACATTCGCAACATCAAATTTACTATTAGTTAAACATACGTATTTCAAAAAATGTCTCGACATATCTATACAATTATCCATTTCATTATGTGTACTCCCTTGCTAAATAATTTATCAGCCACTACTGATTGTTCAATCTATATAAATTCATTTCTTAATTGATTAATTCATGCCACAAAAACATTTTCACATTAATCTGCCTCATTGACCTTTTTCAATGTCCAGATTCATCCCTATGACCTTAATATTTGACTTGAACATCTAGTCTCCGTAGCAAGATGAATTCATATCTGTTTTATGTAAGTGAAATCATTCTCATACTTCCCAAACCGTGTTGTATTTTCTAACTATCTCTATCTTCCAAATATTTTTTTAATATGGTTGTCACTCTTCTTTTTTCATAGTAATACCAATGGTCATTTATGTCAGTTTTATTATGTTAAACATCCTACCCTCCACATCTCCATCTCTTTTTTGGCTGAATCAAGCATGCGCGTCTCCATCTCAAATAGAGGAGATTATACCTAATGGTACCATGACAAGCTTGCATTAACTTACATGTATGGTGACAAAGGGAGTTAGTTGATCTTCAAGTGATATTGAAGAGAGACAAAGGAAAGAATACAAATTTAATTAGAAGAAGAAATTGAGGGATATACAAAAATAAAGTTCATAGAGGTCTTAGGCTATAAACATGCCCCCACCCTAGTTGTAAGAATTGACAAGACATAGTCGAATGAAATCATTCCCATACTTCCCAAACCATGTTATATTTTCTAATTATCTAGGTCTTCCAAATAAATTTTGAATATGGTAGTCACGCTACTTTTTTTAGAGTAAAATGAATGGTCATTTATCAATTTTATTATGTTAAACATCCTACCCTCGACGTCCCTGTTTTAGATGTCTATTCATTAATCATTTTTTATCAAATGATATTGCATGGATTAGCAAAATAGTATGCAGCCACATAATGGATGTAGACCCCCTAAAAAAGGTGTGTATAAAAATAAGAATCAAGTGGATTTCAAGACTGGGATAAGGAACATCAGCAGTTTCGGTCTTGGCGGGAGTTGATCTTGAGAAAAAGAAACGACAATGAAGTCACGATTCATTATATATCGTTGGTTATCTTTACTTAAACACAAGTGAAAAGTCTACTTCTTGGCAACTAACTCTGTTAAATATCCGATCAGTGGCATTGTCACTCTCATCCTAAGAATAAAGAATAAAGAAAACCATTTACTAAAATATTTATGTTTTTGTGTGGCAATAAATTAGTAAAAATGAATGATATATATATATATATAATGTATTCTCTAACCTTGCTAAAAAGTTCTAATAATCTTTCAGTTCTGACGCCCAAAAATGAATTTGCATTCTCTCCAAAGAGCGTAACATATGCATCACCACTTTCATCAAGAATTTTGACTTTTATCTTCAACATAAAAAATGAAATTGTAAATGAAGAAATTTCAATAGATTTTGTTGTGCATATATTAAAATGTGTCTTTTTCAAAAATACCTCATTATGGAACACAATTGATGACACCGCAATGATAACATCGAGTACTACATGACTGAAATTTGTACGCTTCTAATTGTGGCTCTGATTGTAGAGTACAAAGGTTGTAATTTGGTAAAACAATTGGGAAAAAGTTAGACAATTTGAAAACTTGAGGTACAAAATTATTTAATTCTTCAAAAAGCTTTTACCATCCTAATTTTTGTGTAGTTTTGAGAGGGATGTAGTGAGATCAAATGTTACGTATTATTATAAATGTAATATCACCTTGTCAATTATTTTTTGAGCATAGAGAACTACATCATTGATAGTTATAAATGGAGGAGGAGGAGTAATATCTATTTGCTTTCTATTGTAAGGCCAGACAGAGGATGGTAGCTTGCCTTTCATTTTCTTCATAGAGAACCTTTTTCAAACATTAAAATAGATTACTATGATAAAATTTATTGAAATTAGTTGTTAAATGATGATTATTTGTATTCAAGGTTTACTAACCATTTTGTTAACATCTAAAATTCTAGAAGATTTATTGGTTGCAAGAAAAGATTTGAATATTCAGTAGTTGCAATGCAATATTCATCTTAAGAGTAATCTTTGTTGGGAACATATATAACATATATGTAACTTAGATCCTTTAAAAAGTTAATACCATTGTATAGATCAATTTTTGCTTTTGTTGCAAGGAGAATATCATTTTCCTTTGCAGTGATAACTAGTTGATCACCATATTTCTTTGCAAGTTCATTCCAGACAGTCAAACGAATGAAGCAGTTGCTAGTTTACAAAAGATAGATGTATATAAAGTATGATTATACTGTTTATATAATTATAATAAGTAACCTTTGGTCAACAATGTGGAGGATAATTTGACTATGAGTATACATGGTTCTTGATTCCAATCCCCAAATTATTCCAACTACATTTAATGAAATCATAATAAATTGTTAAGTGGTTACATAATATAGATTATTATGATAGAAATGTATAACATATTGATGATGGCTTGATTTCTGATTTTAATGATCTTATGTCATCCAACTTTGTGATACAGGGCATATGATAAGGTGTAGATTTGTCATCTTGTACTTCAATTGTTGTGGAATTGTCATTGATATCTATGATGAAATCATTAGGAACACTTTGAAACCAAATTGGTGTTTATTTTATTGTGATAGATTTTAATACCATTGTATTTTCTATAGAAAGCATTTCATCCCATTTTGTTAGATTCGAATGAGAAATTCTTTCTTGGATCTCATCACCATGTTAACAACAAATGAGTTGTTAAATAAAATTATACAACAAAACTACATAAAATATTAACTTCACGTAATTGGAACCTTTGCATCTATAAAAATTGCCACTAAGGAATCAGTTAGACCAGTAGGCTTATACACTACCATTTGTTTGTGACACGAACTAAGAGGACTACTTGTTGCTGATTTGGGCGTATGGCACTGAATAGACATGGTTTGCATCCTTATAAGACATCTACTGCCAAATATTTTGTGTTTTTTATACATAATTAAACATACAAAATGTATCAAAATATCTAGATTATTGCTATTTTCAAAAATGATTGACATATGAAACAATTTTAAGTAATGTATTACGAACCATGTTGTAAAAATGTAGAAAATTATGTTGGAATTACCGAAGAAGAGGGAACAAATGTTAACTTTAGTTTCTTGTTGTCATGAATAGGATTGTCATCTTCAGCATCGTCCATTCTTACATTGTCATTTTGATTGCTATACGTTCTTTTAGAGAACATCATTTCTTTTACAGGTGTTTTTGGATTGATCCTTTCCAATTCTCAATTTTGTCCACTACACATATTTCATAAAAGAATGTTATAAATGTATCATTTTACATAAGCAGTGGGTAACACATATAATAGTGACAAATTGGCGTAGCAGCTACTTGGAGAATGAAATTCAAAGTGGAAGTCAACATTAATAATTAATAATTCTAGATAACTTGAAATGTTCTTTGGAGGAGGAAAATAATGTACATGTCTTTCGCTTGAAGTATTTTTGAAATAGGATTGTTAGTATGTTTTATATGAATTATTTTCTTAATAATGCAACTTATTTTGTATTTCTCATTTATAAAATTTACTTTCAGAAATGTTATGCATTGTTGTACTAAAAATTTCCTCACTCTTACCATTGCTTGGATTTCCTATACAATAAAAATTGAAGGTAAGAATAGTGTTTCAATATGAGTAAAAGAATTTTTGAAAGATATAGAAAAGGTAATAGTTATTTTTTAAAGAATGCTACTTAATTTTTATTGGTAAATCATCAAATCTACCTTCAGAATTGTTATCGGTTGCTGCACTAACAATTTTCTCACTCTTGGCCTCAGTTGGGCTTCTTTTACAATAAAAATTGATGATAAAAATAGTATTTTAGGAATAAAAATTGAAATAAGTTTATTTTTATATTTCACTAAAGTTATTTTCTTGCTTATTTTCTATTGGAAATTGTCAAGTTTGCCTTCAAAAATATTATCAATTGTTGTACTAATAATGTTCTTACTCTTAACGAAGCCTGAAATTCTGGTAAGTTTCTACTTATTTTGTAAAGAATTCTACTTATTTTTTCTGTTGATCTTTTGAAATTTACCTTCAAACTAGTTATGTATTTTTATACTAACAATATTCTCACTCTTAGCTTGGTTTGAACTTTGTTACGACCCCACCTCCCGATAACCCCCAATTAAGGGAGACCGAGAGGTCGAAGCCGTATCCATAACTTCCGGATCAAAGGTTCGGCATATAACCAAGAACAATTATTAAATTTTAATAGACTAAACTAGAAAGCTGTAAGAAAAATAAACTTTTTGCATACCTTTTTGAAAAGTTGGATCTCTAAACTTTTATCCACTCATGGATTCTACTATAACTAATCCTCCTTGTATTTTACTTCATGTATTTCACAATATGACGATTTAGTGTTTGTCCTTTTGGCTTGTACCTAAAACGCCGATAAACAAAAATTTCGGTCAGCCGAAGCTGGTATGTGGGGGAAACAATAATTGTGCAATTATTCATAACAATGTATTGCATCCAATTACCATTTAACAAATAAGTTTACGTTTTAAGTATAACTGTGCAATCCATGCATTCCCTATCCTCTGTGATGTCCCTACAGTGGACCTGGATGCTACTTTCCTTATAGTAGATCCCCATTAAACCCCTCATGGTCCCACCTATAGGTGAACCAGTTTCTAGGGTTGAGTCACATGGCACTACCCGTAAGTAGCCCACTCCTTAACTCATGGCATGCTAAAGGGTCTCATGGCACTACACTTGGTAGCCCAATTTCTAACCCACGATAACCTAGACCTTACTCTAGGTTACCCCCTTTTTAGCCTTTACAAGCCACAGAGGGGGATCCAGATCTAAGCCAGTTATATATATATATATATATATATATATATATATATATATATATATATATATATATATATATATATATATATATATATATATATATATAGTGATAATCATAGTCACTTTATAGTTGCATGAAATAAAAAGGCATCCAATAGTTAATTTCAAGCAACCGATAAAACATTCGGAAATCACCATGAAACTAAAGTGATTATTCATAAGTGTAACCACGTACCTCTGATTGTAGATTTGAGACAGAATTAACCAGAATAGAGAAATCCCAATCAAGCAACCAATTACGCATAGAATCCTGAAATAAATATACCAATTTCCTTTTATTAATATTTATCCAACATCATCATATTCCTTAGGATTTCTATTCCAATTTTAGGGTTTCCTTGGAAATTAAGGTTTCACTTCATCTTTCATTATTCTAAACCCTAATTTTATACCATTATTCATAAACCCTAATCATCTCATCTATTCTTCAATATTAAGGTTATCTTAACAACATATAACCCTATTTTGGATTAAAGGCACCATTAACCATTAATCAAGTTCATTAAGCCTCTTTTATATTAAAGATATTATTTTATCCTTTTAATCTATGACAAGATCATTATACACCATGATCATCAATTCAAAGTTCATTAGGGTCTAATTCTCATATGAACTCGATTTGCCATTAATTCTACTTTTTATTCATGAGAAAACCCTAATTACTACATTTAGGGTATTTATCCAGAATTAAGGACTTTTATATTCAAATAACATAGAACCATCATTTAACAACGTATTTTCACAATTTTCAAATTATATATGATCTTATCCTCTTTTACCCTATATTAGGGTTTCTAAATTCTCATATGGGGTAAAAACCCTAAATCATGCAATTTCACATCTAGATCAGGTTCAAATCTAACATTATCATTCAATAGGTTATTGATACATTAATTAACCCATTAAGCATACAATCTTTAATCACAAATAGAGTTTTTAACTTAACTTTAATGCACTTTTCATCAACTTATTGTACTTTTGCAATTATGAACGGAATCAATCTTTCATATCATTTTTATTCGATTCCTCTCATTCTCCTGATCAATTTTCATATTCTATTCGTACTAATCCGAGCTACCAATCTTTAGTTATGAAATTCACAAGGATTCACTTACTTAGCCAATCAGATTGCGCCACATCACACAATACATGCAACGTTGCTTTCTTTGGAAACATTTCGAAAGGTCCAGAATACCCTCGATTAAGTTGTCGACGCTTGTGTAGCATGGAGGGGCAAAACAGTCAAATGCCCCGTCGTCTTCAACCTTACGCAAACACTATTTGCGTGCCACCCAGCTGTACTTCGGGGGTCTACCCCTCTCCCTCTAGGGATTGAGGACCACCGTCGATGGCCTCCCTAGCTTCGCCCTTGTCTGTTGCACCTAGGGCGCCACCCATCTTGCAACTTGTGTCGCTGGTTCAGGCTTGGCAAGCTCGTGACCTTCAGCCATGGAACCAGGCTCTCTTGTAGTCGTGCAGCTGCTTTTGTGTCTGGCTAGGTGTAGGAACAACTACAGAGCAGTTGTATGGCATCGTGGGAGCAGCATGCTTCCTTCCTAACCCATCCTTGGCCCCTCGTTTGCCCCAGGGTTGTTCCACCCTTCACGGCTTGGGTTTTCATGAAGAAGAAGACTTAGAGGAGAGAGAGATGCATGGGATCTACTTGGGCTCATCTAAGGGGTCTATCCTTTTATAGTGGAGGGTAGCCATACCCCAGCATGCTTGCCCACGAAGGAACAAAACCTTTTCCTATTAGGAATTATATCCCTTCATTAAGAAACAAAATTTCTCTCTCTCTATTATCTTTTGATATTCTTTACTACTTGGATATTTAACAGTACGAAAATCCTCTCCCTTACTCTCCTTAGACATGCCTTTTTAATCCATTAATCAGGAAATTATGTTTTCCTTAAGTAGAAAATACCTCTTCCCTAACAAAACTACAAAAAACCATTAATAATGTATCATATTATCCTCTTATTTTGCAATTTTGGTATTTTCTCTTTCCTCTTTCTTCATTGGGGCTCCTTAGATCCCAAGAAACTCAAATAATTCGAAATTCCTTTTTAAGGAATACTCATTATCCTTCTAGATGCATCAATATGCATTATTTCATATTATCTTGTTTATTTCTTATTAAAATATCTCTTTTTGAGGATTTATCTTTATTTCTCTTTTATTTTCCTCATCGGTATTCCTTTTATCATTAGTAATCCTTGGGATACGAAATTCCACCAAGGATAACCCAATTATACCTTTTTCCACTTATTTCCAATATTTTATCATTATTTTCAAAGAAATACTTAATTGATCTTTTCTTTTCTTAATTGTAAACAAAATCCATGTATTCAAAACAAATTATATCATTCTTTTTTCAAATATATTTAATATGAGAAATTACATTTCTCACCAAATGAACCCAAAAATTGGGGTTGTAACATCCTTCTCCTCTTATGGGAATTTTGTCCTCAAAATTCTATCAAGCAAACAAAAAATTCAGGATAAGACTTTTCCATGTCCATCATTGGCCCCTATGTGGCTTTACCGTACTCATGGTGCTTCCAAAGAACCTTTATCATCACATATTCTTTTCTCTGAGTTCCTTCAACTTGGTGTCTATAAACTGCACAGGTGACTCGGGCCATTTCAGCCTCCCTTGGGGCTCACTAGGTTCATTGCTCAGCACATGATCAGGGTGCCTCACATAGTGCTCTAAATTGGATCATCACACATTACTTTATCCTGAAGGGTAAGATCAAACTTAACCTTCTCTATCAAACCATGTCAAAAGAATCCATGCATTGGGGACTCATCTCTCTTAGCTATAACTTAGAGGGGTCATTTTTTTCATGTCACATATTCTTCCACAGTGAACCGCATGTCAGTCTACTTTGCATCAGCTCACGACTGTGGTCATCTCTAAGCTCCTTTTAGCCATTGCCCGATCAAAGTGACTTCATCTACACACAGTGTGGTCCTTTTCTAACCATCATGTGGTCCTTTCACCAACATCACCTTACTAAAGTGGTGACCGACACAACCTCCCTTACAGAGCTTCTTTAAATCCCGATACTGGCTATGGTGGTCATCATCACATCTTTCATAGGACAAGAACTATCTCTAGATATCACCCTGAACGAGCACATATGATCTCATCAGACCCTGTAGTCTGGATCATACTAACCATTAGTCAGGGGTGATAAACTATACTAACATCAAGTTCTTCATGTACCAACTTCCACCTTTTGGAAGGTAACCTTTGAACTCGCATCGTGGTGTAGTTGAACCATCTCTCGCATGGGTAATTCAACCAGATCTATCCCTTGAAAAAACTCCCTCTTTCTCATGTTATCTGGGTAAGACGATCTACCATAACCCATATTGCATCTTGACCTTCCTTGGTCCAGGGGAGACTTACAACATCCATAGTGATAAAATCCTTTTCTCTTTTGAGGACTCTTTATCCTTTATATCAATGCACTGGGTAACTGGTGTTCATCCTTCTCCCTCGACTTGCATGACCATATACCACATGCAACTTTATCTTAGGCATCTAAAGTACTACTGTCACTTATTATCTTCGTAGTACGGTGTATGGTGATCTTAAAATCATGATCTTCTGTATGTCATTATTCCTCAAGATCAATACCTCCAAAAACTCGAAACCATTCTAGTCAGGGTTACATCACCTTCTTTTCCAAAGAAGTGCATCTGAGGTTCTACCACCATTCTTTCATTGCATCAAGGGCTAGACTGGCTAACCAAACAACCATTAACTGATTCAATAGATCTTGTTACATCTGAGTGTTAGTCAAACTTACCTCTTTTCAAACTTAGGGTTAGCCTAACAACCTCTTATAGCCCTTAGCCAGACTAGGTAGATATATCTCAACCAGGGCATCCTTCACCACTTCACATCCTTAGGTACTAGGTAATGTTGAAGACATACACCTTCCTGTATGCCACTTATCATCTTGTCTCAAACTCTAAGTCTATCTTCATTAAGAACACTCTATGATTTCATCATCATGGTGATCAAACTCAACCTGGTATAACCTGTAAGTTCCACATCGCTCATGATAAAACATTCTCAAAAGATCACTACCTCATATCTCTTAGTGTTGGTAAACCATCTGTGTATCGTTCACTCTACCAGGGTATGTTATCCTCTCTATCCTCATACCTCATAGCAACGTTCCAACTCATCATCTTTTATCCTTGGTGTATGGCATGCGTAATGTCCTATCTCTCACTCCCATAACAAGAGGAAATAAGCATTTGGCTACAGTCCAAATACAGAGTTCTTCCTATTCTAAGAGTAGAGATGGTACATCCCACCTTTCCAGTACACCGTTAAATCTAAGTTGAAATGTGCCACATATGTCACTTCATCACAATCATCTCGATATCAAGGTTACTTCCATGGAAAACTAGTTTTGAAACTACTGAGGTTTACACACATCACTTGGTCATCCCCTCTAGGTCTATAGGGTGTCGGCACTTTTGGGGTCATCCCTCTTCCCTTATGCATCCAGAGAGTGCCCTACTCGTCTGCCCTTTGGGTCCCATGAGTTCATGAAGGTGATCAATCTCCTAACCCATGGCCCTCATACAATGATCGTTGTTACCTCTCGACCCTATGGTCATGTACAACAAGGGAATTAGGCAACTCCTACTTCCATCGGTCTTATCCCTACCTGACCCTAGGATAGACTAAGGATTCTATTATAATACATGTCCAACTTAGAGTCTTACCCAAGCCTTCATCATCTCTCTTTCTGCATCTAAGGGATGACTTTTATCCTTTCATAGAGGTCATGGTGACCTACCTACCTTCGTCAGGCCCCATATTGGTTACCTCCATGGTAACACATCCACATGCACTTAGAGATGGATATCTATGGGTCTACAGGTTCATTCTCATACCATGTACTTTTCACTTAGCTTCTCAAGATCCTATGAGACCTCTTTAGGTTACCAACAAAATGAGTATACACCCTACAAAAGGGTCCCTCTCCCAGGATGGAAGGAAACTACTCCTTGACAACAAGGTCACAAACTCCCTTAGGTCTAGGGTTTACATCCACATGCTTGACCCTAGAAATCTACTAAGGCACAAGCAGATCACCTACTAAACCATGTTAGGTCATACTTGATCTCTTTCCTCGACACTAGATCACGATCCTGTCTTCCCATGTCATCAACTCAGCTGTGAGGGGTTAATCAATCATACCTTTAAACTTAAGGGTTTTCCTTTCCTCTCAACATAAGAAGTACCATGCTCGCATCTATATAA
This sequence comes from Alisma plantago-aquatica, assembly GCA_963693085.1. Lineage (NCBI taxonomy): Eukaryota > Viridiplantae > Streptophyta > Magnoliopsida > Alismatales > Alismataceae > Alisma > Alisma plantago-aquatica. The sequence continues at coordinate 1,468,394,135 of OY856409.1, read as the reverse complement.
ACTCAACTCTCACAATGAGCATTAGGTACCCCACTTCCCCTCTTAGGCCTAGGAACTCTAGGTTCACTTTTGGGTATCCAACTGCATGCCCAACCTCTTAACCACGAACCAGACATGTCCCAGGTATGTCACGCACCTCCTGTCATCCTTTGACTCAAGTAACACTTCATATTTGAGTCCCCCTCTAGGACAACCAACAAGGTATAAGGCCTCACAACCTATTACTAAACCTCCTCAGGGTCCAAGGCACACTTTGTCTCATCTCAATAGGTAAACACCTATACCATAGGTACATAAGTTCCAAAAGCATCATCCTCTCTCTAGGGTTTGGTTCCTCTAAAGGAAACCAAGATATCATCAGCCTCCAGGGATCATGCATGAGGCAACCACTATCATCCACTAAGGGCGCATCATCCTTGACTCCCCACTGTTCCTCATATCTCAGGGTTTAGGCTTCTAACCTTCTTGCTTGGTTCTTGCTCTCTCTCTTAGAGCTAACTCCACATCCAACCATACTATTAGAGGTCCTCTCTCCATGAGGGATCAAGCTCACCAACATACCTCTACGTGGGTGAAGCTTATAAGGTTTGCTCAAGGTCATCCATAGATCTCATAAGCTATCCATCATGCATACTGGCCAGGGTTACAACCTACTGCTCGCACTACTGACACATTCTGGGTGCATATCATGCCATGCTCATATAAGCTCATAGGGTTTCCATAGGTTCTTCTCTAACCTCATCAATGAAGGAGCTATCCTCACTCTAACATGCACGACCCTTCCCAGGGTTGGGTCTCCAGAGGTACTAGGTCATCCAACCTCTCATGGCTCATACGTCATCCGAGGTATGTCCATCCAAACACCTGGTCTAACTCATCATGCCATCTCTCTCTCTCTAACCTTCACTTAGGGTTAGGGTTAACATCATCCTTAGAGGATGTGCCAGGTCTCTACTTATAATGGAGGTCTCTACCTCCAGGACTGACTCTCTCTACTCATCCTCCTAACAAGGAGGTCTATCCTCAGGCCTCTCCTGAGGGCAATGACAACTCGTGTCATACGACCTAAGCATGTATCTATTCTTTTACGCTTACTCTATTAAGCTTATGTCCATGACATCTTATTTACATGCTTTATATTAATTTGGTGGAGGATCCCTTAATCCTTATCAACCTTACCCATACCTCAAAAGGGTGAGGAAAATAGAGAAAACCCTAATCCTTAAGGTCCTTAACAGAATTTGAGTTGATAAGGGATGAACAAGATGAGAGAGTCCTAAAGGTATCTTATTTCGATTCATACCCTAAGATTTTGGCCAGGCAGTCACACGTATCCGGGAGTCCTCGTATTCTGACTAGCGGTGTGGAGGAAAATATTGCCAGCCCCCGGTCATGATCCTTTTCTAGACACCTCCGTCTTTCGGATAATTCTCTAATAACTCCCTTGGGTTCTATGGAGTTTGTAAAATTTAATAATTATTAATGGTTAAGTGAGGAACCTACGCTCTAATTCCAAATGTTACGACCCCACCTCCCGATAACCCCCAATTAAGGGAGACCAAGAGGTCGAAGTTGTATGCATAACTTCCACATCAAAGGTTCGACATTTAACCAAGAACATTTATTAAATTTTAACAGACTAAACTGGAAAACTGTAAGAAAAATAAACTTTTGCATACCTTTGTGAAAACTTGGATCTCTAAACTTCTATCCACTCATGAATTCTACTCTAACTAATCCTCCTTGTATTTTACTTCATGTATTTCACAATATGATGATTTACAGTTTGTCCTTTTGGCTTATACCTAAAACGCCGACAAATAAAACGTCAGTCAGCTGAAGCTGGTATGTGGGGGAAACAATAATCGTGCAATTATTCATAATAATGTATTGCAGCCAACTACCATTTAACAAACAAGTTTATGTTTTAAATATAACTGTGTGATCCAAGCATTCGCTATCCTCTTCGTTGTCCCTATAGTGGACCCGGATGCTACTTTCCTTATAGTAGATCCCCATTAAACCCCTCATGGTCCCACCTATAGATGAACCTGTTTCTAGGGTTGAGTCACATGGCACTACCCGTAAGTAGCCCACTCCTTAACTCATGACATGATGAAGGGTCTCATGGCACTACACTTGGTAGCCCATTTTCTAACCCACGATAACCCAGACCTTACCCTAGGTTACCCCCTTTTTAGCCTTTACAAGCCACATAGGTGGATTCAGATCTAAGCCAGTTATATATATATATATATATATATATATATATATATATATATATATATATATATATATTCATAGTGATAATCATAGTCACTTTATAGTTGTATGAAATAAAAGGCATCCAACAGTTAATTTCACGCAACCGATAAAACATTCAGAAATCACCGTGAAACTAAAGTGATTATTCATAAGTGTAACCACATACCTCTGATTGCATATTTGAGACAGAATTAACCAGAACAGACAAATCCTAATCAAGCAACCAATTATGCACAAAATTATGAAATAAATATACCAATTTCCTTTTATTAATATTTATCCAACATCATCATATTCCTTAGGATTTCTATTCCAATTTTAGGGTTTCCTTGGAAATTAGGATTTCACTTCATCTTTCATTATTCTAAACCCTATTTCTATACCATTACTCATAAACCATAATCACCTCATCTATTCTTCAATATTAAGGTTATCTTAACAACATATAACCCTATTTTGGATTAAAGGAACCATTAACCATTAATCAAGTTCATTAAGCCTCTTTTATATTAAAGATATGATTTTTATCCTTTTAATCTACAACAAGATCATTATACGCCTTGATCATCAATTCAAAGTTCATTAGGGTCTAATTCTCATATGAAGTCGATTTGCCATTAATTCTACTTTGTATTCATGAGAAAACCCTAATTACTACATTTAGGGTATTTATCCAGAATTAAGGACGTTTATATTCAAATAACTTAGAACCATCATTTAACAATGTATTTTCACATTTTTCAAATTATATATGATCTTATCCTCTTTTACCCTATATTAGGGTTTCTAAATTCTCATATGGGGTAAAAACCCTAAATCATGCAATTTCACATCTAGATCAGGTTCGAATCTAACATTATCATTCAATAGGTTATTGATACTTTAATTAACCCATTAAGCATACAACCTTTAATCACAAATAGAGTTTTTAACTTAACTTTAATGCACTTTTCATCAACTTATTGTACTTTTGCAATTAGGAACAGAATCAATCTTTATTATCATTTTTATTAGATTCTTCTCATTCTCTTGATCAATTTTCATATTTTATTCGTACTAATCCGAGCTACCAATCTTTAGTTATGAAATTCACAAGGATTCACTTACTTGGCCAATCAGATTGGGCCACGTCACACAATACATGCAACGTTACTTTCTTTGGAAACATTTCAAAAGGTCTAGAATACCCTCGGTTAAGTGGCTGACGCTTGTGTAACATGGAGGGGAAAAACAGTCAAATGTGTCATCGTCTTCAACCTTACGCAAACACTGTTTGCACGCCGCCCAACTGTACTTCTCGGGTATGCCCCTCTCCCTCTAGGGCTTGAGGACTGTCGCCGATGGCCTCCCTAGCTTCGCCCTTGTCTGCCGCACCTAGGGTGCCGCCCATCTTGTGACTTGTGTGGCTGGTTCAGGCTTGGCAAGCTCGTGACCTTCAGCCATGGCGCCAGCCTCTCTTGCAGCCATGCAGCTGTTGCTGCTGCACCTGGCTAGGTGTAGGAACAACTACATAGAGGTTGTATGGCGTCGTGGGAGCAGCATGCTTCTTTCCTAACCCGTCCTTGGCCCCTCGTTTGCCCCGGGGTAGTTCCACCCTTCACGGCTAGGGTTTTCATGAAGAAGAAGACTTAGAGGAGAGAGAGATGCATGGGATCTACTTGGGCTCATCCAAGGGGTCTATCCTTTTATAGAGGAGGGTAGCCATGCCCCAGCATGCTTGCCCATGAAGGAACAAAGCCTTTTCCTATTAGGAATTATATCCCTTCATCAAGAAACAAATTTTCTCTCTATTATCTTTTGATATTCTTTACTACTTGGATATTTAACAGTATGAAAATCCTCTCCCTTACTCTCCTTAGACTTGCCTTTTTAATCCATTAATTATGAAATTATGTTTTCCTTAAGTATAAAATACTTCTTTAACAAAGCTACAAAAAACCATTAATAAGGTATCATATTATCCTCTTATTTTGCAATTTTGGTATTGCTTCATTGGGACTCCTTGTATCCCAAGAAACTCAAATAATTCGAAATTCCTTTTTAAGGAATACTCATTATCCATCTAGATGCATCAATATGCATTATTTCATATTATCTTGTTTATTTCTTATTAAAATATCTCTTTTTGAGGATTTCTCTTTATTTCTCTTTTATTTTCCTCATTGGTATTCCTTTTATCATTAGTAATCCTTAGGATGTGAAATTCCACCAAGGATAACCCAATTATACTTTTTTCCACTTATTTCCAATATTTTATCATTATTTTCAAAGAAATACTTAATTGATCTTTTCTTTTCTTATTGCACTCATTATGCAAATTTGAACTCCTTAGAACCTAAGGAACCCAATAGGCACGAAATCCCTCTTTGGATTTTCCTTCTAGAGATCTTCTCATTTTTCTTTTCTCAAATATTCAATTATTCATTTACTAATTGAATTTTTTTTTTTTTTGGGCCCAATAGCCAATAAAGCCCACAAAACAATCATCAAGGCTATTGTAAACGAAATCCATGTATTCAAAACAAATTATATCATTCTTTGTTCAAATATCTTTAATATGAGAAATTACATTTCTCACCAAATGAATCCAAAAATTGGGGTTGTAACAAACTTCATGTGCAATATGAACTAAAAGTAAAAATAATATTCAAAATGAAAAAAATAATAATAATTAACAAAAGTGTCTAGTAGGTATACGTCACCTACTCACCCTTTTCTCTACAACATGAGCGTCCAAACCAAATCAACTTTTTGCCTCCTCAAGTATCCCTACCTATCTTATAAAGAAAAATACCAATGTAGTAGTTAACAAAATAGTTATTATTTAATATTTGAATGAATATTATTAGCTCATTGAATGATATAAATTTACGCAATTGTGCCTTTACTTGAAACACTTTGCAATATCTCTTTGTAAATTATATCTTTTTGTAACATCATTTGATATTTCTTCTGAATTATATAACAGAATTTTCAAACCTTTTTTTTTATGTGACGTGAAATACAAACATACAGTTGCCCATGAGAAAATAAAGGTGTTTTTAAATATAATCCAACAGATTCTAATGTATGTCCCTGGATCTTATTTATGGTCATAGCAAATGATAACGTAAGAGGAAATTGTCTTCTTTTTAAAATGAAAGGTGTATCGGTCTTCTTTTTAGTAAAAGTAATGTGTGGAATATAAACATGATCGCCGATATGATTTCCTATAATGATTTCTACATCTAAAATCTAAAGACTAATCATTCGTAGTATCAATCTGTACCATAACAAAGTCTTATTGATTGATCTATGTTTCTAATAAGCATAATTAGATTATCAGTCTTTAAAGATTGAATATGATTTGAATCACTTGAAAATTTTAAAGAATGCAAGTATTCATTTAAACATATAGCACGATCAATTGTTTCATTACTATGAAGAGTCTCTGCAATGTTAAAACTATAGAAAGAAGAAGATGTTCCTAGTAATTGATCCAACAATGAAGAATTCAAGTCATAAACTTAATCATTTCTTGGTGCAAGTATAGCATGTGTTTTCAAGTTATCTGGATCGTTATGCTTTACATCAAAATTAGGATAAATATTTTCAATCAAGTTTTGTATAGTGGCAGGTTCATTTGATAATAATTCATAAGGTAACTCTATCCTACTATTATCATATTTATTATTGAGATGCACATTTGGAATGGATCCATTACGTACTTTTAATAACCATCCAATGAATTCTTCCCTATTTTTAATATGGTCTGTGGTTACATGTTGGACACGCATATTAGTTGAAAGTTCATAGATCTGACATTGATTCTAAAGTCTAGATTAACTAATTATTGCATTAACAATATCAATTTTCCCTCCTTTAGGCACAACGGGTAAAATTGGTCTAAAATCTCCACCTAAAACAACCACTATCCCTTCAAATAAATGATCATATGAATTTTCATTCATTGGATGCATCATGTCTTTTAAAGTCCTATTCAATGCTTTGAATGCATACTTACGCATCGTAGGTGCTTCATCCTAAATTATCAAAATTGTTTTCCTTATCATCTTAGCTAAATCTAACCCCAAAGGTATTGTACATGTTGAATTTTCATCTAAGTCTAGCTGGATTTTAAACCTAGGACGAGTAGTTCATCCACCTAGAAATAATAATGCTGCAATTCCAGATGAAGCAACAACTTAAAACTATTTTTTCATCATTCCGCACCTTAGTTGCCAATGTGTTCCATAAAAGTTTCTTCTCATTCCCACCACTACCACTTGTAAAGAAAAATGACCTGATAGGAGAGTAATGTGATTGGATAATGTCATTAAAGATCATAAGTTGCTTGGTATTCAACTTATGAAATCGTTCATTGAATTTTGCACAAAGATTTTGCGATTGTACATAAGTTCTTCACGAATCAATATATTATCTAATAAGCTTTCATCATGAATAATTGGAAAAGGAAACCCAAAAAAATCTCTTAGAGATCTTCCATTCTTGTTCAATTTCTTTGATATGTAATAAACCTTTGTTTTTTAGATCTGTCTCATCATTTACATTTATTTGTATATTAGAATCAATAGGTACTCTACTTCTGAAATCATCAATCAATTTTTTTCAGTATTTACTCCAAATTTTCTTAGGGCTTCTTATTTCAATACATAAATGTAGGGAATAAAAAAGATGGCATAGTTGCCAAACTGTTGCCTATGTAATAGAATCAATAAAAGTATATTCCATTCAGACATGTCTGAAAGCAAACCTTTTGCATGAGAAGCTTCTTTAGTGTTATATAAATGACTATTTACTATCTTTAGATCTACATAATTTCTTACACCAACAAACTTTATACAGTAATTGTCTCAAATAATACAACTCCCCAACAGATGGATTCATATGGGGTGGTTGGCCGATAGAAAAAGCACTCTTTCTCAATGAACACATTTTTTATTACTATCCCATGTCCATTGTTGTGGAAATTCTACATATATTAGTGTTCTAGATTTAGTTGTTTCAGTATTTTTTTTGAAACTATTTAGTTAGCATAGTCTTTTCAATAAATGGATGGTTCATTACATTCTGAATTCGTTCATGGTCCGAAAACATCACATGATTTTCATTAAGAAAGTGTATATCTAATTGCAAAATAGAAGGATTGTGATGATGTATATGGAAATCAAATACTCTCCTGGATTCTTTAGAAGCATATATGTAACGACAATTAGGTTAAGTAGCTATCTCATCAACGCTCTTATTAGTTTCATTGTGTACAAAAATAGTATCTCTACCCTGACCTTTGTGAAAATACTTATAAATATACTTGATAGCTTGTGCTTGATTACATATTTCCGTAACTATGTGAGCATCATACTTGTTCAACAACTGAACAATGTGAGGAACAATCCAACTATTATCTATGATTACTAATTTGAAATGAAATGATTATGAAAATTTTGTCTCATATGCCCTGGACCTCCTATAATTGATGATGGTAGGATAATGCATCTACCTATATCCATTGCATTTTCAATTGCAGAAGTAAATGAATCTTTAACATTCACATAAGTATGGATACTGTTGGATATATTTAACTTAACTTCTTCATTTTAATTGATTTATCCTATATAATATATATATATATATATATATATGTGTGTGTGTAGATATAAATTTCTAATTTCTAAATGTTTTCTTGAAATATTATTATTGAAATATTTTTGTTTTCGGTTTCTTTACTTTTTTATATTTTTATATGTAAAATATCTTTAACATATATATTTATATACATATCATTTTATCATTTTTTATAATTTTATAATGGAATTAAAATATTGTCTGCTTGAAGTTTATCTTGATTGTTCCTATACCATGACAAGCGATAATATTCAATGCAGACATAAGCATCAATAAGAAATTGTTGCATCAGTCGACCACCTCGAAGTAAAGCATCTTTTGTTTCAACATAACAATAGCATGCTTATAGTTTTTCTTTTTTGACTGCCTACACTTTGATTACATTGAATATTCATACTCCAACCATCTTCACCATAAGGAAAAAGGAATGGATATTGTAATGGAATATAAGCAGGATGTTTCTCACTAATTCTTTTAAGTATGTTATCTATTAGGCATATAATAATATCTCTAGACTCGTGAATTCCCTCATCTCCACCAACAACCAATACATATAACTCATTCTTATTAGGTAATGAATATTGAGTCCTAGTATTGCTTCTATTACCAATCAAACACAATGGAAACTCATCAATAGAATCAGTTGATATCCATTGAATGATAGAACAAGAGATAATGATGTAAGGATTAATCTGCTCAATCATTTCTCAAAGCTTACTGATGACGAACACATTTATTGTAGAACGTTCTTTATCATTTGAGAATATATTATACCTATTGATGTATTCATTCTCAGTATCATATACATAGAGTTGTGCATATAAAGCCAGATTATTTTCTACAGGCGAAAGTGAACCAATATGATGGTAAACTTGTCCATGTATACGGAAATTGTATGAGATTCTACCATCAATGATTTATGTGTCTTGTAGTGCACCCACTGAAGTGAAAGTGAAACTATTATTATACTAACGAGTGTATTTACAAAAATATTTTTCTTCCTTACAAATACCTTCTAGCAAGTCATCACGATAAGAGAGAATAAATTGTAGTATTGGTAATTGAAACTTTTCATCCCAACAACACGAATGAAAATGAGGGATTCTATCATCTTTACGTATGACTCTCTCCTCAAACAACATGTATGCACTGCAATGTATGCAAGAACATGGCGGCAGTCCTAGATGATGATGTTCATGAAAATCTATATATGTTAGTCATTGTTTGTAACTATATATTTTTTAGTATATATTTATATAGTTTTTTAGAAAATTACTTTGATTTTGTTGTTGAGTCCTAACATCTGCTAAATAACTTTGCATTCATTCCGTAGCTCCTTGATGATGGTTTCACCTATAGTCGATACTTTTTAATTATTATAACTATATAATTATTTATGCATAAACAAAACTCAAAATAAATAAATGCAAAAGATCTCTAAATGAAATATTTGTAACATTTTATAACTAAAGCATAAATTATATAGAAAAGGTGGTTGAGTGCAAACCTTGAGAAGATGAACTTGCCATATCTTGAGCTAATTGTCTAACTTGTTACCAAAAAAAGATCTTGTCAATTCTCAAAATAAAATATATTTCTATAATGGAAAAAGAACTGTGATATTTTGAGGATAAGAACCTAAGAATATTATCTATATTTACACATAAAAAGGACTATTTTGATCTGTGAGCTCTCTTTTTGATAGAAAGTTACATAAAAGATGTGCAATTATAATAGCAATTGTCAAGGAATCAACCTGAGTAATTATTAAAAAGCTGAAATTATGGTCAATTAACAACTAATTGAAGTTTAATTTTAGTTAATTATGATAATAATCTAAAGAAAATATCCTAGGTAAATTTTGGTCTAGTGTTTGTTATAGGATTTATCTAAATCTTCGTGTTGTGTTGTTACTCACTGTAAATATAGGAATTTAGCTATGCCTAGAACACAAACCCCATTAAGACATTTACTATTATTGTATATCTATTCATGTACAAAGTGCTACACGAACTCCATCTGAGTTTTTTTTCGTCCGATGTTAGTCATGTTGATTAATGGCATGTCGCCCTGTAATGTTTCGTCGTATTATGTAAACCATATTTATTTATCATTCGTAACCACATTTATCTATTCCATGCTATCGAACCTCTGCAAGAAATTTACTAATTCTACAAAACGATACGCAAGAAAGGTTGTGTTTCATGCGCTCCATAACGCTAGAAATAAGCCAAAAGAAAAAAGAATATAAGTCCTGAGGACTATGGAATAAGTTAAATAATTGTTATCCTCTTAGTTGCAAGCTCTCTAACTTAACATTTACTCTCTTTTTTTCACGTACAAAGTGTTGCATACACTCCTAGGAGTACCTTTTTTGTCCTACGTCATCCATGTTGACTAATGACATGCCACCATGTAGTGTTTTGTCGTATTATGTAAACCGTAATTATCTTACCATCCTTAACTACATTCATGTATTCAACACTATCAAATATCTGCAATAAATTTGCTACTTTGATAAATTGATACCCAAGAAAGGTTGCATTTCATGCATTCTGTAAGGCTAGAAATAAACAAAGATAAGTCTTGAGTGCTCTATGTAATTATTCAAAAGGCAGCCGTTGTCAATCTTTATAGAACCACAATGCTCTTGCCTTAATTTGATCATGGCAGTGGCGTAACTGGTAGGTGATTTATTAGTGAGAAGAGAGTTAACATAACTAAGGAAGCAAATTTAGATTAATTAATATAGGAAGTTCATGGAAAGATAAGATGACCGCAAGAAATTTGTTGGGGGGGGGGGGTCTATGGTTTCCTGTTGGAAGTAGTTGAAGCAACGAAGAATATCAAAAAATGAATAACACACTTACTGACTCATCACTCGTAGTGCCTCTCTTATTCCTTTGAGACAGATAAAGCTTGGTCAATTATAATATTCTAACCGGCCTTATGTAAAGGTAGTTCATACTTTAATCTTTCAAAGTTGTAGAAATCTAGATGAAACTAGACTATGAAACACTATTTGTCCGGTTGATTATTGTCATTCTTAGGTAGTCCATTGGCATCATATCAAGTCTAATTAAGTGTAATGGAGATTGTATTTAATTGTATTATATTTGTCATGTAGGTCACTTTGGCCTTGTTTTATTTAGATGAGTTCATTTAGGTTAAATAAACACATGTCAAACTTGAATTTATGTAAATTTGTGTTGATTTTCCATCGCATCAATCAAGTAAATGAATAACCCAAGTGGGTAGGATTTAAGTGTTAATGATTCTCACTCTTAGGAAGTGTAGAACTAACGAAATGAACTTGACTAACTCTACTTTTGAACACCTTATTGATGTCTTAAGTGGTACTTAATAATTGTTGACAAGCCTTCAAAGGACCCACATTGGCTTTGAGGAGCTTGTGAGAAGCTCGTAGCCAAAGGAATTAGAACATAATGCCCTAGGCATTCTACCACCACCTCTAGTTGCAAATCAAGAAGGTGAGGTTAGATCCAAAACACGGAGCTACACAGTTTATGCAGTATTTTAAGTATCAATTCAATCAAATAGAAGAGATCGTGTCCACCCAAAGATTTGGGATTTCTGTATTTTGTGAAACTAGAGCTCAAGAGATAAGTGGTTGAGTAAGTTTCAATTTTTTCAATCGGAAGAAAAACATTAAAAAATAAAAGTACAATCTTTTTATAAAATACAATTAGAAATTATACTACACTAACTTTCCAAACAACAGGATCAAGTATATATTGCCCCGCCAGTGCACCGTCGTATCTGAATACCAAAATCAATTTTTGGATGACTGGTGATAGGTTATGGTTTGTTATTTGTAAAAAATATAATGAATGCCTTTGTTTGTTTATTGTTTAGAGCTAAACCATAGAGATAAATATCATAGGGATTGATTCAAATATCTCACCTAGAATTTTGTATTTAGTAACAAACTGTTTCATCGTAATTTTCATGTCACACCAAAACACATTGCTAATTTGGGTTGTAGTTCAATTTTGAAAATCAGATTCTTTTACTTTTTGTGTTATTCTTTAATATGCTCATTTATCATTATTTATTATATAAAATTAAGATGAAGCTTATAAAATCATGATTACAAAAGGAATTTATGAAGCATTAAGAAATGAAGTGATACTTTTAGATTTTGAAAAGTTCAATGACATTAGAAAAAAACAACAATTGAGTCTCTAGCATTTTAATTCTATTTTGGATCAATTATTTTATTTCATTTCAACTCCATATACATTCAATTTAGTATATGCTACTCCTTCAATAAATAACTTTTTGTTACTATTATTTGTTTGTTATAATTCAATTTATTTCCCCATAATTGTACTTGGTTGTATTGACCATACAAAATATCTCCTCTAGTGACTTACCGTAGTCTTCAAACTAATTTAATTGAGTCTACACATTTGTGAGTATCTTAAGGATTACGGAATGAACAAGAGCTGGTTGGTGATGGATGAGACACGAATATGGCCAGTGACATGCTGGTGGATTTGGGTATGAGTACATAGGGATATGACATGGTGGTTGGATTTTATGGTCAGACAGTTCATACGTGAGCGAAAATTGATATCAGTTGATATCCATGGGAGACTATTGGGTTGGCAGGCTAATTGAGGTTGTTATTGGACTTTCTTGATTAAAACTAAGTTCGCTGGCATAACTTCATAATTTTTGTTTCTTTTAATTAGTATATATAATTCGATTTTGGTATACTAAGAGGTAGCTCAACCTTAGTATCTTAGAGATTTTCCACATGTAGTTATTATTGCTCATACAATAGGCATACAAAGTAAAGTTATTGTATTCATTTCTCAGCAAATTGTACATGTGGTATCTCAACTCCACCTCAGATTACACTTTGTTCGTTTTAATTCCTTTCAACTCATGTACTGTAAACGCACGTATTGTACATACATTTGTTGATACTTTTTATTGTAACTTATTTCATATATTGCACTAATGTTGTTATATAAACACGATAATATAGTTTTCAAATTTTAATCATATATAAGTATTTTGCACTACATTACATATCGCAATATTACCTCATGCATAATTATTATTATTTTTAACTCATTGTTTTACGTGCAGTACAAGATGTACAATACAATACGTACATTACAAGACGTACAATACTAATAACTGTATATATATGTATCTATCAAATATTGTTACTACTACCCCATCAGATATTTATATCTTTAATATGTAAAATATAACACATATAGTACGAGACGTACAATACTAACATCATTTGATAATATATTTAGACGTACAGTAAGAGCGTACAATATGAGACTACATTTTATGTAAATTTTTTATCAAAATTACATACAAGAAGTACACTATTAACACACATTGTACAAGAAATAAAATACTAACACCACATTTTTTATAGATTCAAAATATAGTGTTTGATAAAATTGTGTATAAATTGTACATTATTTTTCAATCACATACTGTAAACGCATGTATTGTGCTATAGTGTGGAAAAGTTGGTGGGATGGAATGGAGCTGGAGAGTGGAAATGCAAGAGAGAAAATATAGTTTCAAAAATTAGAGCTGGAGAGAGGAGTGAGGAGAGAATTTCAGGACTCTTCAGCTTCTACATGGAATTAATTGTTTTGTAGTTAATATGTATAAGAGAACATGACTGGGATTAGACTTTAGTTAAAATGCATAAGTGGCCGTGGTTAGCATAATTCTTCCTGTGCCCATGTCAAACGGAAGCCAACAGAGCAGTCCATTATTTTTGCCTGCTAATCCTCACCGCCTGTTAGGCCTATATTCCATTGGATATTCCTTCGACGGCTCGACTCCTCAGCGATCAATGATGCACAGTAATGAAATAGCTGACAGTATATATAGATATAATATAACCTTTAGAGAATGTCTGAGTGTCGGAACACCAACTGGATTCAGCAATGAATATGGTCCAGAACCAACAGTCGTCATGCAGACCGTTCGAGTGGAGGAAATGAGCATTGGTCCGAAGGGAATGGTTACCTTTTTCTTTTTCTAAGGTGAAGGTAAGGGAATGGTTACTTCTAGTAGGGGTGGCAGCTAAGTTCGGATTGAACGGTTCTTATTTCGGATCATTTTGAGTCAACACTTTTTGACTAGATTCTAAATTTGTAAAAGATGGATTTTCGGATCAAAATGTTTGACCCTAATTTGTCTAGCAAATAATTTCGGACATATCGGGTCTGAGTCGTAATTCTAATATCAAAATAATAGTTTTAATAAAAATACTAGGATTTGTCTAGTCATTGATAATTTACAAGTGCAATCAACAAATTTCGGTGTTATAAATTTACAATGTGATTGAGAAACACATGTAAAGCATATTGTAGTTTGTTCGAGAATTTTAAACACAAATTCATAATATAATTAGTATAACAAATTAATACAAAATCATGCAGAATGTCAAAATAAACTTCAATAAACTTCATTTAGTAATTTAATGGGTCGTTGGGTGTTTTAAAATATAGTATTTGTAATATTATTTGAAAATATAATTCTAAATTTTGAGTCAATCGGGGCAATTTAGATCTACACCCAAACCCGACCCTAAATTAATTTCAGATTCTTCGGGTCCGGATCACTTTCGGGTCGGGTTGAAAAAATCTTAGATCCTAAACTCGCTTAAAATTTCGATTTCAGATTGGGTCTTGTTTTGCGAGCCCTAGTCACCTAGGTCACTTGTAGATCTGTAATCGCTCGGTAGGGCTTGGGCTTGGGCCGAATAGTCCCGGTTGAATGTGACTCATTCCTTGTAAGAGATCGTTTTCCCAGCAAGAATTGGGCCGAGCTGAGATAAGCGCCGGTTAGTTTAATCGGGTGTAGTAGAGTGCAGTTGTGTGAATTCACAATGTAAAAATGTACATCAAACACGTATTTTGTCCAATTATACCCTACCAAACAGACCCATTGAGCGATTTTAATATTGGAAAGCTGCCTTCCGAAATTGGGCAATTGGAACACCTCACATATCTTGACATGTCAGATAATTATATTGCAAAGCTACCGTATACCTTGGCACATTGGAGCAGCTGCATGTGCTAATATTACGTAAGGCAAGAGTAGACGCTGAAAACGTTTCTGTGCCTAAACTTGATTTCATGAGAACACTTGTAACTTGTATAAAAGGCTTCGGTGCGTCAACCTTTCAGACAATTTTGACATGAGAACATTACCCGACTGCATAACACGACTATCTAATTTACTGGTACTATGTCTATCTTACCGCCATATATCGGAAAGGTTCCCTGATGAAGCTGCCAATTTAAAACGCCTCGAAATCCTCGACCTATATGGCTGTGCAGCCTGTGCTAGCCTGCCAAAGTGTTACCCGAGGGTTTGGCCCCCAACGGTTGTGAGTTGTTAAGAGGACTACCTGACAAGTCGGAAGAATTGAAGAATCCGAGAAGCCTCTATTTGACTGAATTGACTTCTTTCGATGGTCTCCACAAATTTCCAATTAAGAAGGAAGGCAACAACCACTACTAAAAAAGAAAAATTCTACACATAACACCTGACCTACCCGCTGGCCTACCCGGTACTCGGGAATAGGTGATTTTTAATTAATCACAGCATGCATTCGGTTTTTTATACTATTACTTATGTAAAAGCATGCAAAATACATGCAAGGTACAGATACTCTGTCCACTCCATGCAACAGTCATGCAAATGGCAAATATCAATCCATTATAGCTTACAAAAAAATTCTATTGTATATTTATCCCCACTGCAGATTACGTAAGTATTGTACCTACAATAAATACATATACATTCACAAATGAATTTGAGAGGTACTGTACTTATATTTGACAAAGGGTTGAAAATTAATAATTGGGTACACTATTTATAGATGCATTTTATAGTTGATTATGGACCAGATGTGCACTACATTTTTGTAAAAAAATTATGTACAGGCGAAAAATGTTGTTATTGGATTCCGTAGGTACTGTACTTATGCTTCCAGATCAGTTATACAATTATGCTTGATTTTGTAATTTGTTAAGTATTGTACTTATGCTTGGTTTTATAATTTGGTAAATACTGTACTTATGTTTGAAAAAACTGAGTTGAAATTAACAAGTGGGTATTGTACTTATTTTGCATGGATTCCGTAGGTATTGTACTTATATCCAGATGAAAAATGTTACTACTGGATTCCGTAGGTACTGTACTTATGCTTCCAGATCAATGTTGCTATTGGATTCCGTAGGTATTGTACTAATACGGAAATGCAGGTGGGTGGATTAGAACGTGAGAGAATAATTACAAGAGAAAAAATGAATTAATACACTTTGCATGAGTATTAATACTCTGGAAAGAAGAGTGGAGAGACATATTGTACCATTCTCTGCACTTTGCATGGACTTTGCATGAGTATTAATACAAAGACAACTGCAAATGCTGCAGATGTATTTTCCCAAAAAACGGGTGGGAACCCGGGGGTAAGGGGGACTGTGTGTAGCGTAACTCTAAAAAAGGGTTATATGTGACATTCAAACGCGTAACGTTTAAGTAAAAAGGTTACACGATTAAAAATTCCCAATGAAATGGATGTCACCTATTAAGGGTGACCTTTGTGCTATGTAATCTATGTGGAAAGAACGTTATTTATTGGTAGTTTTCAGATTCTAAAACTAACAATGGGTGACAGCAAAGAACATTACCCACGTTCAATACTTCACATGCAGTAATGTAATTTATTTCAGTACATTGATGTCAAAAATTGTATGCATTGATGTCACCTGTTTTGATTCTAAACCTAGTAATGAAACAATGCAAATGATACAGTAAAATTATGATCAAGTTAAAACTTTTAGTAGCTCTTTGCAAGAGAGCACGGAAGTGCAAAATCATGCACCACAAGTCTGGAAATCATTTGTATTCATATATCAAAATAGAAAATTTAATAGGGGAGGATGTAAGTCTTGACCCTTGGACATGTTTATATTAAAGCAACTCATTTCAACAACCACTTTCACATATTTACATAAGAACAACTCATTTCAGCAACCACCTTGAGATAGTTATAGAAAAGCAACTCGGTTCAACAACCACCCTATCACAATCACGTTTAGCTGTGAAGGTTGAGGTGTGGGTGATTCAGAAGATTAATTTTCAACTGTGTGCATCCACCATGCCGAGTAAAGACTTCAACTTCCTCAAAACTCGATCTGAATGTGGTTGAGTATGAGCATATGATCTTATTAAATGTGCATGCCTAACTTTGATGCTAGCTTGGCGTGTTGCTGACAAGAATGTACTACATGCTGGAGGAAAGTTTGTATAGTGCTGCTCTCATCACTCAGACTGGTATTTACTAAAATAAGTAGATGGAACAAATGAGAAGAAAAAAAATACCACATTTAATATGTGAGAAATGAATCGTTATACATAATTATTTTAATTACTAACTTCTGTACTGACCTACAAAATAGACACTTCAATTTCTAGCATAGTATATCTACCTTACAGTGGAATAATACACTTCAGTTGCCAACATAAGATATCTATCTTATGGTGGAACAGTACATCTAAAACTCAACAGAATTATTCACAAAAATAAATTACTTCTCTACTATATCACTGTCATGGAGAACCAATTCACCGCTAAGCTATTCATCCTAAACGTGACTTATCAAGAAAACCTAAAAATTGATGTACTATTTAGGATGAATAAACCAATTGTCGGTGTTTTAATAAACCACGAATGACAGACACCATTCTCTCCTACACTAATGACCCATCAGGAGTTTCCCATCAAATACATTGTGGGATTCGAGTGGATAACACCTACATGGATGGTGTTGACCCATATAAGGATGTCTCCTATGCATTCAGTGAAAATCTAGGAGGATGATGCATAGACAACACCAACTACAACCATGGACTGAAAAACCCTGATCGGATCGTTGATTATGTTTTCTTAGTTACCCATATGTCATAACCACGCCCTCCGTGAGAGGCATTGATTACCACTAAAATGATAGATCCCTCTCTAACTACGCTTTACTAGAAGATAGTGTTCTCATGAGGCTTCCATGTCCCATGTTGGAACAAAGTGATCCTTAAACAAATGATATTGGTTGATATATAAGGCAAAAACTTCCAACGCCATCATAGAAAATATATCCTCGAAGGATGACACAGCACAAGATACTTTTCCAACCCTCATTTTCCACTGAAGCATATGCCAAGGAAGAAAGAAAAGTTAAAGTGATATGTGGAAAACAAAACACCTATGGAACCACCATCCCATCAGGTCAGTGAGGGAAGCAAACTCCTGCTTCTCATGCTACACCAGTTCAAGCTACTGAAGAAGTATATGAACATCCTTTTCCTAAGAATGTAGAGTAGACACATCCCCTGAGCTAAAAAATGAAAATATGCCTGCTCTAGACTCTGAAACACTACCCATTAAATTTCTTGATGAAGTGTTGAGTAACAAGATGAAACCACAAAAGAAAAAAAGGCTTGACTAATTGGAACCCTGTATTAAGCCAACATTGCTAGACTTGAGGTACTTTCCTTCTCCATCTTATAATGAGAATATGTCAAGCTTATTATGCAAAATGGCCACCATGAAAATAACGAATTCAACTTTGGCTTAGAAAGATAATAATGCTAATTGAGAAGACATGTGTCTTATGGTACAAAAATGAGGATTAGTGCAAGTCATGCATTTTCTAGGATCTCTTATAAATGATGTCTTTAGAAACAACCACCCACTGAT
This sequence comes from Alisma plantago-aquatica, assembly GCA_963693085.1. Lineage (NCBI taxonomy): Eukaryota > Viridiplantae > Streptophyta > Magnoliopsida > Alismatales > Alismataceae > Alisma > Alisma plantago-aquatica. Next base: position 1,468,375,465 of record OY856409.1, on the reverse strand, counting down.
CGATGCCAACTCAGCTAGCACTCATATGGTCGACCTACAATTAAGGAAGGCCACAAGAAAGTTGGAAAGTTTAAAAAATGAGACTAGCGGCTTCTACCTATCATATATGACCACCATTGGTCTCTAGTATCCACTTATACAAAGAAGTCTGAGGCCATAGATTAGGTTAATTTGATGCATAGTACAATGATAGTACCATAGGCACATAAACAAAATCTCAAAAGCAAAAATGAAAAATGGCTCAAGATTGTATGTCAAAGATTAAAGATTCCCTAGAAGAACATAAAAACTAGGTTTTCTAAGGTAGATACTTTAGGAGTGTTTAAAATCAGGTGGAACTAGGTTGTAGTTCGGGCGCAAGGAAGGAAAATTTATATTGTGGAAACAACATAATGGACCAAATCACTTTTTAGATACTAATGTACTATGGATCTTATTTAAGTAAGATTTGACCTCCTACATATTAGTTAATACTATATTTCAACTAATTGTTTCCAATACTGCATTATACATCACCTATTGTCTTAGAAACTTGCTACCCTCTGGAAAAAATTACATCACAAAGGACTAGATTTCTAGTAGTACAAACATATATAAATTAAGAAGTTGCTAGATTTTTCATAGTTGATGGAAGCAAACCTGAATCAATTATCCCATCACTGACTAATCCATACCCCCAAGATATACCACCAGTTAGTGATGCTTCAACTTTAACACAATCTAGTCATTTTAACAAGCTTGCATTTTTTGTCGCTTCTTCCATGTTCTTAGCTCAGTTGAGACACATTCCTGTAAATAGGTAAACTAGAGTAGGTAAATTGTAATGGGAATGCAATAACCAATTTGAGAAAAAAAATAAAAGATTGATGATAATATGTGTGGCGTCCAACTCACAAAAACCAGATTAACTAATGCGGAAGCATATGATTAACAACAGAATTACTGAAAATCGCTAAAAATTAAAATCATTTTCAAAGAGATCCATTCTAAGGAAAACTCTCTGAACAAGAACCACACTATTATATTTACATACTGGTCCACATTGTACATTTCATGTACCATCTCTTCTCGAGGAATATATATACATCATTGCTTTGCTAAAAAAGCACAAGCAGCAAAATCCTCGAGACATCATGCCAAAATCTCAAATCAATTATAAAAATACTATTACTGACTCCTAGGACCTGAGAGTACAGAGACGACACATAGGACTCTATTTACACATACACAAGACTTGACAGTCAGTATCTCCACCTGAGGATTCACTGTTATCCTTGTTGTTGTTGTTCTTCCCTTTTTATGAGGTTTCTATTTCTACCTCGTCTGCGTCTACCTAAAAATGTTAGATTCCACGGGGGTGAGACAATTATAAAATTGCCCCAGTGAGAGATATGGCTCTCTGCCGAAAACATTATTATTGCAGTTTAATAGAAATAAATTGAACAGTGGAATCATATATTCAACAGTAGATAAATCAATATCTATGTAGAGTAGAGCAACATTTCTATTCAAGCATTTAAGCTATAACTTGATAAAGCAGCATGTATCTTATTCAATAAGGACTTGAAGAGCATATATAACATTTATGTATCTAGAACATGCTAAGAAGAATAACATCAATCAGTGATTCTCATATTTCAATCCTATGCAAATACGCTACACGGTTGATTACATTTTACAAACATTCTTAAGCCCTAAGGAGATGAGATATACCGCTTATACTCCAACCGACCCCGATTACGCAAAGCATCGGTACCACATAAGGTCAATGGGAGAGCCGGATTCATGACCTCATCTGTCTCAGTCAGTACGAGACTACTTTTAGCAGAGACATCATGTGTCAAACTGCAATTAGCAACAAGGCATATTATGGCACACAAGGCCCAATAAATAATTTCAATAAATAAAACATCATAGCTCATACCTGGCTATGTTCATCATCTCAAGATACCTGCATGGTCAGCACACATGACAATAGATATATCAATCATATTTCAGTTCCATGTTGTTCGAGGGTAACACCATTATTCCCTTTCTAGGGTTAGGATTTCTCATTTTTATTTCAATCAGGTTACTCATCCCCTTGTTCAATTAGGATCAATGATTCATCATTTCATTGTCCAATATTAGGGTTTCATGCTATATAGTATAATCCAGAATTAGAGTTTCACAATCCTTCACCCTATTTAGAATTAGGGTTTACTATTCATATCACATCACCCTAGATTAGATTTTATATTCAATAACCCACAATTAGGGTTTACTATTCACCCCAAATAGGGTTTATCATCAAAGTACCCTGAATTAGGCTTACTCATATCATTACCCTAAATTCATATCACATTATCCTCTTTTTTTTTTTTTTGGTGGAACAGGGGTTAATATTATTCAAACTGGTCCCCCTCACCAGGCATTAAATCGATTACATGATATTCATCCAAAGTTGGATGCACTACATTCAGAGAAGAAGAACTATAATCAGAATTGAACGATGCTGTTAAGTTAGATGGAAGAGTAACATAGTGCCACTCGTCCACAGGTTTTTGTAGATGGTGTTTGGCTAGCCCATCCGCTAGTTGATTATCCTCTCTTTCTATATATGCCATCTTCAAATTCTGGAAGGGAAAGCTGTTATTGCAGTCGTAGCCAGAAATGAAAAGGCTGAATGGATCTTTGGTGAAGCTCGATCCCTTGCCACTACTAGTGTTCTAGAAGGAGAATTGGAGGCTATATATTTGGGTCTCCAATTAGCACAAAACTATGACAAAGTGGTTTTGGAGACGGATTGCAAAACGGCCATCTCGATCATGGAAGCTACCACAGCTGATTTTCCCATTTATGCAAGGTGGAAGACCAAGATACATTATCCTCTTAGATTAGGGTTTCACTCAGAATTGCCTTAAATTAGGGTTTGAGTTCATCAATTAACTCAATTAGGATTTCATGATCTCTTTATTAAGGATCATACCCTAATTGTATATCACACTTATTTTGAATGTGTTAGGCTTGATTGCTACATGATTATCTTGCATGTATGAATCTCTCTCTCTCATACTATTCAGGATGTCCATAAGATTTGATCAACTGAAACTTCAATTACATGAGGTATCCAAATTAATTGACCAATTGAATCTTCAATTACATTGGGTGTCCAAGTGGATCAACCAATTGTTTAACATTTAGTTCCTAATGCTTTGAAACCGTTTAGTTCCTAACGGTTTGATGAAATTGTTTAATTCCAAACGGTTTTGTTGAAACCGAATGGACAACTTGTTGAAACCAATTGGAATAGGAATTCCTTGGGAAAAGTGTCCAAGATTATGTCATCATCATCTACATTCGTTCATTCAAAATCTAATGCCATTTTCATGGTAATTGCATCAATGGATCAAGGGAGTATCAAGTAGAACAAAATAATCAACAAATAATGGAGAATCGAATGCAATAACAACATTTGAGGGTTTAAGTTATATAACCCACCTTCAAATCTGAATCCAAGCTTCAAGCTCCACGACTCCAATGGTGGATGAAGCTTTTACAACTGCCCAAGGTCCATTCTCAAGCTTTTGGGGGAAAGAGTTGGCTAGAGTTGAAGATTGAATGGAGAAAATAAGAAATCAAGCATTGATTTTCGGTTTCTCCTAAGATCCCTTGTGCTCAGCCAAAGCAAGGAGAGAAAGAAATTCTGAAAAAAGATCCTTATGTGGGTGGGAAATGAGATATGTATAAGGTAATTCAAGGAAAGAGAAAGTAGTTATTAATTCCTTTAATTTCCAAAATTATTGCCACAACTCCCCCTCAACTCCTTGGCCACGAATCCATCCTCTTCATCTTGCAAAATTTCTTCATTATCCAAGAATTAAATGAAAGAAATTAAGCACCTTAATCATATTATAATAATATCCCATTTTTAGTGGATATTACTTTTTATTAACTTAATGTGAGTGGGCTCTCCACTCAAATTGGATATTTTTGTGCCTTTGCAAGGCACAAGCTCTTCCAACTTTTTAAAAATTCATCCCTCAACTTTTGGTTGAAGGGCTCTTCAATTAATATATTTCTTTTTGCATTTAACTTGATTTATGTTTTCAATTGTGCTTAAATCATGATTATTTTAATATCAAGATTCTCTCTCCTCCAAAGTAATTCAAATGAGGCGCCCCTCTCATTTTATTTTCTCTACATGATTCCAAGAAACATGAGGGAACCTCTAGAAGTGGTATTTTGCATATTGAACCCTAGGTTTTGGGTAAATTACACATTACACCAAAACTAGGTTTTAATGCACAAAGATTGCTCAGTAAGCTCTATCTTGGTGCTCAGGCTTGTGGAAACCATACCATTAAATCATACTCATTCTTATGATGTTTCAACATCTGAGGAACATTTTATCATGTACAATTTGCAAGTTAACCCCTCAACTTGGGTAATTTGCACTTTAGTCCAAAACTAACAAAACAATGTTTCAACATTATTCAAAAAGGACTAAAATTGAAATATAAGTTCTTCTTGAACCTTAATTACTTTTCAAAAGGTAAAATCAAGCATATAATTACCTTTCTTAAACAAAACACCTAGGGTGAAATCATAACCCATGTTAGGAATGTTACAAATTATCCACCCCTTACAAGGATTTTGTCCCCGAAATCATCAACAAAACATTAAGAGAAAAGAGTAGGGTATTTCCTCCTCATCTCTTCCTACAGCTCCCATGTAGCTTCTTCAATGCCACGGTGATTCCGGAGGACCTTTACAAGACAAATGTCTTTCTTTTTCAGCTTTTTAATTCTTTTATCAAGGATCATCACAGGTCCTTCAACATATGAAATATCATCATTTAATTCTACCTCCACAGGTTGTAAAACTAATTTTGTGTCAGGATGACACTTCCTCAACATGGAGATGTGGAACACTGGATGCAACTTATGCAACTCAGGTGGCAACTCCAACTTATAGGCTACCTTTCCAATCTGTTCAATGATTGGATAAGGCCCCATAAATCTAGGAGCTAACTTTCCCTTCCTTCCAAATCTAAGAACACCTTTCCAAGGTGAGACCTTGAGATATACTCTGTCTCCAACTTGGAATTCTAAAGGTCTTTGCCGTTTGTCGGCGTATGATTTTTGTCTATCCTGTGTAGTCTTTAACTGTTGTTGTATTACTTTAATCTTCTCAGTTGTCTGCTACACTAACTCAGGACCCAAAAATTGATTTTCTCCTATTTCATACCAACATAAAGGAGATCTACAATGTCTACCATATAAATCTTCATATGGTGCCATGTCAATACTATGCTGATAGCTATTATTATAAGCAAATTCTATCAAGCTCAGGTGTAGATCCCAACTTCCTACAAACTGAAGGACACATTCCCTAAGCAAATCCTCCACGGTTTGTATGGTCCTTTCAGATTGTCCATCTGTCTGTGGGTGAAAAGTAGTACTAAACCTTAACTGTGTACCCAAAGCTTTATGCAGTCGTTCCCAAAAATGACTCGTGAACTGGGGACCTCTATCAGAAACGATAGAAGTTGGAACCTTGTGCAATCACACTATCTCATCGACATATAACTGTGCCAACCTCTCAGTAGTGTAGGTTGTTTTGACAGGTAAGAAATGTGTTGTTTTTGTCAACCTATCAGCTATCACGCAAATGGAATCATGACCTTTGGTTGTTCTAGGCAAACCAACCACAGAGTCTATGGTCACATGATCCCATTTCCACTGCGGTATAGGAAAAGATTGCATTGTTCCTGCGGGCTTCTGATGTTCAGCTTTAACCTACTGACACACCAGACACCACATAACAAATTCAGCTACATCTTTCTTCAATCTAGGCCACCAATACATATCTTTTAAGTTATGATACATCTTGGTGCTCCCTGGATGCATAGCATACATAGAAGAATGAGCTTCTTCCATAACTAACTTTCTCAAGTCATCGGCATCGGGTACTACCATCCTACGATGGTAACAAACTACTTGATCCTCTGACTCATGAAATCCATCCCATTTCTCATTACCATACTATGATCTAATCTGCTGAACTACAACATCTATTTGTTGTGCTTCTTTAATCTGCTGTCTCAGAGTTGGTTTTATGTGCATCTCAGCTAACAAGCCGGCTAACAATGATACTTTTAGCTGTACATTGTTTTGCCTCAAGGAGATAAACATATCCCTCTTAGAGCACACTAAGGAATTCAACTATGCTTTATCTAGGGATGGTGTTGCTGATTTCCTACTTAGTGCATCAGCAACTACATTATCTGTGACAAAGTGGATTTTAGCAAAATAATGAAATAATTACTCTTTTGACCTCATTATATCCACTAATGGTCCTAAATTAATTTTCTTATCTACATAAGCAAAGTTGAGACTCAAATACAAAATATGGTGAACAATGTGAACTTTAAACACATTATAACACCTTATATTTGATTAATTCATCACTTTGTACAAATAAAGAAATTGACCCATCAAAATTCATCTTCTTGTCCTCAAACTTTTTATAAACGTTCTCCACGTTTTTATGAAGCTATGGTCCAAATTTGAGACCATTTGGACCTTCCTACGATTTGTTATGATTTTTCTAAGATTCTAACATTTTCTTAGCTTTTTAGCCCTTTTTCCTTCCTTTTTCCCTCCCTTTTCCTTGCTGGGCCCGGCCCATTCCTTGCTTGGGGCGCCACTGGGCAAGGTGGGTGACCCAGCAGCCTTGGATCTTGATCCAACAACGCTGGGGTCATCCCCTACCTTGCGCCTGGTTTGGAAAGACCACGGTGGACCAGCACCATGGCCCCGACCCCGATCGGCCAACCAGAGCCGGATTGCGCCCGATAGCTCGGCCGATGACTCCACACCCCCTCTCAAACCTTCCATGTGGTTTGGGCACTGCGAATACATTGCTTGGAGGCCAAGGAAGCTAGCCGACTTGTGGGGTGCGCCGCCCCCTCTAGTAGCCCTAACCCTAGCAGTAAAACACTATATAAACCCTCCTTTGCTTTCGGTCCGCCCCCACGAAGACGAACGGCACCCCCTTTTCCCACTCCGTGCCCTCTCTCTCTCGCTCCCTTCTTCTTCGGTCACTGTGCCTCCGCGGCGCTGCCGCACGGCCATTTTGGGCATCTCTGTTTCTCGCCTCCTTCCCCCTGTCTTTGGCCCCCACCGAGTTCGCGAGACAGTGGCGAACCAGGACGGCCTACTCGTGGCCTCTGTCGCCCACTGCTACACCTAAAGCCCTCCACGCCGGTGAGGCTCCTCCGCCCTATTTTTGGGCTCGTAGGGAAGCCTGTGCGCGTGAGGAAGAAAGAATCCTGGACCGGCCGGTCCAGGAAAGGGGAGCCCCGGTCCTATACTCAGTTGAACCAAGCCAAGAAATCAAGTGTGAACCGGTTGATTTAGCCTCTGAACCGGACTGCCCAGCAAGGAGCGGCCTCGCCTATGTGTTCAAATCTCATCCGTCCTTTACACATCAAACGACCCTCATATTTCGCAATTAAGGTGTTATTTTCTCTTCTCTGACAAATATTCAATTATATGCCCAGATCTTGTTTTAATCATATAAAATACACCCTAGCTCCAAAAATTATGAACATGTAGTCTATCTTGATCAGAAAAATCCAGTGAATCCATTAAAAATAGTTTTGAAGCCTGATTCTAAACGAGTCTCACTGATAACCCTAGATCATACACTCTTGATCATTTAATTTGTCATATGGCTCAATAATGACTTTTAATCCTTGAAAACCCTTTTTTTTTACTCTGATGATATTTTGTAACATAGATCTGATCTTTTTGAATCATCTACTCTTGAAAGTGAATCATTAGTGAATCTAGATCTTTTTACTTGATTCAATCTTGATAATAATCTTGATGATGAGTAATCTTGATATTGCAAAATAATTGATATAGTTTTGACCCATCAACCTAATCTGGAATTCCAATGATGGTATGTAACATGATGATGACCTAAAGACTTGATGATGACTTGAATAATGGTGATAATATTTAGGGTTGACATATATTCCTAAAATACCTAGGTAGATCATCCATCCTCGATTATGCTTGGCACTTGAGTAAATATTGAAATCTTGATATAATGTTGACTATATATGAATGATCTACCTTAGGGATGAATAGGATTGGAAAACCCTAATTTGGTGTACTTGATTTTGGTGTATAATATGATCTTGATCCTTGATCCATATCTTGATTGATCTAGGAACCACTTGAGACCCTGATCTTCTACTCTAGTTGTTTAATACTCGAAATCCTCGGTGAAAGGTACGCTATTTATATAACTCCTCCTTGATTGTATTGTAGATACTTTTATGTATCTCTTGATTGTATACTTGGCTATTTACTTGGATGAGCTATTGTTCCCTATGATTAGTCTTCTGTTTTTCTTCTATATTATATGTTAAAAAACATGAAAACATAAATTGCATGCCCATTATGACTGCCTGTATATTGATGTTGATAATGATGATGATACTGATAATGTTGATAATGTGGATATTGAGTACAACAATCCCCTCATTTGGAAGTGGGACTTGTACATTGGCTTCCTATGTTCCTATGGTGAAAAGGGGTCTAATGACCTTCCCCATCGCGTTGGGGTAATAGAGTCATACAAAATATATAAGCATGCTTCTTGAATTACAGCATAATGGGAACTCGTAATAAAAATTGAATCGTTGAATAACAACCTTTTGTCGAATGATATTGAATATTTGGAAATCGTTTGTTATATTTTGAAATATAAGTCCTGCCAAGTATACATATTTTTCTTATAAATTGTTTTTCTTGATCTTGATAGCGTACCGTGCAATTGCATGATTGTGTCTTGATTTTCTTGATTTTAGGCATTACAAATGGAATATTAAAATAAGATCGCTTCCGCACTCATACACTCAGATGGCAAGGATAAATCGGGTATATCTCCATATTGGGTTAGTTTGTTCTTAATTACCCAGTTTTTGAGTTATTTATTTCTTATTGTATATGCCAGTGTGTTAGATCCTATCGGGACACTCAGGGACGGGCGCTTCAATCCCTTTACCACTGTTTAGGCAGTGAGATCGGGATTGGGGTAAGAACGGTTCCATGACAGTTGGTATCAGATCTTACACACTCTCATATACTTTAAGTAAATAATTTCTCAAGTCTCTTACACCCAAGAAACCCTAAAGTCCATAATGGTGAAAATTGAGGTGTCTAGGCTCGGGGTCCTGATATAATTTCTCCTATCCGTCTTCATGGTGGCTGAGATCCCCCGCTCTACCTGGCCTCAATTGATCCAGAACTGGACCTAAAGGTTCTCTTGTGAAACCTTAGAGAGTCTTCTAGCATCTCATCTCTTCTTTAAGGACAATCCTAAGCCACCCATGTAGATGAAGATTAGGTAGTCTTCTCATCTCCTCATGTGGTCCTCTTTGTGACCTTATACCACATGATGTCTCGATTATGGGTAGCTTAAGCATGGGAATCGCTAAATCTTGAAAGTTGATACCATGATCTGACCTTAGTATGAAAACTCAATTTTGATCAATGAAAACTTTGAAATGAAATACTCATGCTTAACCCTTCATGAAAAACACGATTTAATCAAAATTAGACTACATGCTCCCTATGTTTGAGGTAAATTGTCAAAATTATGATTTGGTGAAATAAAGGATGACTTGTACCTTATACATCATTGTTGATGAGGTCCCTATTTGATCAAATCCATGTTGCCCTATTGTTGATTAAATCTCAAACATAGTTTAGCAAACTCGTACCCTATGTTGCACATATCTTGACTATGATATCAATTGACTAATTCTAGGACTCACAAAATCATGATGCAAAAAGCAATTTCTCTATTTGACTATTGATGCCTTTTTCAATCTTGATTTTGATATGATGATTATGGACCTAATGCTCTGATTCCTTGAATGCCAAATTTAAATCCTTGATTTCCAAATTATATCACTACCTTGATCATGAAAGGAAAGAATTGAAAATCTTGACATTATTGCCCTATTATCTTGAATTTTGATCTTATGACTTCGATGAATATGATTTAATTTTGATACTCTCCCTATTTGAATAAGATCAGCAGATCATGACTAATGTTGGTAATGTGCCAGATTAGGGTGGTAGTTGACTCATGACTCCCCTAACCTAGGTGACATCCCTATTTTGACTACCTCTAAATTTCCACCCTGTTGATTATTTAGAGTCTAGAAAGGTATACCCTTTCACCTAATTTAGACTGGTTGATCTAAGACTAATAGGTTGAACCCATGGTTGATACTCGATCTTGAATAATTGACTCGATAATGATCTTGAAATATGGCAATATTGACTATAGCTTGTGGTTTATTTCCTAGATAGACCTAGGTCTAGATCATTCATCAACCTTGGAAGCATGATAATGAAATTATGATATGTTGCTCGAATATTGAATAATGTTGCTCGAAATTGGATATAGATGAATGATACCCCCTAAGGTCTAAATAGGAATCTAAACCCTAGCTTCAAAATTTTGGACCTATGACTTTTGATCTCGACTCTTGATATTGATATATAACATTGTGACTCACGATTATCCAATCTCAATATTGATACAAACTCTATGATCACATTATTTGGACCTACAAATCATACTAGATATATGACTAATGACTTCAAAATCCCAAATTTTGAAAATTTTGAAATGATGACCAAGGTGACACTCTCGATTTATGAATTAGGGTTTAGCTCTCATTAGGACTAGGGTGGGACCTCCCATTGATTTTGAGATCGAAATGATGAGAAAATATGATGTTGTCTTGAAATGTTGCAATGTGAAATCTCAAATCATGGATGCATAACCCCACCTAGACCAATGGAGAAGCTAGGACCCTGATATTTTGGGATTGAAAGTCACCTTGTACACTTTATCCAAGGAATTTTTTTTTTGTTTGACCTAAAAGATAATATGTCCAAATTTGTGAACAATAGGATGCTTTCCATATTTTTGACTTATATGATGACTTTGGACAATATATGTGCTGATTTTGATACTCAATTGCTCGATGATGAAATAATGTTAGTACCAAGTTGATTATGATATGGAACATGGAATCTCAATTGTGATTTTTGGGACTAATTGAAGTTTGAGGACATGAATTTGATTTCATACTTAAGGATACCCCAGTAATTGAGGAAATGACTTAGGTTGTATAATATCAATTTTTGAGGATATTTTGAATTTTGGGGACAAATTCCTTTTTAAGGAGGGAAGGATGTGACAAAGTGGATTTTAGCAAAATAATAAATAATTACTCTTTTGACCTCATTATATCCACTAATGGTCCTAAATTAATTTTCTTATCTACATAAGCAAAGTTGAGACTCAAATACAAAATATGGTGAACAATGTGAACTTTAAACACATTATAACACCTTATATTTGATTAATTCATCACTTTGTACAAATAAAGAAATTGACCCATCAAAATTCATCTTCTTGTCCTCAAACTTTTTATAAACGTTCTCCACGTTTTTATGAAGCTATGGTCCAAATTTGAGACCATTTGGACCTTCCTACAATTTGTTATGATTTTTCTAAGATTCTAACATTTTCTTAGCTTTTTAGCCCTTTTTCCTTCCTTTTTCCCTCCCTTTTCCTTGTTGGGCCCGGCCCATTCCTTGCTTGGGGCGCCGCTGGGCAAGGTGGGTGACCCAGCAGCCTTGGATCTTGATCCAACGGTGCTGGGGTCATCCCCTACCTTGCGCCTGGTTTGGAAAGACCACGGTGGACCAGCACCATGGCCCCGACCCCGATCGGCCAACCAGAGCCGGATTGCGCCCGATAGCTCGGCCGATGACTCCACACCCCCTCTCGAACCTTCCATGTGGTTTGGGTGCTGCGAATACATTTCTTGGAGGCCAAGGAAGCTAGCTGACTTGTGGGGTGCTCCGCCCCCTCTAGTAGCCCTAACCCTAGCAGTAAAACACTATATAAACCCTCCTTTACTTTCGGTCCGCCCCCACGAAGACGAACGGCACCCCCTTTTCCCACTCCGTGCCCTCTCTCTCTCGCTCCCTTCTTCTCCGGTCAATGTGCCTCCGCGGCGCTGCCGCACGGCCGTTTTGGGCATCTCTGTTTCTCGCCTCCTTCCCCCTGTCTTTGGCCCCCACCGAGTTCGCGAGACAGTGGCGAACGAGGACGGCCTACTCATGGCCTCCGTCGCCCACTGCTACACCTAAATCCCTCCACGCCGGTGAGGCTCCTCCACCCTGTTTCTGGGCTCACAAGGAAGCCTGTGCGTGTGAGGAAGAAAGAATCCTGGACCGGCCGATCCAGGAAAGGGGAGCCCCGGTCCTATACTCAGTTGAACCAAGCCAAGAAATCAAGTGTGAACCGGTTGATTTAGCCTCTGAACTGGACTGCCCAGCAAGGAGCGGCCTCGCCTATGTGTTCAAATCTCAGCCGTCCTTTACACATCAAACGGCCCTCATATTTCGCAATTAAGGTGTTATTTTCTCTTCTCTAACAAATATTCAATTATATGCCCAGATCTTGTTTTAATCATATAAAATACACCCTAGCTCCAAAAATTATGAACATGTAGTCTATCTTGATCAGAAAAATCCAGTGAATCCATTAAAAATAGTTTTGAAGCCTGATTCTAAACGAGTCTCACTGATAACCCTAGATCATACACTCTTGATCATTTAATTTGTCATATGGCTCAATAATGACTTTTAATCCTTGAAAACCCTTTTTTTTTGGACTCTGATGATATTTTGTAACCTAGATCTGATCTTTTTGAATCATCTACTCTTGAAAGTGAATCATTAGTGAATCTAGATCTTTTTACTTGATTCAATCTTGATAATAATCTTGATGATGAGTAATCTTGATATTGCAAAATAATTGATATAGTTTTGACCCATCAACCTAATCTGGAATTCCAATGATGGTATGTAACATGATGATGACCTAAAGACTTTATGATGACTTGAATAATGGTGATAATATTTAGGGTTGACATATATTCCTAAAATACCTAGGTAGATCATCCATCCTCGATTATGCTTGGCACTTGAGTAAATATTGAAATCTTGATATAATGTTGACTATATATGAATGATCTACCTTAGGGATGAATAGGATTGGAAAACCCTAATTTGGTGTACTTGATTTTGGTGTATAATATGATCTTGATCCTTGATCCATATCTTGATTGATCTAGGAACCACTTGAGACCCTGATCTTCTACTCTAGTTGTTTAATACTCGAAATCCTCGGTGAAAGGTACGCTATTTATATAACTCCTCCTTGATTGTATTGTAGATACTTTTATGTATCTCTTGATTGTATACTTGGCTATTTACTTGGATGAGCTATTGTTCCCTATGATTAGTCTTATGTTTTTCTTCAATATTATATGTTAAAAAACATGAAAACATAAATTGCATGCCCATTATGACTGCCCGTATATTGATGTTGATAATGATGATGATACTGATAATGTTGATAATGTGGATATTGAGTACAACAATCCCCTCATTTGGAAGTGGGACGTGTACATTGGCTTCCTATGTTCCTATGGTGAAAAGGGGCCTAATGACCTTCCCCATCGCGTTGGGGTAATAGAGTCATACAAAATATATAAGCATGCTTCTTGAATTACAGCATAATGGGAACTCGTAATAAAAATTGAATCGTTGAATAACAACCTTTTGTCGAATGATATTGAATATTTGGAAATCGTTTGTTATATTTTGAAATATAAGTCCTTCCAAGTATACATATTTTTCTTATAAACTGTTTTTCTTGATCTTGATAGCGTACCGTGCAATTGCATGATTGTGTCTTGATTTTCTTGATTTTAGGCATTACAAATGGAATATTAAAATAAGATCGCTTCCGCACTCATACACTCAGATGGCAAGGATAAATCGGGTATATCTCCATATTGGGTTAGTTTGTTCTTAATTACCCAGTTTTTGAGTTATTTATTTCTTATTGTATATGCCAGTGTGTTAGATCCTATCGGGCCACTCAGGGACGGGCGCTTCAATCCCTTTACCACTATTTAGGCAGTGAGATTGGGATTGGGGTAAGAACGGTTCCGTGACATTAGCCTTCCCTGAATGATAATCAATTGTACAGTCGTTGTCTTTAATTAATTCCATCTAGCGGCGCTGTCTCATGTTCAACTCATGCTATGAAAATATATACTTTAAGTTCTTATGGTCTATGAAAATCTGGAATGTCTCTCCATAGAGATAATTTCTCCAAATCTTCAAGGCATGGACCACGGCAGCTAGCTCTAGATCGTGTGTCACATAATTCTCGTGTTTCTTAAGCTGTCGAGAAGCAAAAGAAATCACTTACTTATCCTGCATCAACACACATCCTAAACCGTTCTTGGATGCATCATAGAAGACTATGTACCACTTCCCTTACTCAGGTAATACTAACACAGGTGCACTTGTTAACCTTTCCTTCAACATCTGAAAAGATTGTTGGCACTTGTCATTCCAGACAAAAGGAACCTCTTTCGTGGTCAACTTGGTTAGGGGTAAAGCTATAGAACTAAAGTTCTTAATGAACCTCCTGTAATAACCTACTAGTCCAAGAAAACTACGAATCTATGTTGGTGTCCTCAGCTGTTCCCATTGCAGGACAGATTCTACCTTCTTAGGATTAACACGAATACCTAAGGCAGATATTACGTGTCCTAGAAAAGAAACTTCTGGTAACTAGAACTCACATTTGCTAAACTTAGCATATAACTTATGCTCTCTTAGCAAAGTTAAAGCCTGACGGAGGTGCTGCTCATGTTGTTGAGCATCTCTACTGTAGATCAAGATGTCATCTATAAAGACAACTACACACTGATGAAGAAAAGGTCAACAGATTCTATTCATGAGTTCCATGAATGCAGTTGGTGCATTAGTTAGTCCAAACGACATAACTATGAACTCATAGTGACCATACCTTGTCCTAAAGGCAGACTTAGGTATGTCACCCTCCTTAATACACAACTGATGGTATCCCGACCTCAGATCTATCTTAGAAAAAATAGTTGCACCACGCAACTGATCAAACAAGTCATCTGTCCTTGGCAAATGATACTTATTCTTTATAGTTACTTTATTTAACTGTCTATAATCAATGCATAACTGTATCCATCCATCCTTCTTCTTAACAAAAAGAACCAGAGCACCCCATGGTGAAGTACTCGGTCGAATAAAACCCTTCTCAAGCAACTCCTGCAGTTGTTTCATGAGCTCTGCCATCTCAGCAGGTGCCATCATATGTGGTGTTTGTGCTATTGGTTGCGTGCCAGGGATTAGATTAATCTCAAAATCAATCTCTCAGGGCAAAGGTACACCTGGAAGTTCCTCAGGAAACACATCCTCAAATTCCCTGACTACAGGAACTTTAGAAGGATGAGGGCTCTCCATGGTGGTATCTACCACATGTGCCAAGAATGCAAAACACCCTTGCCTCATCAACATCTCAGCTACCATAGCTGACACAAGACAGGTTAGGAGAATCTTTCTATCTCCCTGAAAGATCCATGTGTTACTGTCATCTGTGAACACAGCTTGCTTGGACTCACAATCCAAGACAACCTTGTACTTTTCTAGGGTGTCCATCCAAAGAATTATATCGAACTCGTGCATCTCAAGTGGTATAAGATATAATTGAATGTGATGTTCAGAAAAGAAAAGAGTGTAGGGAGAACACAGCTCCCGCAGCACTGTAGATCCCAACAAAGGAGTTTCTAGCATCAAACTATTTGCTCTATGAATGACAATCATGTTGTAGTCATGTATCACTTCTCGAGTGATAAAGGAATGTGTAGCAACCAGATCAATTAAAACAGATACGAAGCAGGATGAAGACATATCAGAATAAAATAGTTCCATGTGACCTGTCACAACTCTTCGATTAACCACTGCCTCAGGTTGATTCATTGCATAGAATCTCATCGTTGCCTGTTGTTGGCCCTGTGCTCTATTATTGGATGTGGAAGATCCTACCTAGGATGCATGTCCACGTCCTCTGGTACCACTAGAAAACGGCTTTCTATAAGAGCCTTGCTGACTCTGTCTCGGGGGTTGATTCACTACTACATTCCCCGTTGGGCAATCCCTTGCCAGATGTCCTACTAGTCCACATCGATGACAAGTTTTGTTCTCTTGATGTGGTCTAGAGGGTCCAGTTACTGATTTTGATGCTATGCTAGGGGCTCTACTCAGAGGAAAACTATGCCATCTTCCCCTACTTGACGTCCATTGTGTCTGGGTATTGAACCTCTATGGTGTTGTCGGTGCGGAAAATCTTGGTTTCTTGAAACCCTCAGACCTTTGTCCTTGAAACTGTGTGTACTCTTTCTTACTCTTGGTCTGACGCTTCTCAATCACAGACCTCTCTATCTGTCTTACAGACTCCATAAAGGTGGCAAACCTCTCCCGGTTCTCTAAAGAAGACACCGAATTGGTCAATTCAGCATTCAATCCCTTCTCAAAACGATGTATCCTCTCCTCATCAGTAGATGCCATATGTGGAAAAAACCACAAAAGTTCCATGAACTTAACCTCATACTCTCTAATGTTCATTTGTCCCTGCCTAATCTGCTCAAACTGAGTAATTTTCTCATCCATAAAAGTCTTGGGAAAGTATCTACTGACGAATTCTCGCTGAAACTCTTCCCATCCGATCTCAACACCTAGCCTCTTGCCCTCTTCTATGGTCCATCAGTGACCAGCACTCCCTTTAAGGAGGTATACATCATGCCTCACCTTCTCATCCTTAGGAATATTAAGGATCCTAAAGCATTTCTCTAGCTCAGTCAGCCATAAGTATGCATCAATTGGATCAGTTGTACCAGCATAATCTATGGCTCCCACCCGGAGAAGTCATTCAAATGTCTTGTCGGCTCCATATCCTTCATGGTGGGTAGGTGCCCTAGGTGTAGGTAATGGCATCCTATCTGTCATATGAGTCATGGCTTCCATAAACTGTCCAAACATGGCTTGGAAGGCTGGGTTCCCCATATTTGCTTGATTGAACTGGGGTTGTTCTGGTATGGGCTCCTCCCTATCTTGGTCTCTTGCACCGCCTCCTGGTGCAGCAATGCTGCTCTCAGCAGCATGTTCATCGTGTGATCCAGACATCTTTAGTTCTTCTTCTCCTCCTATATGAGCAGAAGACACTATCAGATAACTGGAAGACACTAGAACAGACTCAACAACCTTAATCCTATGTCTCTGTAGACTCAGCAAACCTAGAGCTCTAATACTACTAAATTGTGGCATCCAACACACAAAGACCAAATTAACTAATGCGGAAGCGTATGATTAACAGTGGAATTACTAAAAATCACTAAAAATTAAAACCATTTTCAAAGAGATCCATTCTCATGAAAACTCTTTAAACAAGAATCACACTATTATATTTACATACTGGTCTACATTGTACATTTTATGTACCATCTTTTCTCGAGGAATATATATACATCATTGCTTTGCTAAAAAAGAACAAGAAGCAAAATCCTTGAGACATCATGCCAAAATCTCAAATCAATTATAAAAACACTATTACTGACTCCTAGGACCTCAGAGTACAGAGACGACACATAGGACTCTATTTACACATATACAAGACTTGACAGCCAGTATCTCCACTTGAGGATTCACTGTTGTCCCCGTTGTTGTTGGTGTTGTTGTTCTTCCCTTTTTATGAGGTTTCTATTTCTACCTCGTCTGCGTCCACCTAAAAATGTTGGAATCCACAGGGGTGAGACAATTATAAAATTGCCCCAGCGAGAGATATAACTCTCTGCCGAAAACATTATTATTGCAGTTTAATAGAAATAAATTGAACAGTGGAATCATATATTCAACAGTAGATAAATCAATATCAATGCAGATTAGAGCAACATTTATATTCAAGCATTTAAGCTATAACTTGATAAAGCAGCATGTTTCTTATTCAATAAGGGCTTGAAGAGAATATATAACATTTATGTATCTAGAACATGCTAAGCAGAATAACATCAATCAGTGATTCTCGTATTTCAATCCTATGTAAATACGCTACACGGATGATTACATTTTACAAACATTCTTAAGCCCTGAGGAGATGAGATATACTGCTCATACTCTAACCGACCCAGATTACATAAAGCATCAGTACCACATAAGGTCAATGGGAGAGCCGAATTCCATGACCTCATCTGTCTCGGTCAGTACGAGACTACTTTTAGCAGATACATCATGTGTCAAACTACAATTAGCTTGCCAAGGTATATTGGCATCTTCGCTATAGAGTTATAGCATGTAGCATATACTCTCTTCAGGGTTATGGCCCATAGCCAATGTCTGGTATATATATTGAGGAGTCATGGCCCGTAGACATACTCTTATCGGGGTATAGTCTGAAACCAATTACGTACATAGGACATAGCCCGTAGCCATTCCTATGGGGCATAAGGATATATTTTCCCAATTACCCCCACATATTCAAAAATATGCGTTCTGAGTAAAACTCATTTCACCATTCAGCTAATTCTAATGTTGATGGATCTGTGGTCAGGGAAACTACATACTATGGTATCATTTGATTAGTTCAGTACATTATCATATTCTTTTAGCATCAGTCAAGTTTTCAAACATAACTTATTAGGACAATTGCTACAAAGAAACATGTATTATTTTCATCAATTACTTCTCAGTCTTTATAAGACATTAGGATCTCAGTCCCTTATTTCAATACTGGGAATTATCATCCCTTCACAATCTCAATACCATAATCATATGGTTTTGGGTATTCAAACCCTTAACTCATCATTGAGCATTGTTACCACTTTTTCAGGTAATTATCACCCTCAGGTCATCGATCAAGGTAAACATGACACTTTCTACACAAGCATCTTTTATGGCACTTGAGGCTCATTAACTCTCTTGTTACCATTTACTGAGCAACAAGGCATATTATGGCACACAAGGCCCAATAAATAATTTCAATAAATAAAACATCATAGCTCATACCTTGCTATGTTCATCATCTCAGGATACCTGCATGGTCAGCACACATGATAACAGATATATCAATCATATTTCAGTTCCATGTTGTTCAAGGGTAAAACCACTATTCCCTTACTAGGGTTAGGATTTCTCATTTTATTTCAATCAGGTTACTCATCCCCTTGTTCAATTAGGACCAATGATTCATCATTTCATTATCCAAGATTAGGGTTTCATGCCATATAGTATAACCCAGAATTAGGGTTTCACACTCCTTCACCCTATTTAGAATTAGGGTTTACTATTCATATCACATCACCCTAGATTAGATTTTATATCCAATAACCCACAATTAGGGTTTACTATTCACCCCAAATAGGGTTTATCGTTTTAAATACCCTAAAATAGGGTTACTCGTATCATTACCCTAAATTCATATCACATTATCCTCCTAGATTAGGGTTTCACTCAGAATTGCCTTAAATTAGGGTTTGAGTTCATCAATTAACTCAATTAGGATTTCATGATCTCTTTACCAAGGATCATACCCTAATTGTATATCACACTTATTTTGAATGTGTTAGGCTTGATTTCTACATGATTATCTTGCATGTATGAATCTCTCTCTCTCATCCTATTCAGGATGTCCAGAAGATTTGATCAATTGAACCTTCAATTACATGAGGTATCCAAATTAGTTGACCAATTGAATCTTCAATTACATTGGGTGTCCAAGTGGATCAACCATATGAGTCTTCCATTACATTAGATATCCAAATGGATTAACCATGTTGAACCTCAAATGGTTTTGATTATTTAAACCCTAAACGGTCTTGGTCTCTCAGAATTCAAACGGTTTGAAACCGTTTAAGCAAGAATGCGTTGAAACCGATTGGGCTTGAGTCTCCAAACAGTTTGAGACCATTTGGAACCAAATGGTCTTTAGACCGTTTGTACTCAAACGGTCTTAAGACCGTTTGGTCCAAACCCTCTCAAAACTGAATGGACCAAAAAGTTCTTTCAACACTTAAACAATTCATGGTTTCAATAGATGAACCGATTAACAATTGATCGTTGATTCATTCATCAATTGAACTATTGAATAATACCTCAATTGTACCATCAACTAGGGTTTTGAACCCAATTGAATTAGGATTTATAATTAAGAGACCTTCAATTAGGGTTTTGAAGTCGAGGAACCATCAATGATCAACATTGTGAAACTTATTCAATTGAAATCAATGAATCATCATCAAATTATGATATGACCTGACCTCAAACGGTCTTGAGGTCGTTTGGATGACCTCCAAACGGTCTTGAGACTATTTTCCCCATTCTATCCTTGGAATTTGTGAAATTTCATTAGGGTTTAGATCATTGGATTGATCATCAATTCAGCTATTAGTTGCATTTCAATTTGGTATCTCTGGACATTCAATTACTCAACCATACTCAACCCTAGACCCCGAAACGGTCTTGGTTGACCTCCAAATGGTCTTGAGACCATTTGGGTGACCTCCAAATAGTCTTGAGACCGTTTGGGTGAATCAACCCAAAAATCTGAATCAACCAATTGGAATTTCAGCACTTAACTCAATTAGGGTTTGGTAATTGATGAACCTTCAACTAATGAACTCTTTGGAATTAATCAATTAAATTTAATGGGTAATCAGCCATCATCATTAGCATAAAATATCCAAATGGTGAACTGTGGTCAACTCTTCCAAACGGTTTGAAACCATTTAGTTCCTAACGGTTTGATGAAACAGTTTAATTCCAAACGGTTTTGTTGAAACCGAATGGACAACTTGTTGAAACTGATTGGAATAGGAATTCCTTGGGAAAATTTTCCAAGATTATGTCCTCATCATCTACCTTCGTTCATTCAAAATCTACTACCATTTTCATGGTAATTGCATCAATGGATCAAGGGAGTATCAAGTAGAACAAAATAATCAACAAATAATGGAGAATTGAATGCAATAACAACATTTAAGGGTTTAAGTTATATAACCCGCTTTCAAATCTGAATCCAAGCTTCAAGCTCCATGACTCCAATGGTGGATGAAGCTTTGACAACTGCCCAAGGTCTGTTCTCAAGCTTTTGGGTGAAAGAGTTGGCTAGAGTTGAAGATTGAATGGAGAAAACAAGAAATCAAGCATTGATTTTCGGTTTCCACCATGAAACCAAGGTGAAAGAAGGTAAAGAGCTTACCAACAGGTTGGGGATCATTCTTCTCCTGCTCCTAAGCTCCCTTGTGCTCGGCCAAAGCAAGGAGAGAAATAAATTCCGAAAAAAGATCCCTATGTGGGTGGGAAATGAGATATGTATAAGGAAATTCAAGGAAAGAGAAAGTAGTAATTAATTCCTTTAATTTCCAAAATTATTGCCACAACTCACCATAAAATCCTTGGACACGAAGTCATCCTCTTCACCTTGTACAACGTATTCATTATCCAAGAATTAAAAGAAATAAATTAAGCACCTTAATCATATTATAATAATATCCCATTTTTAGTGGATATTACTTTTTATTAACTTAATGTGAGTGAGCTCTCCAATGAAATTGGATATTTTCGTGCCTTTGCAAGGCACAAGCTCGTTCAACCTTTTACAAATTCATCCCTCAACTTTTGTTTGAAGGGCTCTTCAATTAATAGATTTCTTTTTGCATTTAACTTGAATTATGTTTTCAATTGTGCTTAAATCTTGATTATTTTAATATCAAGATTCTCTCTCCTCCAAAGTAATTCAAATGAGGTGCCCCTCTCATTTTATTTTCTATACATGATGCCAAGAAACATGAGGGACCCTCTAGAAGTTGTATTTTTCATATTGAACCCTAGGTTTTGGGTAAATTGCACATTACACCAAAACTAGGTTTTAATGCACAAAGATTGCTCAGCAAGCTCTATCTTGGTGCTCAGGCTTGTGGAAATCATACCATTACATCATACTCATTCTTATGATGCTTCAACATCTGAGGAACATTTTATCATGTACAATTTGCAAGTTAACCCCTCAACTTGGGTAATTTGCACTTTAGTCCAAAACTAACAAAACAATGTTTCAACATTATTCAAAAAGGACTCAAACCAAAATATAAGTTCCTCTTGAACCTTAATTACTTTTCAAAAGGTAAAATAAAGTATATAATTACCTTTATTAAACAAAACACCTAAGGTTAAAGCATAACCCAGGTTAGGGATGTTACAATATGCACCCCAAGAAGTGGAAAATATGATATCTTATAAGAAGGGGTTCATCAGTTAAACCGTCCTTGCAACACCAAAGAACAAAGTCCATCCAACTTCCCTTGTAAGTCCCTAGATAGGGAGAGTTCCACAGTCTTCAAATGGAGACCGAGAGTTGTGCTGGTAAAGCATAGGAAATCAGTGAAGAACATGACAGCCATGCTTATCATTAGCATAACTTTGTGTTACAATAACTCTAGGATGAAGTTAAAAGGGAAGCAACATATTATTGAAGCAATTTGAAGACCTCTGCAAGTCCTACTAAAACCATCAGTTGCAATAAAGGCACTATTAATGCTGACAGTTGGTTCTACAAATTGTACAGGAATTGTCGTCCTTGATGATGACATTGAGAGAAGGGGGGAAACTATCGCAGACCCCATACTTGAGAGATTTAAGAAGCAGAGGATGTTGTAAAGTAATTATCATCCTTAACCATTTGGATGAGCCCCTCAGTTTTAAATAAGAGGGTGGGCGTAGTGCTGAGTGGTGAAATGAAATTATGAACCCATAACTACTAAAGGGGGTTAGTTCAGTCAGTGTCACATATGTGTTTTTTACCTTGTGTTCAAGGTCTTGAGCTTGGCTTGAGGGGCGCCGTCCTAGGTCCTATTGTTGATGCAGTAGAAGCTTCAATATAGACTCCTCCAGTGATCTGATCAGTTTCCCATCACCACCTATCAGATGTATCTAGGCTACAAGAGATTAATGTGAACCCAAAGGCTTGTAGCAGTGACACTCATCATCTATGTGATTCAAGGGCACATCAGCACCAGAGGCATTTTGTCAAACATGTGGTCTTCATATACACCACCACAACAAAACAAAGAAACGAGGAATTGGGGTATATAGAGAAAGAGGGAAAATGAAGGATTAGAGAGATGGTGAAGGAAAAGAACGAAGAGAACCACTGTATCTTACATGGAAGACGCACCACCAGCGGTGTTGTCCAGTGTCGGGATGATGGTGGTTTCCAATTCTGAGATGACGAATGGATCGTATCTTTCCCAAAGATGCATCGACCCTCCCACGGACATCGTCGACAATCTATAGATGTGATTTGTGGGATGGAGTAGACGGATTGGAGGAGTTTTGTGATCACACAACCCACGTGTGGGAAGGACGTGAGCAGAGAGGTGCAATGGAGGAGGGGCGGGGGATGGGTGGTAAGGAATCGAGGAAGGGAGAGAGATGAGTGAATGTTGTATGAGTAGGGCAAATAGAGGGAAATGTGGTATTGACTGATTGAGGGGGTTCTATTGGGGCTACTTGAAAATTTGTGTGATCTAAACATACTTTCATCATATTATATTTACATCCCTCTGACCTAGGATTTAGAGGGGAGATCCATTTTACCTAACATTTTAAGATTTACATTTGGGTCCCTGACAAACTAGATAACTTCTATAATGGCGATGGTCAATGCTCTATCCAATCAGTGAATTCAACCCGATTATACCTCAAAATAATTTTTTTAGATGAATTTCGGAGGCTATATTATTCATCCTGCTCTCCCTGTGCAGGCTCTAAAATAGGACATTACAAATATTAACCATATGACTAGCTTTAACCCTTCCCTTCATGGGTTGTGTCATAACCCACCACCACAGCAGGTGCAGTGACCACTAGGCAACATGGTGTCGTGCCGGCTACAACCCAAACATGACGCAACGTTATGCCCAGCATGCGATAGCAACAACACGATCAAAGAAAAAGGCAACGTCGTGACAGAAGCCCAAGAACAACGTCGTGACCAACTATTGCACCTAGACGTCATGACCCTCCCACAATAGAACATCGTGATTGTCTCCACAACACACATCGTGATCACGATAGAGCGTGATACAACAATGTTAAAGCATGGCATCATGACCAATGTTACACATAGACTTTACGACCAACCCAAAACACAACGTCACAACCCACCCTCACAGCACAATGTCGTGACCGCAACAAACGCAATGTCGTAACTAGACCAAAATGAAGTGTCATGTCCAGAAGCAAAACAGACCATCACGACTAAAACAAGGCCAACCATCACAACCAAAACAACACCAACTGACTCGACCTCAGACGTACATGGTTCCCATCTTTCTCGACCCAAAACATAAGAGAAATGACAGTCTTGACCAAAACAAGACCCAACAACAAGAACACCAACGTCATCAAGGTCAAAACTCATAGATCCAAGATCATCAAACCCTAAAATGATTGTTGAATTGATTCCCTTTGAACATGGAAGGTATCATCTTTTGGCATATATAAAATATAGATGGCTTGTGTTGAAGGCTTGTTTATAATTTACTTCTGCTTGATATGTTGAATTGAAAATGGTTTTAATTTACCTTGTTCGTGGTAATAATATTACTAGTGATAATTCCACATTTTGTTTTGAGTAATCTTGCTTTTATGGAGAAGGGAGTCACATCCATGATAATGTAATTGGGAGGAGCCAGGGCCCCTATATTGATAGCGTCCTCTAACACCAAGTCCTTAGAAATGCATTTGAGAGGTTATAGGGCCCATATCATGACAATGTCCTCTCACATCAAGTCCTTGGAAATGAATTTGGGAGCATCCAGGGTCCATATCATGACTCTGTCCTCTCACAACAAGTCCTTAATAATGCATTTTGAAGGAGTTATGACCTATATCATGGAAGTTTCCTCTCTCATAAACTACCTAAAAATGTGTTTGCTAGGATCTAGGGACAATATCATGATAGTGACCTCGAACAATAAGTCCCTGGAAATGAATCTGCTAGGAGCCATGGCCCATATCATTAATGTGTCCTTTCACATCAAGTTATTGGAAATTCTTTTGGTATCCAATGCACATATCATGACGGTGTCCTCTCACAACAAGTCTCTAGAAATGAATGTGGAAGGAGGCAGGATCCATATCATGATAATGTACCTCTCATAGAAATTCCTTAAAATACAATTAGGAGCAGCCATGTCCCATATCATGATAGTGTCCTCTTACAACAAGTCCCTAAAAAGACATTTGGAAGGAACCACAACCCATATCATGGCAGTGTCCTCTCAGAACAACTACCTAAAAATGCATTTGGGAGATAGTGTCCTCCCACAAAAAGTTCCTAGAAATGAATCGACAAGGAGCCATGGCCCATATCGTGATGGTGTCCTCTCACAACAAGTCTCTAGAAATTAATTTGGAAGGAACTAGGGCCCATATCATGATAGTGTCCTCTCACAAAAAGATTTAAAATGCAATTAGGAGGAGCCACATCCCATATCATGATAATGTCCTCTCACATTGAGTCATTGGAAGTACATTTGGGAGGATCAACGACTCATATCATGATAGTGCTCTCTCATAACAAGTCCCTATAAATGAATTTAAGAGGAATCAATGCCCATATCATGATGGTTTCCTCTCACAACATGTCCCTGGAAATGGGCCTAGAGGATCCACTTCATGTATCATGATAGTGTCCTCTCACAGCAAGTCCCTAGAAATGCATTTGGGAGAAGCCACAACCCATGTTGAGACAGTGTCTTCTCATAACAAGTCCTTGAAAATGAATTTGTGAGGAGCCAAAGGTCATTGTAAAGAAGTGAAACCACTTCTCTACCAAAAATTTGAACAATAGAACCTTCAGTCCAAAGACACTCAGAAGGTATGATGGAGTGGGTGTAAAATTTTCAAATCTTTATATAATGGTAATCAAAAGACCAAAGTATAGCAACGGAATAAAAAAACATGACTATATTCAATTATAAAACAAAGGGTTACAAACTTACATCACAAGGATCTATGTAGAGGAAATCTAAACCACCTCAAGATTGTCTCCAAGCTTTAACTTCACATTCTAAGTCCAGGTCATCAAACCTTGTCATCCAAGTCCTCCATCTAGGGTTGGAAGCATACCCTAGTAAAAGAGAACAATAGGAGACATCAACAAAGGCTGGTATGTGCATACTAAAAAGCAAATTGAGCAATATAAGGAAATAAAGGACATCAAATGTAAAGACTTCCCATGCAAGAGATAAGGACTACCCAATCAGACATAAAAGATAAGAATCATCATATTATGTTAAAAGAGGATACTTGCCTAATATAAAACAATATAGATTGTGAAATACTGGCACATAAGGAAGGTAGGGCACCCACCCCACAATCCACATCAATAACATGCATGTATGTGAGATAAACATAGCCCTAGAACAATATAAACACAATTGGCGGCGAACCCCCATAAAGCTAAAGCCTGATAGAGAATGGCACATAATCAAACTCCCAAATATATATAAAGACATGGACCAAGAATCACACATATTGCCCTGGGTATGAGGTTCCTTGCCATCCCAAAAGAGCTGGAAATATCACTCTGCTATAAACAAAACCAATGCAATTACACTACTCTAGTGCTACTAAATCACATAGCATGTTTAATGTAGAGGCAAGTAGAAAAGTATAGTTAGAAGATGATACAAAGATTGCCATCACACAATGGACAACACAAACATATAAACATCTGCATCATAGTGGGCATATATCAACACGTAAAAATCCACATCACAGTGGGTATATATATCATCAAAAGTCCAACTTGCACCAAGGCATTATAAATAGGGTCAAGAGAATATCCATGATCACAAGATCAATAAAAAAATAAAGTAGTTCACATGAACCAATATTTCCAAAAGAAAAGACATATGTGTAGGCTATTGTCCATAGGACCAAGAGAAAGACAAAATAGGTGCATTCTCAATAAAGAATAATAGGAGATGCAAACATACCACAATATCAGATTCAAACGATCCAAATTCACATCTAGGTCCAAGCCTAGGTCTCCATAGCACCTATTAAGCATATAGGTAGATTTTGTATCAATTTCATATTCATTATTCAAACCCTAAAACCCACCATTTTGTCATTATGTGATTTAAGTTATTAAAATCATTCCATATTATAGATTAGGTTATAAGTATTCTAAAACATATTTTATTATATTTTTCTGACTTATATATAATTAGTTATGAATTATACAAGTTATTATCTTATTAATTAGATCCATTAAAATCACCTCTTTAAAATATTAGTTTCAGATGACAAAACCAATACCATTAGAAAGCTTGCATTTTTCTGAATTTATTGAATATTTATTTATATTTTTCTGATCAGTAATTAATTAGTTATGGATTTTACAAACCTGACCAATAAGAGAATTCCAATTATGCATGAAAAATCCAGCTAGTGGTCCCCTGGCTGACTTGACCCAATAACTGAAAGCCAACTAGGCCAAGTCAACAGGAAGCGTGACCCGCGTTCAAGAAAAGAAAAATAGAGGGGAAACGTCCAGAATACCCCTGACGAAAAATCAAAATCATGAGAGAAAAAGAGGGGCATCTCAGAACAAACACACCAGGGATTCAACCCCCGATTCTTCTCCTTCACCATGGCGAGAGACAATTCCAGAAGCTAGAATCAAAGATAATAAAAACCCATCATACTGGCCTCCCACAGGTAGCAAAGGTGCCCAACTTCATCGCGATCTGAAGTCGAACTCAAGGAACCTGCAGACCATCAAAACCATGAAGAAAAATAAGAAATCGAACAGCAGATTCAAGGCAAAATGGGAGAGAAGATTACAGGTAGGAAAAAAATAGGTGTTTTGGTATACCTCAAGGAGAGGCTGAATCAAAGGTGTAAGAGTCTTCACAAGAACAAGGGTAATTGACCTCTGCCTCCTCGGGGCTTCTCGGAAGCCTGGGCACCGCCTATCACCTAAGCTCTCGGCGGTAGGGTGGTCGGAGTAGGGGAAAGGTGCTCGAGGCCCAATGAGGCCGAACCAAGGCTAGTAACCCAAAGATGGGGTCACACCGAAGGTCGGTGACCACTCCCTTGACGGTCCGATGACCCATAGGGGTGGCAACACCGTCCCGACGCTGGAAACAGGGGAAAGGCGACATCGGATATGGCAGCGGCTGGATGGGTGACAAAACCATATATATATATATATATATATATATATATATATATATATATATATATATATATATATATATGTGGCTGGATTGGTGTGGAATTTCTCAGGGAAAACAAAGGAGAAGAAATCGGTTGAAGATTCAGAGAGGAAAGGAAAATCTGGGGAAAGGAAATCATGAGAACTGTAGTGCGTGAGAACTAAAAGGGGAAAGGAAGAAGAAGATTTGAGCGCCGTTGGATCATAAATCCAATGTATGATATTAAATCCAAAAAAGTAAGGTCGCGTGACAAGGAAAATAATAGAAATCTTATACAAATTGAAATCCGATTAAAATAGGGATGTAATTAATTCCCTATTTTGTCTCTCCTCTTTAGAGGGTTCAAACCAACTCCAATTTGGATGGAATTTTGCACAGAGGATGAATGAAGCATGAAGATTCCGAATATAAAATTAGATTTGCCGTTTGAAAACTTTTAATGTGTCAAATAAATCAAATCATATTTTCTCTTTCCTCCTTCCTTGATGGTATTAGGATTGTCCAAATTTGATGAAACTTGACCCACAAGTCATATTTAATGTGTTGGATACGAATTTGCCATCAATTTTACATATTTGAGTTGTTTGAGCATTTATTTAATATTTTGAAGGTTCTACACACTTTTTCTCTCCTGATTTTACCTTTTAAGCAAACTTTCTCCAAATTGGATGAAAATTCACCAAAGGCTATATTTATTATATAGATTATTAATCTAAGATTATTTTCCTCTTTTGGAGTCATTTATTATTTTATTTGATATTTTGGGGAAAACACACATCTTCTTAACAAATTTGAATTAAATGAATTATTATTATGTGAATAAAGTAAAACTTGACTCCCAAGGTAATTGGGACCCAAGGAACACGATTTTAAACTTAGATTTCACTTTTGGAAATTCTTTTTATGAGATATTTCATATGGCCCATTAGTGGCCCATTAGCTATATTACTTAACCAGTTAAGTCCTTTATCATCCAAATGAATTATGTGGCATATTAGATTACATTATTCATGTATTATATTATTAAGGTCATTCTAACCTCAACCTTGTTTGGTCAAACCAAAAAGGTCAAACTTCTATGGTAGGGTCTAAGATCTGGTATGTTACTGTCATATCATAACACAGTCCTCTCATTGAAAGTCCATGAAACGAGAGGATCCATGACCCATATCATGACATTGTTCTCTCACAAAAAGTCCCTAAGAATGCATTTTGGAGGTACCGGGACCCATATCATGATAAATATCATCTCACAGAAAGTCCTTAAAAGTGCATTTGGGAGGATCCAAGTGGAGACAAGTGACTACTTTTAGGACATCAACTGAATGGTCCCAGGTTTATATATTATTATTAACATAAACATATAGTTTAGTATTTATAATTTATTTTTTTAGGTTGACTATTTGGTATTTTGTATCCTTACATTAAGGAGGAGTCAGCGCCCATATATTGATAGTGTCCTTTCATAATAAGTCCCTAAAAATACATTTGGGAGGTGCCATGGCGCATATGATGACAATGTCATCTCACAATAAGTCCTTAAAAATGCATTTAGGAGGTGTCGTGTAACGACCCACACTTTTGAGTGTCTAAAAGACCTTAAAGTCGTGAATCATGAACAAATAATTACATGTTTTCATAAAAAGCTCCTCTAAGGAGTTACATAAATTTTAAACAGAATTAACTTTTACATGTGTGAAGATAAATCATTAAGACTAGACCTTCATGATTAAACTTTAGTTCTTCAACACCTTTATATGTACCCTCATGTCCATGAATCAAGTATATCAGATACCAAAAACACCGACAAACAAACACAGTATATTTCTATACTAGTATGTGGGTTTAAACAATAATCACAAAAACATATATAAGCAAACATTTTTATCTTGCATATATGAACACAAACTTATTTTATATTCTAACCCATATCTGGTCAACTATCTTAGGTGTAATCACTGTCCCTCCGAGGGTCGTATGTATTACCCTTAAGATCATTCTAACCCAGGGTTCAGAATATTGTTATTTACTTTACATGATACTCATAGGAACTATATATTTTTCAAGAAGTAAATAAGCAAGCAAGTGGTTTATTTTCCATTCAATCTCATCGAGAAACAACGGAAATCTCGGAATTTGATACATGTATTCATAAGCGTAACCACGTACCTTATGCCATCGCAGAAACCATGTAGAACATCCTATACTTTACGAGTGTATCCAAACATCCAAGAAACCAAGCATGTAATCAATAGTATCTGAAACATGTGTACTACATACGTGTCACCATGGATTTACATTGTACTAAATAGATCTAGATGTGCTCATAAACTAGGGTTTAGTAATATCTCATGCTTGGACCAGGGATTAGGGTTACAAATCGTAATTCCATCATATCATGGTTTCTAAGATTACAAGTTTAGTTATGCAAATTAGGTGAGACTCTAATCATCAATTAAGCATATTAGATTACCTGTGACACCTAAATCATATCACTAACATTATGATCATAGCAAGATGTCCACATTGGTTTCAAAACCCTAAATCAGCATATATAAGATTACTAATCTAGAAACATTATTATTCCTCATTGTCAAAGCTTTCTTCATTATAGAGGTCTAGATCAGGTATTAGCCTATCATGAATGAATCTATTCAATTAATCATTAAATTAAGGCAAATCTAGGTTTCCTTTATACTAATCACATTAACACATGCATGGTATATAATTTTGGAACAAAAAGCTTAATCAGGTTCTGATACTATTTTATTTGGACCCCTGTAGTTCTCCTGATCAATTTGATATATAATATCACTACATTCTGAGCTACCATTAATTAACTATGTTTATTTCAAATTATTGCTAACCTGGCCAATCAGAGGCTTCCAGTAAAGCGAGGACTTTAGAGACACACCGCAATGACCCTACTATCCTTTGCTCTGCGCTTTGGGGCTCCCCCCCCCCCCAAGGGGCAAAACGGTTAAACGAGCTTCAACCTTCTTCAACCTCGCCCAGAACCAAGCTGCACAACCGGTGGGTCAACCAGGGGGGTTGACTCCCACCTTTAACACTCCGATCAACTGGGACTTGGACCCCTCGGCTCCGCCAAGGCTCCCCGAACTCAACGGCAGTCTCCGCGTGACCCACGGTGGTCAGGGGAGGTCTCCCCACTATTCCTCCTTCTTGGAACAGAACAGGCACAGGGGATCTGAACTACTCCCCCGTTGGGCTCCTCCGCTTGCACCTTGACCCTATGAACTCCCTCGCCACTAACCAGGGAAGCCCCACACCCTGATGCGTCTGTCGGTAGATCCCTGGTTTCTCTACGGTGAAGGCACAGATTGGGCCACGGCAGCCCGAGGGTGGTTGGTTGATGGTCTGCGCGCTCGTCTCCCTCCCTTCTTACCCATTCAACCTCTTACTTGCTCTACCCTTGAATGAATTCTAGTTATCCTTCAGTAGCCCAGATTGGGAGCCGTCCTCGTTCCATCCCAATATCCTGAGATTCCTTTTCCAATTGGGCATTATCTCCTCATAGCGAGATAATGCGATCCTAGGGGTCTATGAAATTGATGAAGTGTCCCGGACTCACCAGGGCTCTGCTCGTGGCAAGAGACTGAGGGAAGGGGGGGAATCGGCCTGGCTTATCCCCAGTGGGATAGGAGTCTGAGACTCCCCTGTCTCTTCAGGTCAGAGGGACGATCCTCCTCATGTATTGTGAGTCTAGATCCGCCCGGACTTCCCCTCTCCCAGCAGACCAACTAAATTACTCTATATTCTTTTAACAAAAGTCCAATTTCTTCTAATAATCATCTAGAGTGCATCATAATCCCAAATTATCTCAAACTTTGGGTTAATGCCCAAGTTACCATTATCTACTTGCCATTAGAAGATAGCAGCTTAATTCTCTTTCTAACTATCCGAAATAGAGTCTTCAATTAAAAGATGGATAATTCTTCAACTAATTATCCAAGCCACATTATAACTTGGATCATTCTAATTTTCCACCCATTAACTCATATTTGATTATCTATCAACTAAAAATATCTTGACTATTTATCATAATCATGAATCTCCTCAATATCCAAAACATATCTGAGGCACCCATATGTAAACCCCGATTATTCACTTGGGCTCCAAAGTGACCCTAAGGCCCACGAACTACATCTTGGTTCGTACAAAGGCTCCATGATCTTAGTCACATTCCTAAATACCAAACTTGAGGATTTGATAACCATTGCATCTTATACTAGCCTCATATGATCACATATATTCAATGTTCATTATTGACTTACATTGAACATTTAATATGAATCTAGGGTTTGGAATCATCCACCATGATCCTCAAAACTCTTCATTACTATATGTTCCCTAATTTCATTTAGGCTTGAAATCCACAAATTTCAAGGATGTAACATTCACCCCTCCTTAAAAAGGAATTTTGTCCTCAAAATTCAGACCCACTAAGCCTAGGTGAATGATAACTCACATTATCTTCAGAACTTAGGGTTAACTCCCTACTTGATCAATTTTCATTTTATTACTAAGATTGGCACCTGAATTGAAATTCATGTATATCCACATCTATAGTATACACATCTTATCATCATTTGATGCTTTTGTTATTACTTGGTGATTTCTCTTTTCACCTAGGTTTCCAACCTATTATTCATTAATTTCATACAAGGGTGAGGTAACACCTCTAACCCTAGTTCATGTCATTACACATTAAATGTAGGATATTCATCCCCATTATCTCAATTTTAAGCATAATGTGTGTCTATCCCATCTCCCTCTCTCATAATGAAATGAAATAAGCATTTGGCTACAGCCCAAACACAAAGTTCATTCCATTCCAAGAGTGGAGATAGTACATCCACACATTACCTTTTAATTTCACATATTAAGTTGAATCATACTCTATATGACTCTAAACTTACTTGTTCTTGATTTCATATCATTCTTATATCCCATGAGGTCAAATGTTCCTTTTCTTACTCTTAAGTCAGGGTACAACTTCTCTCATGTTTTCATCACTTCATTACATCTTTTATATTTACATCTCATGTATCATTATGAGACTTAGCCAAATCCTCAAGGACTCTTGGGGTATAGGTACTTTTGGAGTGATCTCATCCTTATACATCAAGAGAGTGTCTTTACATTCACCCTACTAGGCCACATGAACATCAGGTAGGTGGCCAGCCTCCTAAGGCATGGGCCTAGGGCAAACCAACTGTTACCTTCTGATCACTTGGTCATGTGCATTCAGGGCTTATCAAATCACAACCCATTGGTCCTAGGTACCTATAATACACCCTACTTGACCCTAGGATTGCATTAGGACTCTACCCTCCCTAAGGGTTTCTTTTGAGATGTTACATCTTTTAAGCACATTATTATCTTATATAATTATTTAATCAGGATTGCCTTCACCTCTCACTTTTGAGTAGACATGATGTAGTATTGTCCCAACATCGGGCTTGGGCCACCTTCCCTCCAGGGCTTGGTGCCATGTCGGTCTTCCCTCCTGGGCTTGACCTCTGTGATCTTCCCCTCCAAGGGCTTGATCCTAAACATGTGCACTGTGGACTTAGGCCACCTTCCCTCCTGGGCTTGGTGCCTTCCTGGTCTTCCCTCCTAGGCTTGACTGTGTCATGACCTTCCCTCCTAGGCTTGGTGCCTTTCTTGTCTTCGCTCCTGGGCTTGACCAGTTGTGTCACTCAAAGATATAATCCTTGGGTTCAAAGAATATAAGTGATTTCATTTTTATATCTTTAACTCTTCACCCCTCTAGGTTAGGATTAAGATTATCTCAATACTACATTTATTCAATTACCTTTTTAAGGGAAAGTCCTAGCCTAGGGTGCCTTCTTGGCTCATAGGAGGGGGTTAGGCTCTCTAGACACAACATGAACCCAAGATCTAGGTTTTACCTCCGTCATAGGTCATCTTCCCACTCTTTGGGTTGACCCACCCCAGGTGAGCAAACTAACCCTAAAGGTCTATTTTTTCATTATGCATAAATTCTTATCATTAAAATTTTGCAATCTATGTTGGCTCAATCTCTAGAATACCCCCTCATGGTCTCCATTCATTCAATGAACTTGGGTCACCTTCCCCTCCAGGGGCTTGGTGCTACCTCGGCCTTCCCCTACAGGGGCTTGGCCATCATCACTAAACTTCTAGAGACAACATAAGGAGTTTGAGCAAGTTATATTAAAACTTCCACTTTCATATATATATATATAACTATTGGGTTCATATATTTCTTAAGACCTCTTACACAAGTTTTATGCTCCTAATGCACACATGCATGGGAGACTGGGTTATCTAAATCCATCTATTTATCTTTCTTATTCTTGATTTCAAGTTTCACATGGGTGGTGTCCCATACCACCACACCATGTTCATTATTTAAGATTAAAGTTTTAGGGTTAGGGTAAGGGATCGTACTCTACCTCTTAGAGTTTCCATACCCCTTGACTTACTAAAGTTTGTATACTCTAATGGGTTATCTCAAACCAAGTCATTCCTCTATGGAAGGACTCAACCATACATGTATATTTCTAACTTGTATCTTCCTAGTGGTTACCCTCTCCAAAGGAACCTACACAAAAGGTTACATCTTTTCACATTTTACTTCTCTAATTTACAATTTCTTTTCAAGGATTTTTAAGCAAAGAGATGAGAACTAGACAAAATTTTGAGATGAGAAACCTAATTTTTCTCTTATTATTTCTAAGGTTGATTTGAAATTATAAACTATTAAGTATTAGTTGATGAATCTGGGCTCTGATACCAAATGTAACACCGTCACTTTTGAGTGTCTAAAAGACCTTAAAGTCAAAAATTGTTACTCATAAATTCCAGGATCAGATTCATGAAATAATACAAAATAGTAAACAATTTCCATTAATGAACAAATAATTACATGTTTGCATAAAAAGTTCCTCTAAGGAGTTATATAAATTTTAAACAAAATTAACTTTTACATGTGTGAAGATAAACCATTAAGACTAAACCTTCATGATTAAACTCTAGTATCTTCAACATCTTTATTTGTACCCTCATATCCATGAATCAAGTATATATGATACCTAAAATACTGACAAACAAATACACGAGCAGTATATTTATATAATGGTACGTGGGTTCAAACAATAATCACAAGTACACATATAAGCAAACATATTTATCTTACATATACGAACATACACTTATTTCATATTCTAACCCATATCTGGTCAACTATCTCAGGTGTAATCACTATCCCACTGGGGCTTGTGTGCATTACCCTTAAGATCAATCTAACCCAGGGTTCAAAATATTGTTATTTACTTTACATGATACTCATAGGAACTTTATATTTTGCAAGAAGTAAATAAACAAGCATGTAGTTTATTTGTTGTTCAATCTCATCGAGAAACATCGGCAATCTCGGAATTCGATACATGTATTCATAAGCATAACCACGTACCTTATGCCATCACAGAAACCATGCAGAAATTCATATAGTTTATGAATGTATCCAAACATACAAGCAACCAAGCATGTAATCAACAATATCTTAAACATGCATACTACATACATGTCACCAGGGATTCACATTGTACTAAACAAATCTAGATGTGCTCCTAAACTAGGGTTTAGGAATATCTCATTTTTGGACCATGAATTAGGGTTACAAACCCTAATTCCATCATATCGTAATTTCTAAGATTACAAGTTTAGTTATGCATATTAGGTGAAACTGTAATCATCAATTAAGCATATTAGATTACTCGTGACACCTAAATCATATCACTAACATTATGATCATAGCAAGATGCCCACATTGGTTTCAAAACCCTAAATCAGATCTAGAAGCATCATTATTCCTCATTATCAAATATTTCTTCATTATAGAGGTCTAGATCAGGTATTAGCCTATCATGAATGAATCTATTCAATTGAGCATCAGATTAAGGCAAATCTAGGTTTCCTTTATACTAATCACATTAACACATGCATTGTATATATTTTTGGAACATGGAGCTTAATCAGGTTCAGATGCTATTTTATTTGGACTCCTCTCATTCTCCTGATCAATTTGATACATAATATCACTACATTCCGAGCTACCATTATTTAACTATGTTTATTTCAAATTATTTTTGACCTGGCCAATCAGAGGCGCCATGTATACAAATGAATGGCTTACCTATCATTCCATGTGACCAGGCCCAGCCAGTGGGTGCTCTCCAAGTCAGCACCGCTTCCAGTAAAGTGGGGACTTTAGAGACACACTACAATGACCCTACTTCCCTTTGCTCCGTGTTTTGGGGCTCCCCCCACCCCGCCCAAGGGCAAAATGGTCAAATGGGTGTTGGCCTTCTTCAAACTCACGCATAACCAGGCTGTGCGATCGGTGAGTCAACCAGGGGGTTGACTCCCACCTCCAATTCTCTGATCAATCGGGGTGGTCTCTGTGTGACCCGCGGTGGTCGGGGGAGGTCTCCCCACCAATCCGCCTTCTTGGAACAGAGCAGGCACAGGGGATCTAAACTACTCCCCCATTGGGCTCCCCTACTCGCACCTCGACCCTACGAACTCCCTCGTCACTGACCAGGGAATCACAATGCCCTAATGCATCTACCAGTAGATCCCTGGTTTCTCTTTGGTGAAGGCACAACCTGGGCCACGACAGCCCAAGGGTGGTTGGTCGATGGTCCGTGCTCTCAACGCCCTCCCTTCTTACCCATTCAACCTCTTACTTGCTCTACCCTCGAACGAATTTTGGTTAGCTTTAAGTAGCCCGGATTGGGAGCCGTCCTCATTCCATCCCAATATCCTGGGATTCCTTTTCCATTTGGGCATTATCTCCTCATAACGAGATAACACGGTCCTAGGGGTCTATGAAATTGATGAAGTGTCCCGGATTCACCAGGCCTCTTCTTATGGCAAGAGACTGAGTGAAGGGGGGAATTGGCCAGTCTTATCTACAGCAGGAGATGAGTCTAAGACTCCCCTATCTCTTCAGGTCAGAGGGATGATCCTCCTCATAGATCATGAGTCTGGATCGCCCGGACTTCCCCTCTCCCAGCAGACCAACTAAATTACTCTATATTCTTTTAACAAAATGCCACTTTCTTCTAATAATCGTCTAGCGCACATCATAATTCCAAATTATCTCAAACTTTGGGATAATTTCCAAGTTACCATTATCTACCTGCTATTAGAAGGTAGCATCTTAATTCTCTTTCTAACTATCCAAAATAGAGTTTTCAATTAAAAGATGGATAACTCTTCAACTAATTATCCAAGCCACATTATAACTTGGATCATTCTAATTTTCCACCCATTAACTCATATTGTGATTATCTATCAACTAAAAATATCTTGAATATTTATCATAATCATGAATCTCCTCAATATCCAAAACATATCTCAGGGACCCATATGCAAACCCTGATTATTCACTTGGGCTCGAAAGTGACCCTAAGGCCCATGAACCACATCTTGGGCCTTACAAAGGCTCCATGAGCTTCGTCACATTCCTAAATACCAAACTTGAGGATTGATAACCATTGCATCTTATACTATCCTCAAATGATCACATATATTCAATGTTCATTATTAACTTACATTGAACATTTGATATGAATCTAGGGTTTGGAATCATCCACCATGTTCCTCAAAACTCTTCAATACTATATGTTCCCTAATTTCATTTAGGCTTGAAATCCACGAATTTCAAGGATGTAACATGTTAGGTCCCATATTATGACAACGTCCTCTCACAATAAGACCATAAAAATGTATTTTGGAGGTGTTCGGGCCCATATCATGACAAATGTTATCTCACATCAAGTCCCTAAGAATGCAATTG
Organism: Alisma plantago-aquatica; assembly: GCA_963693085.1. NCBI lineage: Eukaryota > Viridiplantae > Streptophyta > Magnoliopsida > Alismatales > Alismataceae > Alisma > Alisma plantago-aquatica. Next base: position 1,468,337,324 of record OY856409.1, on the reverse strand, counting down.
GGAGGTTCCATGACCCATATCATGATAGTGTCCTTTTACAACATGTCCCTTCAAATGCATTAAGGAAGATCCAGGGCCCATATATTGACAGTGTCCTCTCATAATAAGTCCTTAAAAATGCATTTGAGTGAAGTTTGGGTCCTTATCATGACAATGTCCTCTCACGCCAAGTCCTTGAAAATATATTTGGTGTGTACCATCACATATATGATGACAATGTCATCTCATAGTAAGTCCTTAAAAATGTATTTGGGTGGTTTCAGGTCTCATATCATGACAACGTCCTCTCATAACAAGTCTATCAAAATATATTTGGTAGGTGTCAGGGCTCATATCATGAAAAATGTTATCTCACATCAAGTCCCTAAAAATGCATTTGGGAGCTGTCACGACCCATATCGTGATAGTTTGCTTTCACAATATGTCCCTTCAAATCCATTAAGGAGGATAGATGGCCCATATATTGGCAGTGTCCTCTCATAATAAGTCCCTAAAAATGCATTTCAGTTGAAGTTTGGTCTCATATCTAACAATGTCCTCTCACACCAAGTCCTTGAAAATACATTTGGGAGGTGCCATCACACATGTGATGACAATGTCATATCATAGTAAGTCCTTAAAAATATATTTGGGTAGTGTCAGGTCACATATCATGACAATGTCCTCTCATAACAAGTCCATCAAAATGCATTTGGGAGGTTTCAGGGCCCATATCATGACAAATGTTATATCACATAAAGTCCCTAAAAATACATTTGGGACGTGCCACGACCCATATCGTGATAGTGTTCTTTCACAATATGTCCTTTCAAATGCATTAAGGAGGATACATGGCCCATATATTGGAAGTTTCCTCTCATAATAGGTCCCTAAAAATACATTTTTGTGAAGTTTGGACCCATATCATGACAATGTCTTCTCACTCCAAGTCCTTAAAAATACATTTGGGAGGTACCGTGGAGCATATGATGACAATGTCATCTCACAGTAAGTCCTTAAAAATTCATTTGGAGGTGTTAGGCCCCATATCATGATAACGTCCTCTCAGAACAAGTCCATGAAAATACATTTGGGAGGTGTCAGGGTCCATATCATGACAAATATTATCTCACACCAACTTCCTAAAAATTCAATTGGGAGGTGCCATGACCCAGATCATGATAATGTCCTTTCACAACATGTCCCTTCAAATGCATTAAGGAGGAACTAGGACCCATATATTGACAACGTCCTCTCAAAATAAGTCCCTGAAAATGCATTTGGGTGAAGTTTGGACCAATATATGACAATGTACTTTCACGCCAAGTCCTTGAAAATACATTTGAGCGGTGTCATGGAGCATATGATCACAATGTTATCTCATGGTAAGTCGTTAAAAATTCATTTGGGATGTGTTAGGTCCCATATCACGACAACTTCCTCTCACAACAAGTCTATAAAAATGCATTTGGGAGGTGTCAGGGCCCATATCATGACAATGTCCTCTCATAACAAGTCCATCAAAATGCACTTGGGAGGTGTCAGGGCTTATATCATGACAAATGCTATCTCACAGCAAGTCCCTAAAAATGCATTTGGGAGGTTCCACGACCCATATGATGATAGTGTCTTTTTACAACATGTCCTTTCAAATGCATTAAGGAGGAGACATGTCCCATATATTGACAGTTTGCTCTCATAATAAGCCCCTAAAAATGCATTTGGGTGAAGTTTGGCGCCCTCTCACGCCAAGTCCTTGTAAATACATTTGGGAGGTTCCATGGCACCTATAATGGCAATGTCAACTCACAATAAGTCCTTAAAAATGAATTTGAGAGGTGTCAGGTCTCATATCATGAGAATGTCCTCTTACAATAAATCTATGAAAATGCATTCGGGAGGTGTTAGGGCCCATATCATGACAAATGTTACCTCATAGCGCGTCCCTAAAAATGCATTTGGGAGGTGCCATGACCCATATGATTATAGTATCCTTTCACAACATGTCCTTTCAAATGCATTAAGGAGGTGCCAGGGCCTATATATTGATAGTGTCCATAAATGCATTTAGGAGGAGCCATGACCCATATCATGGCAATATCATCTCACAACAAGTCCCTTGAAATGCATTTATGAGGATATTGGGCCCATATCATGATAGTAATCATCTCACAACAAGTCCCTTGACATGCATTTGTGAGGATCTTGGGCTCATATCATGATAGTGGTCTCTCACAACATGTCCTTAAAACTACATTTGTGAGTATCCTGACCCATATCATGAGAATCCTCTCAAGAAAGTTCCCCAAAATGCATGTGCGAGGAGCTACGACCCATAACATGATAATGTCCTCTCAGACAAATCCATTAAAATGCTTTGAGGAGTGGCTAGGTCCTATGTCATGACTGTCTTCTCACAAAAAAATCCTTGAGATGTGTATATATGTATTGTCCTCTTAATTGTTCATAAATGGACATCTATGAGTTTGGGGACAATTGAAGCCCGGTTGATTGGGTGCTTATGGCATCTACCTCCCATTTGCAGGAATCATTGCTAGGGGTGGGAGGTCTATGTAATATTTTGCCAAGGAGAAATTTGCCTCATAAGAAAAAGGCCCAGTGGCCTTAGAATGATCACCAAAGAGACATGTATGAGTTTGGTGACATTTTCATGCCAATATCCATTTATGAATCACTTAGAATTACTCTCAACAACATTTTCTCTCACACATCTGGTTTACAAGTTGTCAAATAAATGTACTAATGTATCCCCATGAAAATGTATTTGGGAGGACCCATGAACCATACCATGACAGTGTTCACTCACAACAAGTTCCTTGAAATGCAGCTTTGAGGACTTGTGACCCATATCTTGATAGTGTCCTCTCACAACAAGTTCCTAAAAATGCATTTGTGTGGAGATTGGGCCCATATTATGAGAATGTCCTCTCATGAAAATCTCCCAAAATGTATTAGTGAGGAGCCATGTCCCATATCATGACAATGTGTATCCGTAGAAAGTCTGTAAAAATACTTCTGGGTGGAGCTAGGGGCCATATCGTGATAGTGTTCTTTCATAGCAAATTATTGAAAATGCTTAGATTTGAGACTTGTATATATGTATTGTCCTCTTAACTATTCATAAAAGAGATGTGTATGAGTTTGGGGACAATGGGAGCAAGGCCGTTTGAGTGCTTTCGACAGCCATCACTCTTTTGCAGCAATTGTTGCTGGGGGTTGGTGGTCTATGCAAGCCGTTGTCAAGGAGAAATTTGCCTCGCAAGACAAATGCCCATCATCCTTAGAATGTTCACAAAAGAGACATATATGAGTTTGGGGGACGATCTTTATGCCAATACCCCTCTATGATTGACCCTCCAAATTACTTAAAAAGACTCTCAACAATAATTTCTCCCACATATCTTCCTTTATGAATTGTCAATAAATGTATTGATATATCCCCATGAAGCGGCGTTGAGAAGATTGTTGATGCTTATTATTGGTTGGGAGATGTTGAATGACTAACTTGTCTATCACCTAAAGTTTAGGTGACAAGTACATGTGTCACCTAAAAGTTTGGTGACATGCATGTGTGTCACCTAAATATATACCCCCCCTTATAGATCACATGTGACTCATATACATGTCACCTATGTGGAAAACTCCATTAGAACATAGATGATTCAAATGTATGTCACATATTCGGTGTAACCCTTTCATGTATGATAAAATGTATGTCATCTATATTACATAGGATTATACAGATTATAGATGATTTACATGTATGTCACCTGAAGTATGTAACTTTTTCAAAATGCTAAAATGTATGTCATCTATTTCACACAGATCTATATAGATTATAAGTGATGTATGAATATGCCGCCTAAAATATGTAACCTTTTACATATGTCACCTATACTATGTTTTTTTGATAGTGGATAGGTTTACTGGCCTTCCAAGTTGTGAAGAACTAGAGATCCAAAATTTGGAACATTTAGACAACACTGCCCAAGCAAACCAGGCTGAATTGGATCGAAAGGAAGGGCTAAAATCACTAGTTCGAACATGGTCTAGAAAAGAAGAAGACAAAACAGATGCGGCTCTACATGAAAGCGTTCTTGAAGGTCTTAAGCCAAATGAACTCCTTAATGAATTGTTCATTGAGGGGTTACCTCGGAAGGAAGCCTCCAAGCTGGTTCAACAGTCAATGCCTACGCTGTCTGAAATGACTATGCCTGCTGTATTGTAAACAGCTATGGGTTTTTGTGGAATTGCAATCCTCGTGTAGAAATGACAAATCTGGAAGACTTGAATTTTAATTGTCTGATCAAACTGAAAGCGTTTGCGCCCAAAATGAAAAATCTCCAGATACTATGTGGAGAACAGAAAAACGATCAAGAGATGTGCTTGTTCCTACACCTAAAGGGGGTAAAGATTTCCAGGTGCCCTCGGCTAAAAGATATACCTGTTCTGCCGTCTTCGTTGGAAAGTATAACACTAAAAGATGCAGGTTTGATGCAAATTCCACGGCTACAATATGGAGGGCAGCCGTTATCAGCACTTACTCACATCTCCGTTGAGGATTGTCAGCACTTGGAGCTTCTTCCAAAAAATGTTTTTAAGGATTTAGAATCATTGCATAGTCTAGAGCTAATCAACTGTCCGAATTTATCCACGCTATCGAATCCCGGGATGCCTCCGGGGCTCCATGATTTAAAGTTTCACAATTGCAAAGGCCTAGCAACGAATTCATTGCAAAAATTGTTGCAAGAGCTAACATCTCTGCGTAAGTTGATATTGCTCAATTGTTGCAGAAGTATGCGAATACCTTCCTCATAGAAGCAGTTGTTCTAATAATATAGGGAATCAAAGTATGTGAAGTCATTGATGACAGTGCACGCCTCAATATGATTATAGATGTTAACCCTGGCGTGGCGAGTTTTCGTTGGGAATATAATAAGAAACCTGGTCGTGGGGGTTTTGTTCCTACTACAGAAGATAACAGCTCTCGGACAGAGTTGCTCAAGCTTGTCCTCGAGCATATTGGATCTTCTGGCATCAAAATATTGCTTAGTTCTGAAGCCCCAGATCTCGTACTTGTTAAAAACAGTATCTTGGGTGAATTTTTTCACACACTAATAAACTTTAAAACATGCCTCACTCTGTACCAAATTTTAGGATTTGGTTCTTATCCTAATTGGATTAGAATTAAGTTCAGCAATATTAGGAAAGGGAAAGTAACGTGTAACGTGGAGTCCAAGTATTATTTCCTTCTTCTATTCTATTGTCGTTCTCCTAGTCCTTATATAATAGACGTAACTTTTTTACTCCCTTACAAAGGGATGTCCTTGTGACACTTCATCACGCTAAAGTAGATTACTCAAAACACAAAACACGATCAACTACTAATTAATCACATAGTCAAAAATGTGGAATAATTAAAACCAATTCCAACAATGTAAATAAACTCTAAAATATTTATAAAAATTCTATCATTCTATTCTCATATACCATAACAAGTATTTAGATATGGGTCCAAATACCTCAGTCACATCCTGCATACAAAAGATATTTCACATGTACATACCATATATTTACAAACATTGGCATACTATCAAAATCTTGTGTCGATACGAGTATCTCATCTAGAAAACACATCTCATACCCGGACCTGAGAGTACAGGGACGACACTATGACTCTACTACTAACATCTACAACTAACCAACCTTCTGAATCTATTGATCACTAGATTGGTTCTCTTCCATAGTGCGACCTCGACCTCGTTGCCCGCGATCACCTAAAAAAAGTGGTGAACCACGGGTGAGACACAGTCCCAGTGAGAGATATAACTCTCTCCAACATATATTGATCAGAACATATTAATTAACAGTAAATACATTAAGCACTTAAGGTATTGAATAAGCAATATGAACATTTTGAACAGTTTAAGCATACTAAGTAGTTAAGCAAATAAGTTGTAACATCAAGTAGAATTACACAATTTTCATAAGTCTGCTTCATGTAAGAACTATGTAGTATAAAGACAAGACAAGGGTTAATCAACCAATGTGATACGTATTAAACCCTAGCAATTATACTACACGGCTGGTATTATATCTTTTATTATTATGCCCTGGGGAGTATGAGTCATACCACTCAAAGTCCAACTAACCACTGCGACGTGCTATTCAGTTCCGTATAAAATCTAGGAGTGTCGGTATCCCAAGATCTCTTCCCCTCGGTCAGTACGAGTAAACTGTAGTGACAAACCAGTCAAACTGTCAATGGTGACATATAGTAAACTGATAACAACTAGTCCGTACTTGGTACAAGTTACGACACTAGAAAATAGGGTATACAAAACCCTCTAATTCGAGGTACAACCACAGCTATCTTCAATCACATCAAATGTCATAGGTATGGCCATAGCCATCCTCCATAACCTACAATTGTGGATGACAAGGATATATCCTCAACTTACCACCCGCACATGCTCAATAGTATGTGCTTCGAGTTTCCCTTAGGAATACTTGTTTCACCATCCAGTAAGTTCTGACACTGAAGATGGCTCTACGGCACAGAGTTCTACATGATTAAGGTTACACGTGATTAATTACTGCCAATTGAATGCATTAAGGCTTTATCATACAAGTGGACATTCAAATCCTAATTTTTTTCTAACAAGATTATATGTATAATAACTTCAAAAGATATAAAATATTTGAGATATAATCTTTATCACATTACAACATGCTATCATTCATTGCAAATTAATGGACCACACTTATCATCATACTATTACAAGATACAAATATCTTATCACAAGTTCTAGGGTTTTAACCCTTATTGGAACATGAAGATGATTTCACCTCAATCATGGCTTCAAACATGCCCAAAGGTCGTTAAGACCATCACATTATTCATAGTAATATTATCATCATCATTCCATGCCTTAAACAAGGCTTAAAATATCATTAGCACATATGTGTCCATAGATATTAACATGGCAAAGCACTATGATATTCAAATAGTACTACGTTGTGGTTTCAACACAAGAAGAGTGTAATTCATTATCACATTAATCATTCAAGAGGTATGATTGTAACCAATCAGCATCGTATAATTACATTAAGGTTAGGTATAACAAGCTAGATCACATGGGAGTTACGCATCCACTTATTATAGTGATTTATCAAATATAACTATGTAATGGAAAAGGTAAGATTACAAATTAATGGTATTGAACCATCGAATTATCATCACTAGGACCCACATATAATACCATGCAATTTATTCTAATCCATTAGATGTTGAAGCATCCAATATTATTCATTGGATCAGGTTCATTGTTCAAGGTTATCAATTGAAGTATAGGTCTAACCATTAGATCAATTGAACCAAGGAACAATTGGTTCAAGGTTTAGTCAAATCTACAATTACATTCTTAACTCATCATATATGGTGATGACCTGATCCACCATTAATTGTGATCATTAGGTCACCATTGGTTGTTAGATCAGTAATACATTCAGTTAACACCATCAAATATTAAGTTGATGTCATCATCGATTGATAACATCATTAGAATACTTAGTGGATGATAATTAAGAATCTAATTGAGCCAAAACATGACCTAAGGGGGTGACCATAGGTTTTCGCCATAAATTTGACACCCTTGATCATGAACATCAGTTGCCAAGATAGCAACACCATTGGTTGTTGAATGGTATGATCATTGGTTGTGTGATAGGGAAGGAAATAGCTTGAAAACTCTAATTTGAACCATCAATTGTTTTGTACATAGCACCATAGGTTTTTGCTATCAACCTGTACCAAATCATGTTACACCTTAGAAAGGTTGTACACATGTTTACAAGTTCATATAGAACTGGAACAGAACAGGGAACACCACAAAAATTTGAAATTCTAAACAAGCATAGTTTCTTTATACTTAGATCATCACATTCAAGTATAAACATGAACTAACAAGCTTCTAGTAAGAAATATAAGTGAAGAATGTTACATAATTCGCCTCTATAGAGTAGGTCATATATCAAACAGTAAGAATCTCGAGCAAAAAAGGCAAGAAATCCCTAGATTCAGATCTAAACTTGGCCAAATAGGCACTTCTCTCCACAAAGAAGCAAAACCCTAGAAAAAGAAACAAGAAGGATATATTTTTGAGTTCTAGGGCCACTTTCACCATGGAACAGTAGAGTTCCAACTTGGAGCGATATAAGAGGAAGAAGAGAAAAGAAATAAACGGAGTAAATAAGGTAATACTTACACTTTTAGGTCAAGATCACTAGGAAGGAGCTTTAGGAACCCCTAAAGGAAGACACCCTAAACATGAATAAATAGATCTCATCATCCATGGTATGGGTAGATCCGTCTTAAAGACTCTACATTATGTTGGCTATTGATCCATCTGGCAGGCACACAATGACTTCCTATACAACAAGAGAGATATGTCGCACTCGGTCACCGATGCCTTCATCAATGAAAGATCAAGATCGATCACTGATGCCTTCATCGATGAAAGATCAAGATCGATTCTTCAACTAGTGAAATGCAAATCATCATCATACCACAGAGAATGGGTCGTCACTACTTTTCTTCCAACTGAGTATCATACCTTCATCTTTGTGGATGCCTCTTTCCAGGGACATAGCCTCAAGATGGGTATAGACGTACATGTTGTCGACGGGTCGGGCTCCTGCATTATGGGTGTTGGTCTATCTGGATATGTGTCCTCGGCTCTAATGGTGGAGATTAAAGTCATAATGCATGCAATGAAGTTATGCGAGGAGTGTGGTTGGTGATCACATGTTATCCTTTCATGTTCGACTGCAGCAATTTGCACTCTGAGGGGTCGTTGTATCAAATCTAGTAAACTACGACCACTCAGAAGAGAGTTCTTTGTTCTAATATCTACTATTCCCATGTTACAAATCCTATTCATAGCCCATATCTACGATATGGTAGTTGACAATATTATAAAAAACACCATGTATTCTTTCTCATTCTATGTCTTCCATCTTGATAAGCAAAGATGGATTTCAAGGAACATCCATGTTCAACCCTACTTTTGGACCGTAGTAGAGAACATGATGAATAATAACTAGTCTCTATGTTTTCTCAAAAAAATAAAGAAGTCATCTTTGACTTTGATCAAGCTTGCATGTCTAGCTTCAATAGCCCGAAAATGGGTCCCACTCCCACTCCTATTATCCAAGCTCCAGATTTTTCAGTACCATTGGAGATCATGTGTGATGCCAATGAATATGCAGTAGGAGCTATCCTTGGATAACATATCGACAAGAACCCCATGTTATCTACTATGCTCCAAAGACCTTAGACGATGTAAAACACAACTACACCACTATAGAGAAGCAGATGTTGCGGTCATCTATGCTTTTGACGAGTTTTTATCTTACTTAGTAGGTTCCAAGATGATTCTTTACACATATCATGCCTCAACCAGCTATCTGATGGCTAAGAAGGATGAAAAGCCCAAACATATTCAATGGATTATGTTGCTTCAAGAATTGTATCTAAAAATCCATGATAAAAAGAGCTTAGAAATATTGAGATATATATTTACCTTTAATTGTTTTCCCCTTTTAACTCTTTTTCTTAAGTCTTATGTAATGTGGGCCTAAACAATAATAGGCCCAATAAGGTTAGCTATGTGCTTACTTGTTGTTTTCCCTCCTATTTATTGGAGAGGGATGTACCCTTTTTGGATATAGAAAGATGGTTGTAATCAACATAGTATCAGAGAAGGACAGATAGCCGCCTCTAGACTTCTCCTTTCCAAGTCAACACCACCTACATATCATCCCCCATACCTTCTCATCATCTTCTTCCTTCTTCGCCACTTATGATCACACAAAGGGAGATCTAGTCTCTTCTCTAGCCCTATCTTTTTTCCTATAAGAGGATTTAAGAAGATTCCCTATGGTCTTTCCACTCGATCTTATGCCCTAAAGACTGGTCGTTCAGAAAATCGTATGGCATCCTTTTGTGGTCATCTATTGATCACTTCCTATAGGGGTCTTTTCATATATTATCAAATATGATTTGTTCCCTCCAACATATCTCTATTTTCCTTGGCGATCCATAAGGTTCACCATCTTTTCTTGATCTTGTTCTGGGCAAAATTTGTTGTTTGCATGTGCCTTACCTACATAGTGTGTTGCCGCAAGCTACTACGGTGAATTGATTATTGTTTAATTCTGCCAAAAGTGACACGGCGTGTCGATTTTTGACACAGTTTTTCTTATACTTCTTGTTCTATTCTGCTACAAGTGACACCATGTATCTACTTCCTAACAAGGCGTGTTAGCAACTGTTTGTCCCTATTTATATTCTTCTTTTGTTGCTCCATTATACCTTGTATTGATATATTATGGGGTCATCTTATTTGGCTATTGGGATGTCTGAAACACACCCCAAGTGTGTAACTTCTATCAAATTCAATGGCTCGAAGAATGTCTAGAATGTTTGTTTCAGATCTATGCTCACTCCTCAGGGAAATTGGAACATCTGACAGATCTGCCTCCACCAAAAGAAGACACAACTGAAAAGAAGAAAGTTACTGAAAAAGCTTCTGAGATATTAAAGGATGATTTCAAAATTGGGATGAACATGAGTCTCTTGTTCTCTCCTAGATCCCATATAGTTTTGAATCACCTATTTCTACTAATCTTCTCTTCAACAACCCCGCCAAGGAGGCATGGGATCACCTTGCCTAAGTTCATTCTAGCAAAGTAAATGCTTCCCAAGTTGTTGATCTATACAAACACTTACATTTTCTTAAACTTGGAGATAAATTGAGCTTTTCTTCTCACTTAGACGCGTTATAAAAGGATTTGGGGTGAACTTAAGCTTCGTCAATGCTTATCATTTGATCTTGTCAAGATGCAGAAGCAACAAGAGGAAATACAATTTCGTCAATTATATATATATATATATATATATATATATATATTATTGGTATCTTTACCTCCTAGTTATGAAGTTGTTCGTCAGCAAATTCCTATCTCTAAATCCTTGCTGACATTAGATGATGTCTATCTATGTCTGTCTCGCTTGTTATCTTGTGCTCCTACTTTTAAAGAGCATGCAGCCCTTGTTGCTGTCAGATGAGGCAATCATGGTCATCTTCAAGGAAAAAGTTTGAACAATAGTGAGAGAAGATCCTATTCTATTTCATCCCAACCCAGATTCTATAATTTCTGCAAGTGCACCAATTGCAACGAGGACAAATGCTGAAAAAAGCATGGGAACCCGAATTGGAAAATAAAGTGTCAACTCCTAATGTTGATGGAGATTCTACCTCTGTTCCTCATGTCACTTCTCCTTAGATGGTGACAATACTGAGTTCTTCTAGCCTTGATAAATTAACCAATGCTTCCTTTTCTGCTATTATTACTCCTGAAGCAAACATTGGCCAACATTCAGGTGATCCATCATGTTTTCAAGCTTATTACTCTTCATCAAAAGATGATTGGGTCATTGATTTGAAACTACAAATCATATGATTGGTAATAAGAAATTGTTTACTTATCTGAAAAAATGTACTTTTCATTCTTGTGTGCATCTTGAAGATGGACCACCTCTCATATATTGGGAGAGGGGATGTGAACAGTCACCTTCTTAAATTTGTTTTGTTTGTGCCTAAATTCCCATTAAACTTGATGTATGTCTGTAAAATTACCAAAACTATAAACTGTAGTGTACCCCTCTTTCCTTACATTGTCTCTATGTAGGATCTCAAGATGAATAAGACGATTGGTTGGGGATATGAAGGTGGAGATGGTCTGTATTACTTTTAGACCTCATCAAACCCAGCTACTATGTGGCTCAGTCTAGCTCTCTTCATCAGTGACACCTGTGACTCGGTCACCCTTCTGTTTCCAAATTGAAGTCTTTATTTGCAACTTTGTCTAGTGATAATTTTTCATGTCAATATTGTCAACTTAGAAAACATTATCGAGTAGTGTTCCCCATTGTCATGACGATAGAAGTCTAGGTTTGTTTTATTCAGTTCATTCTGATGTTTGGGGACCATGGTGTATTGCTAATTGTACCGGTGTATGGTATTCTGTTAGTGTTATTGATGACTGGTCTCATGCCACTTGGATATACTTGTTAAAAGATCATTTTGAAGTTTTAGATGTTTTCTCAAAATTTCTTGATTAGATAAAGACTCAATTTTATACTACTCTAAAATTTGTCTGTATGGATAATGCTTCTGAATATGTGCAACTTGGTTTTCAAAATATTTGTATCACCAAAGGAATCATTCACCAAACTTCATGTCCCTATAGTCCACTATAAAATGGAGTTTCCGAAAGTAAGAATATGCATCTTCTTAATGTAGCTCACACTCTCCTAATGAAATGGAAGTGCCTAAATTTTATATGGAAGATGCAATTATTGTAGCAAATAATCTCATCAATTGGATGCCTTCTTCTGTGCTTCAAAATAAGATCCCTTATAATATTCTTTATCCCCACAAACCTATCTTTTATTTACAACTAAAAGTTTTTGGTAGCCTATGTTTTGTTCACAATCACCAACCTAGGAATGATAAGCTATCACCTCATGCTTTCCACTGTTGTTTTCTTGGTTACTCTTGTGCACAACAAGGGTATAAATCTTTTGATCATGTTGCATGTTTCTTGTATGTTAGTGTGGATGTCACCTTTTTTTAAGATACATGTTTCTTTTATGAACCAAGTAACCAGGTGCCACTTCCAACAATGCCAATTCCTAAACCTAATGTGTCTAACCCTATACCTAAAGTATCCCCTACCTTGACATCTTCTGAAATAGATGATCCACCTCAAGACAATGGTAATGTTAATGACTCTTTTACATCTTTTGATTCTGACATGCCCATTGCATTATGGAAAGGGTGACGATCTGGTGCTAGATATTGTATTTCGCAACATATGTCCACACATCATTTAAATGCTTCCATGGATAAATTTACTACTGATTTACTTACAATTCTATTCCTAAGAATGTTCAAGGGGTATTGCTACACTCTGGATGGAAACAAGCCATGTATGAGGAGATGAATGTCTTCCACTCTTGTGGGACACGGGACCTTGTTGATCTCCTTATAGGTAGTAAACGCGTTGGCTATAAATGGGTTTTTACTGTGAAATATTTGCCTGATAGGATGCTTGAACGTCTAAAAGCTAGACTTGTTGCTAAGGGATACAGACATGGGATTCATTAATTTGAAACCTATTCCCCATTTGTTTGTCTTAATGTTGTCCTCATTTTGAATTTTATTGTTGTTAATAAAGGATGGACCTTACATCAACTAGATGTTAAGAACGACTTTTTATATGGTAAACAAAATCATCTCTCAAAGTTATAGTGGTGATTGTGGTTCGTAGATAAGAAGTCACTACATTCATCACATGTCATTCATGTACTTTGACATCACCCAACGTGATCTTAAATAAGGGTTGCCATAATGGTATGATTGGGTGTATTATGACACATGGGGATAGAATGTGAGTGATGTAGATGGGATTTGTCCCTCCTACAGGATATTGATATCCAGGGAATCATGATAAGAGAGGCTAAGAAATGTATGGCCATACTCATGTGTCTCACTATATGATAGGTGAGGGCACACGCATCTTAGATAGTCCGCTCTAGTTCAAGGAACATGGATTGAATGTTGAGAGGATGACAATTCTATGCCTCGAGTTCAATCCAGGTATCAGAGACAAAGGAACTATATGATCACGGTAACACTAATCATGGAATGTAGGTTGAAGTCCCCAACATTCCCAATTACTTGGGTAGCAATGATGTGTTTCTAGATGCCACTCTTTGTTTGTGATGTCATAAGTTAGTTATGGACATCCACTACCAATGTAATTATGGACCTATAGGGTCACACACATAGGATACACTTGGATTAAAGGAGTATATTCATGAATGATGTTTAATTTGATTACTAAAGGTGTTTAGGTATTCAATTAAACAACTGAGGTTCAAAATGACTTACTAGACTTGAACTGGCCGGTTCACACTGCCAACTGACCAGTTGGATAGTGAACCGATCGCTTAGAGTGTCAGATCAATTTGAATCAGCATTGACTGATCAATTGTTGAATCAAGGATTGTGACAACCAATTCACATATCCCAACTGACTGGTTCATGGGATGAACCACCTAGTTCGATTACCAATTTGATTGGATCAAGGATTGGTGTTGACGTCATGTTGAGCTTTAATCGTACATTGATTACCAATTTGATTCAGAATAGGAAACTACACAAACTGACTGTTTTGCTTAGTGAACTAACTGGCTCGTGCACAAACCAACTAATTGGGTGTGTGAATTGACTGGTTCGTTGTGCACAGGTTTTAGAAAATTCATGAATTCGACCCTTTTGACTCCCACACAGACTGGGAACCCTGACCTTAGCCTCTCCTATATATAGAGGGCTATTGGGGGGTCACAGGACACAACAGTTGCTCTGATAATTATTGTCATCTCTGGTTGTGGTAACTAATAGAGACCCCAAGAAAGTCCTACCCATTAAAGGAAGGGACAGCAAGGGAGAGACAATTGTGGCAGATCAAATGAACCCTAGTAGGTTGACGTTTAAAAGAGACAACTCCTTCCTATTGGTTCTAGCAGTGCAATGTGGAGTTCCTGGTGGTTCACATGGACTACTCTAGAGGTGGGAGGTTGTTTTCTACCCCTAGGAGGACACCGTCAACCACTGTCCCTAGTGCTACACTAGGAGGCCAGTGGAGATGATTGTTCGAGTATTGTTGCTGATGAAGGGGCATGTTACTTCCTAAAAAAGAAGAAGCAGCATGATGTTAGTGTAAGGTTAATGTTGTTGGACTTGTTACAAAACTAGGTATAACCTTGAAAACCTTCCTTCCTAGATACATAATTTTTGACGCGGTCTTGTTGTTTTGGGAAATGGATATTTAAATTTTTGTTTCTGTTGACTTATTTGTTACATCGATTTCCCTACAGTGGTATTAGAGCTACGTCAATTTATGGCGTATTTGGGATTTTAATCAATATGATAGTATTTAGTTTTCTTCTTTTACTTCATATTATGAAAATGATTAATGTGAATATCCAATTAAATTCCACATGATATGATATATAAGCAATTTACATGTGTCTCCCTAAAATCAGTTTTGATGGTGGATATTAAGCATGGTTATGGCCAATAACCCTACATCTGTGTGTACATGGTTGTGGTTATTTATTCATATTGTTACTCGGTCTATGTAGCGAGCCTCTCTCTTCTTTCCAAATGTAAATTGATGCTCTTATTTCTATTTCCCCTCAAATGAACTCGATATTTCCCTTTTACAATGTAATAAGAAATAAGATAGTTTTAATTTATGTATTGTTGTGAGAAGAAGTTCTACGCAAAGATAAACCGAATGACTCATGAGACAAACTGATCGACTGGAGGACCGAGGAGGCCAGACGATAGGAGGATGAACTAATCGACTAGTGGCCCAACTAATCGGCTGGAGGAGTCAAGTCATCGCTTGAACTTGAAGACCATATGACTATTTCAAGAGCCCAACTGAGTGACCAAGAGGCGAGCCGACTGGGCCAAGAGTTGAACTAATCAACCTAGATTGGTTAGAGTAGAGATCTTCATCAACAACATGTTGTATATGATGTGGACCCTAGGTGGTTTTAATTCCTTGTGGCTCTAAGGAATTACATTAGTATGGCCATAACCATCGCTTGTGTGTTTTAATTATTGCATGTTCTCATTTGTGGTTATAGTATGTATATGATATGTACTATGTATATGGCAATTGGATATGTATATGTATTTGTATATAAAATCCCTTAATCTAAATATTAAGTCTTAGATGCTTTGCATAAGCAGCACATGTGAACAACTTGATCGAATAAGCATGGGCATGCCCTAGCGTGATGCATCGTCTATCACGTGGAAGTGTGATGGTAGATATGTGGGCCTGCCTTAGTAGGGTGCATATTCTATCGTGTTGGCTTTTGGGTCTGGATTAACTAGGTAACTTTAATAGGATTAAGTTCCCAAAAGCATGCATATGGAATATGGTAAGGAGTTGTGCATACCATCTATCCAAGAGTTGCATGAGATGCAATTGGCAAATGTTGCCTACCTTAATAATTGGTCATGAGCGCCAGTGTTGGTTATGTATTGACTTAATTGTTTTGGATCTTCCGAAGTGATACATGAGGGTTATCAATTTGAACAAAATAGTGGGAGTGATAATTAATTAAAGGCCTAATTAATATTGTTAACTTATCAAATCAAACAAATAAAAAAATATTTTGAAAAGTTGCAATATTTATTTGAAGAATCAAATGTCAAGAACAATCATGCTATTATTGCGATCAACCCTTGAGAAGGACAAAATGGGATTTTCTTCCATATTTGGTTTAGGATTTTGAGAAGCGTACTCATAAATGAGTGAAAGCTCTATGTCCTTGAAAGACCAGAGCCAGAAGAACCCACTCCAAATGTGCGTCAAGATGTAATGGATGCTTACTTGAAGCATGCTAATGTGTCATAGACATTAAGCATCTTATTCTATGTTGTATGAACTATGACTTGCATGAACAACATGATTACATGGACATTCTCAAGATGGTAACACATCTTAAGAATCATGAAAAGCAAACAAGGTATATGTCTCCAAAGTGTTGTACGAGTGCAAACTGACAAAGCAAGGTCTAATTGAAACGCATGTGCTCAATATGATTGGGCATGTGGAGTGATTGGGAATTTTTTTAAGGTCAAGAGTTGTCCATGGATATGATTCTACAATCATTACCTGAATCAAATAATCAGTTTATCAAATGATTGGCATGTTGATTAATGTTGAAGAATGGAAGAAGAAAGGACAAATATGTGATGGTGATCAATAGAAGTGAGTCCAAGGGCAAAGGAAAGGTCGAGAAGTGTTTTGAGACTAAGATAAAGTCCAAGTCTTCTGCACTCAATTTATGGCAAAGGGTAAGTTCAAAGGAATTTGTCCTTTTTCACTTTAAGGAATTCAGGAAGAAGAAAGAGATCGAGATCTCTACTTTAGGATCCAATAAGAAATAAGCTAGAACTATAAGGAGCAAAGGTTGTTGCCACTACAGTTGGAATCTATCATTTGTGGTCATATAATAGAATTACTAAATTGCTATTATGGACATGCCATTAATGAAAACATCATGTATCTTGTATGGACAAGTATAAATTGATGTTTTATTTTAAAAGATGAGATACTATATGGAAATGCCCTATGTCTTATAAAATATACTTGATAGTTGTGGAGACAAATGTGTATGACACATATATTGAATGACTTGATGACTCAAACAATGAATACCTATAGCATTGTCATCTAGAGTGCATAAATGGGAAATGCATTTTGAGAATCCATATGATGGTTATCTAGACTCTTTTGGTTATCAAACTGATAGAGACATGCATATCTTATTGTTGTGCAATATGACAAAAGCATCTTCACTAGATGTAGTGGGAGAATGAATGTTCTATTATGGCTCATACATATTGATGTATATAGACCTTTTAGAATAAATGTTGACCTTTTAGAATAAATGCTAAAGGTAGTTGCATGTGCCTCATTATATATTTTTTGATGTTGTCAGTATATATGAAAATTTGTATTTGATGGAATACAAGTATGAATATCTTAAAGTGTTCAAGGAGATTGTGAATGAAGTACGTAACTAACTTGGTAAAATTATTAAGATAATTTGATGTGATCGATGTTTAAATATTTTAAACCAAGAGTTTGAGAACCTTCAAGGGAGAGCATGATAATATATCATGATGAACTCCACCTGAAACCCAATGATAATGAATCATGAAAGTGTCTTAGAAAGAAGGAATAACACCTTGTTAAGTCATGGTAAGATTACAAATAAAATTTAGCTAATCTTCCAATTTTCTTTTGGGCACATTCTTAACACTAAACAATGTATCATCTAAATGGTTGAAAAAGACACCATATGAGATGTGGCATGGGAATTATCCCGATATGTCATTTATAGTGATTAGGATTGAAAGATTATATATGAAAATAGTTTCTTAAAATCTTCATCCACATATCACATAAATGTTATTTTGTTAACATACTACTCTTATCCCAATCCAGAAACAATTGTTTGTTAATCCAGATAGTTGTATTCCTAAAGAGGAACTTAGTTCTAAAGAAACTAGTGGGAGTAAAAGTGAAACGTAAAATGTTCGAGACAAACAAGAAAATATTGAACCTAAAGAGGTACAGTAAAAACACAAAGAATCATAAGTTGTTGTGGAATCTCAAATTCCTTGTGTAACACGCATACCTCATAGTTCTAGTAGAACATGCCTTGAGCTTGAAAGATTATGATATCTTATAACTCAAAAGGTGATGAGTTGATCATAGATGATGAGTCAAAATCCTACCTATGAGCTATTGAGGAACTAGAATCTGAGAGATGGCTTGAGGCCATCAGATCCAAGATGGAGTCCATGTAAACCATCAAGGTATGACCTTGATGGATAGACCTGAAGGGGTAAAACCCATAAGGTGCATTTGGGTTTTTGAGAGAAGACCAACATGACGGATATATTGGTTGCAAAGAGTTTCAAGGAAGTTCAATGTGTTGAACATGATGAAATCTTTTCACCAGTTTCCATAGTTGAATCCATTAGGATCATGCTTGCAGTTGGTAGCTTGTTATGACTATTGAAATTTGGCATATAGATGTTAAAACTACATTCCTTAATTAGCATAATTATGAGAATGTGTATGTGACACAACCTTGTAAATCTAATATTGCAAATAAAGTCTAATAGCTGCAAAGGTTAATCTACAGATTGAAGCAAGCATATTAGAGCTAGAATCTTCTATTTGACAAGAAAGTCAAAGGGTTTGACTTGAGTCAAAATGAAGATGAATCTGTGATTAAAAAAAATTGGGAGTATATTTACATTCCACATGATGATGGGGAATAACATCCTTGTCCTGTAAATGTTAAAACGTGGCTGGAAACACCTCCTCTATGAATCATTTAGGCAAGACATCATGTGTGATAGGGATTGATATCAATAGAGATAGATCTTGAAAGTTTCTTGACCTAAGAAAGAGCACATACATTGGCAAGATGTTGAAGCGGTTCAGCATGCAAGACTCAATGAGAGAAAGTTGGTCCATATTCCATGGAGTTACTCTCTCAGAAGCCTAGTATCCCAATTCATGTGAAGAATACAAACATATCGATGGATGCCATATGCATTTATAATTGTATCTATTTTTAATGCCATGTTATGTATCTTGTTATCTCATATGTATTGGACATGATGAGCAGATTCCAGTCATCTCATATGTATTGAACATGGTGAGAGGATATATACATATCTATCTAGAAATCTCATATGTATTGGACATGATGAGAGGGTATATGTCAGATGTCAGTGAGAGTAACTGGACTACCATAAAGAACATCCTTAGGTGCTTGTGAAGCACTAAAAGGATCAATTTCTTGGTTATGGTAATAAGGAAGAGTTGGATGTAAAGGATTACATAGATGCAAGCTTCCAAAACGAAAAGTAAAATTAATGGTCGCAATCCAAATTTCTCTGACTCTAAAGCAAGAATTGCAAGATGGAAAGGGTTTTGAGCTAATGACAATTTTTTAAATATACATAAAAATTGAGTATATTTGTGTTATGTGTGTTGGTATATATTCCTATAGATCCAATCATATGATGATTGGAGTGAGGCATTAGATACCGGATTTGATAATTATGAAGGTAATTTTGTCTATTATGTTTGTCTCAGTCATGAGATGATGGCACAGACGTAAGTCTATGTCTAAAGAATGATGTTACTCGATGACATATGCCTTCAAGTTGAGGACTTGAACAATGAGATCATATGTATGATAAGAGTACATACATTCTTTTTATGTCCCTAGTCAGATATTACTATGGAAGCAAAATAGAAAATAGTAATACATAAGAGTAGAGTGTGTGTTGACTGATGACAGAGTCTCATTAGTCATGATATGTGATATCAAGTCAAGCACACAGATACATGTTAGTGAACAGTGTATCAGAAAGACGCACCATGAGAGTGATACATGAAAACCATGGAAAGGTAGTTAGAATTATCTCTCATAGTGATTGTGGTTCTTAGACCTGAAATTGTTGCGCTCATCACATGTCATTGGATATACTTTGACATCATCTAACGCGGTCATGAAACATGGGTTGTTATAATGGTGATGATTGGATGACTTTGACACATGGGGATAGACTGTGAGTGACAGAGATGGGATGCGTCCCTCCTACTGAAGATTGATATCTAGGGCCCCTTGATAAGCGAGACTGAGAGTACGACCATTCCCATGTGATTCAATACATGATATGTGAACTCACATGCATCTCAGACAGTTTGCTCTAGTTCAAGGAACATGGATTGAATTTTGAGAGGGTGATGATTCCATTCATCGAGTTCAATCCAGATATCAAAGATAAAGGAACTATACGATCATGATAACACTATTCATATATTATAGGTTGAAGTTGTTCTCCAACTTTCTGAATTACTTGGGTAGCAATGATGTGTGACTAGACACCACTCTTTGCTTGTGATGTCATAAGTTGTTATGGACATTCACTTCCAACGTAATTATGGACATATAGGGTCACACACATAGGATACACTTGGATTAAAGGAGTATATTCATGAATAATGTTTAGATTGAATGTTAAAGGTATTTAGGTATTCAATTAAACAATAGATCAACTAACTGGACTCAGAATCATCAAGTTCAAACATTGGACTGACTGATTGGAGTGTCAGGTTTATTGGAATTGATTACTACAGTGTTTAGGTATTCAATTCTGGCACCAACGTAATTATGGGCATATAGGGTCACACACATAGGATACACTTGGATTAAAGGAGTATATTCATGAATGATGTTTAGATTGAATGATAAAGTTGAAGTTGTTCTCCAACTTTCCGAATTACTTGGGTAGCAATGATGTGTAACTAGACACCACTCTTTGCTTGTGATGTCATAAGTGCTTACCCCAATTCACTTCCAACGTAATTATGGACATATAGGGTCACACACATGGGATACACTTGGATTAAAGGAGTATATTCATGAATGATGTTTAGATTGAATGCTAAAGGTGTTTAGGTTTACAATTAAACAATAGATCAACTGAGTGGACTCAGAATCATCAAGTTCAAACATTGTAATGACTGATTGGAATGTCAGGTTGATTGGAATTGATTACTAAAGTGTTTAGGTATTCAATTCACGCACTAATTGTTGACTACACTGCCAAACTATAACACTCGGGCCCACTACCCAAGGCTCTAGTAGAGTTTCAAGAATGATGACTGGCCCCACAGACTACCACTAGCCTTAACTGTAAGTTTTGTCCTCACTCACACGCAAGTCAAGATCAACTTCCCGACTGGTCACCTATCCTAGTACTACTCCAAGCTGAGCACGCTTAACTTTAGAGTGCTTTAGTGATGGACTCCCTGAAAAGGAGGTGCACCTTGGTGATATGGATAGTCCAATCATTCCTTTTAAGACTATTTCATATGAGGCATCAAGAATTGGGATGTTACAATCTCCTCCACTTAGACTCTTGACATCCTCATCAAGGCTCAACTATATGGCCTCATAATATTACCCCATTCAGTGCAGACCCAGAATGACCTTATGGACACCCATCTCTCGATCACGGAATACCAGTGCAAAGGTGGCTACATCACCATGGACAACCCTTTCCAACATGTCTGGACCACACGGCTCAACACTTCCATGTCACATATCCATGTGGGACCCACCTATTGGAGGGGTTATGGCTCTGATACCATTTGTAACACATGGGCCCACTACCCAAGACTCTAGTATTTTTTTAGGAATGACGACTAGCCCCACAGACCACCACTAGCCTTAACTGTGTGCTTTGTCCTCTCTCACATGCAAGTCATGATCAACTTCTCGACCATTCACCCATCCTAGTACAACTCCAAGATGAGCACACTTAACTTTGGAGTTCTTTAGGGACAGACTCCCAAACATGGAGGTGCACCTTAGTGATATGGATAGTCCAATTATTCCTTTTAAGATCATTTCATCTGAGGCCTCAAGACCTGGCATGTTACACAAATGACCGTCTCAAGTGTTGAGACGGACGTCTGGTTTGTCAGGTTGGTTGGAACGAAGTTGGTTGTCCAAACTGAGGTGAACCGTTTGGTTCGTACTGATGAACCGACCGCCTTGGCTCAGCTTAGCAGACGACTGTCTAGGTGAGCGATACGACCATCTTACATGTGAGATATTGATCAGTTAGGTCAGGGAAGGTTCTATATACTTTCCCAAATTCATTTGGATTGCACAATACTTATTGTGTAAGAAAAATTGATGTTTAACATTGATTAGAAGTGAGTTGCCAATTCTGTATGCAAACAGGAAATTGCAGAAGCACGAGAAGATGGTTTTAGACTGTGAAATGACCATCTTGCACATGATATGACCATTTCATAGTGTGAGACAACTGTCTCGCGGTCTGTAGATTCCAGAACATTCTTGTTTTCGGAACCTTCTACTCCCACATCAACTGGGAACCCTGACCCTACCCTCTACTATAAATAGAGGGGTACTGGGAGCTTCCCAACACAGAAAATTGAGATCATTGGCCCTGACAATAGTTTTCCTGTCTAGTTGTGGTAACCATGAGAGCCCAAGCAAGTCCTACCCGACTAGGGAGGGATAGAAAGGGAGGAGCAACTGAAATCAGTTGTTGTGGGAGAGCATGTCAGCAACTAGTACACTGATAGAAGGGGACAACTCCTTCTCGTTGGCTCTAGCAGCGCAACATGGAGTTATCGCTGGTCTGCACAGACTATTCTACATGTAGGAGTCCTTTAGCTATTGCTAGGAGGATGACGTTAGTCTATAGTCAGTGGTGTGTCCGCAAGAGGCACTATAGGAGTTGTTCGACTCTATTGTTCGTGATGAACACCAGGAGCTGCACAGACACCGTCCAAGATAACAATTCCAAGGTGATGTCGCTTGACTTGATCTAGGATCAAGTATAACCTTGTAACCCATCCTTCCTAGATACATTGTTATTGAGGAGATCTGTTGGTTTCTGGAAAACAAGCAAATATATTTTTGTTCCTACTGCCTATATCAGCGCCCGATTTCCCAACAATAGTATCAGATCCCCTTCAATCTAAAGTGTATCTGGGATCTAAATCGATGTGATTGGATTTTGTTTTTCATTTATTATTGCATACGATGTGAATATTAAAATAATTAATGTGCATATTCGATTAAATACCACATACCATCACAATTAATGTATATATAATATGATATAATATGCTATCCATGCACACCACCATAAATATGTTTTGATGGTGGATGTTAGTGTGGTTATGGCCAAAATTCCATATCTGTGTGGGCATAGTTGTGGTATATTCCTATTGTTAATCGGTCTATGTACTAATCCCCTCTATCCTTTCCAAATGTAAATTAATGCTCTTCTTCCTATTTCCCCTCGAATATAACTTGAGGTTTCCCTTTTACAATGTAAAGAAATATGACAGTTTTAATTTATGCATCGTCGTGAGAAGTTATTCTACACTGGACGAATTGATCATTTGGAGGACCACGGAGGCCAGTGTCAGGAGGCGAACTAATCGACCGGTGGCCCAACCAACCAATTGGAGGAGACCAGAGGACCATTTCAAGATTCCAACTAAGTAACTAAGAGGCGAGTCGACCGGTTCAAGCGTTGAACCAATCAACCTAGATTGGAGCAAGAACAGATCTTCATCAAGAATAGGTTGCATGTGATGTGAAACTTAGGTGGTGGCAATTCCTTGTGGCTCCAAGGAATTGCATTAAACTGGTCATAACCATCACTCATATATTTCTGATTGCATGTTTACATTGTTGTTATAGATTGTATATTATATGTACTATAGTATGTGGTCATTGGATATGTATATGTATATATAAAATCCCTCAATTAAAATATTAAGTCTTATATGCTTTCCAAAAGCAGCCCAGATGAAAAGCTTGATCGACCAAGCGTAATTTATGCCATAGTGTGGTGTAGCATCTATCTCGTGGAAGTGTGATGGTAGTAATGTAGTTTCTGCCCTAACGGGGTGCATTATTATTGTGTCGGATTTTGGGTCAAGCTTAAACTGGTGATTCTTAGAGAATCTAATCCTAGAATCATGTAGATGATTATGGCAAGGAGTTGCACATATCATCTATCCAAGAGTTGCATATGATGCAATTGGCATGATTTCGTACCTTCATAATTGACTATGGACGCTGGTGTAGGCTGAGTATTAGTTGAATTATTTTGGATCTTGGCCCACTAGAATATTGTATGCTGCAATATTCTGAATTGATACATGAGGGTTATGAATTTGAACAAAATAGTTGGAGCGATAATAAATTAAAACCTAATTAATATTGTCAAATTTATCATATCAAATCAAATCAAAATGTTTTTAAAAGTTGCAATATTCTTTTGTAGACAAACACAAATATGGTATAGTTGCGATTAGTCCTCAAATAGGATAAACCAAATAGGCTTAACTTTTGAATCTGGTTTAGGACTTTGAGAAATGTTCTCAATGAGCGAAAACTCTATTTACTTAAAAGACCAAAGCCAAAGGAACCTGCTCTGAATGTTGCGATTAATCCTCAAATAGGACAAACCAAATAGGATTAACTTTTGAATATGGTTTAGGACTTTGAGAAATGTTCTCAATGAGCGAAAACTCTATTTCCTTAAAAGACCAAAGCCAACGGACCCTGCTAGAATGCTCCTAAGGACTAAATTGGATGCTTACTTGAAGCATGCCGATGAAGTGATAGACATTAAGCACCTTATGCTATGTTGTATGAACTATGAGTTGCATGAATAGCATGATAATATGGACATTCTCGAGATGGTACATATTTTAAGCATTGTGTAAAGAAAATAAGGAATAATGTTTACAAAGTGTTGTTTGAGTTCAAACTGGTAGAGGGAGATCTAGTAGACCCCATATGCTCAATATGATTGGACATGTGGAATGATTGGGATTTCTCTTAGGTTAAGAGTTGACTACGGATATGATTCTACAAGTTGTTGTATGAATCATATAACCAATTTACTAAATGTTGGGCATGTTGATGCCAAAGCATAAATGAAGCAGGAAAAATCCCTGATAATTATTAGAGGAAGTGAGTCCAAGGACAAAGGCAAGGCTAAGAAGTAATCCTAGGCTAAGCTGAAGTTTGAGTCTGTGGAACTCAAGCTATGAGAGGGATAAGTGTAAAAGGAATCGTCCTTTTTACTTAAATGGTTAAGGAAAGATTGTGCCATGATTATCACTAGTTGGATATTGGTATTGGAATTATCCCCTTTGTGTAAGAGGATACAAAAAAAAACCTGGAGCCCCTCGAGTATGCTTTCCTCTCATATAAGTCAGTAATTCAGGAAGAAGAAAGGATAGAGATCTCTACTTTAGGACCTGAGAAAAAATAAGCTAGAATTGTGCATAGAAAGGGTTGCTTCCACTATAGTTGAGAGTTGTCATTCAAGGGAACATGATAGAATTAGTGAATTGCTATTATGTACTTTCCATTAATGAAAAACATCATATGTCTTGTATGACAAGGACATTATGTTTCATTTTAAAAGATATGATCTTTTATGGCAATACCAATACTTGATAGTTATAGAGACAAATGTGTATGACACATACAATGAATGACTTGATGACTCAAAAATGTATACCTATAGCATTTTCATCTAATGCACATAAATGATAAATGCACTTCTAGATTCCAAAATGGTTTTGGTCTAGACTCTTTTTGTTATTGAACCAATAGAGACATGCATGTCTTTTTATGAGCAATATGACAAAATGATCTCCACTAAATATAGTGGGAGAACAAGTGTTCTATTAGGCCTAGTACATGTTGATGTACAGCAGACCTTTTAGAATAAATGTTAAAGGTAGTTACTAGTACCTCACTATATTTAGTGATGAGATCAGCAAATATGGAAAATTGTATGTAATGAAATACAAGTATGCATCTCTTGAAGTGTTCAAGGAGATAATAAATGAAGTACGTAACTAACTTGGTAAAAGTATTAAGATACTTCAATGTGATTGATGTTGAAATATTTTAAACCAAGAGTTTGAGAACCTTTTGGAGATATGTGATAGTATATTACAATGAACTCCACTTGAACATGATGATGTGTCAGAAGGAAGGAATCACACCTTGTAAAGGAATCATTATCAATAAAACTAACTAAAATTCCAATTTCCGTTGGGCACATGCTAAACATTAAAAGAATGTACCATCTAAAATAGTTATAAAGAAACCATATGTGATATGGTATGGGAAGTGTTCCTATATGTCTTTGATAGTGATTAAAGATGCATGCAAGTATAAGAAAGTTGTTTCATAAAAGGGGCATTGTACACAAATCTCAAAATTGTTATTTTGTTAAATACTACTCTTATTTCAATCCGACAACAAAGTTATTTGTTGATCTGGATGGATATATTCCTAATAAGGAACCTAGTTCCAAAGGAAGCTGTGGGAGTAAAGGTGGAACTCAAAATGTTTGATACAAATAAGAAAAACATTGAACCTAAAAGAGGTACAGTGGGAACAATGTGATTCACAAAGTTTTGTGGAATCTCAAGTTCCTTATGTAACACAAAAACCTTAGAGTTCTAGTGGATCATGCCTTAAGTTTGAAGGATATATGATATCTTGTAACTCATAAAGGAGATGATTTGATCATAATTATTAGTCAAACAAATTGACTAGAAGATATTAAGGGACCAGAGTCTGAAACATAGATTTATGCCATAAGATCAAAGATGGACTCCATGTACACCAACAAGGTATGACCTTGATGGATCCACCTAAAGGGGTAAAACCTATAGGGTGCATTTGGGTCTTTGAGAGAAGACAAACATGGAAGGATAAAATGGCTGTGATGATCTTCAAACAAGGTCAAGTTGTTGAACATAATGAAGTATTTCACCATTTACCATGGTTGAATCCATTAGGAACATGCTTGCAATTGTAGCTTAGTAAGACTGTGAGATTTGGCATATGGATGTTAAAAATGCATTTCTTAACTAGAATAATTGAATAGGATGTGTATGTGACACAACCTAATGGTTTTATAAATTCATTAATGCAAATAAATTATGTAAGCTACAAAGGTCAACCTGTTGATTGAAGTAAGCATCTCAGAGCTGGAATCTTCTATTTGACAAGAAAGTCAAAGTGTTTGACTTGAGTCAGAATAAAGATGAAACTTTGATTACAGAAGGTTTAGTGAGGGCATATTTATAATCCACATAATGATGCGGAATAACATCCTTATCTTGCAAATGTTAACACCTGGCAAGGAAAGAACCTTATCCATGAAGGACTTACGAGAAGCATCCTATGTGATAGGTATTGAGATCTATACAGATAGATCCAGAAAGCTTCTTGACCCAAGAATGAGAACATACACTGGCAAGATGTTGAAGGGTTCATCATGCATGTTTCATTGAGAGAAAACGTGTCCATGTTCTATGGAGTTAGTCTCTCAAGAGCCTAGTGTCCTAGTTCTTATGAAGAACATGAACACATGGATAGATTTCATATGCATTTACATTTGGATCTATCATGTATGTACTCATCCCGTTATCACGTACGTACTGGACATGATGAGAAGATATCCAATAATCTCATATGCATTGGACATGATGAGAGGATATCCAATCATCTCATATGTATTAGACATGATGAAAGGATATATATACATGTCTGGTAATCTCATATGTATTGGACATGATGAGAAGGTATATGTCAGATGCCAGTGAGATTCATTGGACTACCATAAAAGAACATATTTAGGTGCTTATGAAGCACCAAAAGGAGTAGTTCTTTGGTCATGGTAATAAGGAAGAGTTTGGTGTAAAGTGTTACACTGATGCAAGCTTCCTAACTGACATAATCTATTTTTGTGTTTGACCTTAAAATAAGAACTATAAGCCGGAAGGGTTTCGAGCTAACGATAGTTGTTTAAATCTATAGTAGAAGTTGAGTATCTCAACGTTATGAGAACAATAGAAGATATTATACGAAGTTCATATGGGTGAACTTATGGGAGGTTCCAACCATTGATGACTCAATAGAAATATTGTGACAGAAATGGAGCGATATGATAGGCAAGGAATCTTAGATAGCATACTATGACATTACCATCTCATACGAGATGTCGTACAGTGAAGAGATGTGAAATTACAAAATATCGACTAAAAGAAAATGTTGCTAAACCAGCAAGAGTGCTTGCGTAGAAGAAACATGATGGACATGTTAAGATCACTCGGAATATTATTTGTGGGTGATTGGCTCTAAGTACTACTGGGAGTCTATTGGTATGTATGTCAAGAGAGCCAATCATATGATGATTGGAGTGAGGTATTAGATACTTGATTTGATAATTATGAAGGTAATTTTGTCTATTATGTTTGTCTCAGTCATGAGATGATGACACAAACGTAAGTAGATGTCTAAAGAATGATGTTACTTGATGGTATATGCCTTCAGGTTGAGGACCTGAACGATGAAATCATATGTATGATAAGAGTACATACACTCTTGTTATGTCCCTAGTTAGATATTATTGTGGGAGCAAAATAGACAACAGTAATACATAAGACTAGAGTATGTGTTCAATGATGACAGATCTCATTAGTCATGATATGTGATATCAAGTCAAGCACATAGATAAATGCTAGTGAACAGTGTATCAGACAGACCCACCATGAGAGTGATACATGGAATGGTAGTCAGAATTAACTCCCATAGTGATGGTGGTGATTGTGGTTCTCAGACCTGAAATCACTACACTCATCACATGTCGTTGGGTACACTTTGACATAATCAAACGTAGTCATGAAAGATGGGTTGTTATAATGGTGATGATTGGGTAACTTTGACACATGGGGATAAATTGTGAGTGATAGAGATGGGATTTGTCCCTCCTACTAGAGATTGATATCCAAGTCCCCTTGATAAGAGAGACTGAGATTGTACAGACACACCCATGTGATTCAATATATGATATGTGAACTCACATGCATCTTAGACAGTCTTCTCTAGTTCAAGGAACATGGATTGAACATTGAGAGGATCATGATTCCATGCCTTGAGTTCAATATGGATATCCTAGACAAAGGAATTATATGATCACAGTAATACTATTTGCGGATTATAGGTTGAAGTTGTTTTCCAATTTTTCAAATTATTTAGGTATCAATGATGTGTGACTAGGCACCACTCTTTGCTTGTGATGTCATAAGTTGTTATGGACATTCACTGCCAACGTAATTCTGGACCTATAGGGTCACACACATAGGATACACTTGGATTAAAAGAGTGTATTCATGAATGATGTTTAGATTGAATGCTAAAGGTGTTTAGGTATTCAATTAAATAATAGATCAACTGAATAGACTCAGAATCATCAAGTTCAAGTGTTGGACTGACTGATTGGAGTGTAAGGTTGATTGGAATTAATTATTGAAGTGTTTAGGTATTCAATTCACACATCAATAGCTAACTGCACTGCCAAGCGGATGTGTCAAGTGTTGAGATGGGCGTCTGGGTGGCCAAACGTCTGTCTCAAGTGTTGAGGCAGACGCCTGGTTTGTCAGGTTGGTTGGAATGAAGTTGGCTGCCCAAACTGAGGTGAACCGACCAGTTCATACTGATGAATCAACTGGCTCAGCTCACGAGATGACCATCTGGGTGAGCGAGATGATCGTCTCGCATGTGCGAGATTTTTCAGTTAGGCTAGGTAAGGTTCTAGATACTTTCCCAAATTCATTTAGATTGCACAATACTTGTTGTGCAAGAAAAATTGATGTTTAACATAGGCTAGAAGCGAATTACCAATTATGTGTGCAAACAGGAAACTACAGAAGCACGAGACGATGACTTCACACAGTGAAACGACCATCTCGTGCATGAAATGACTCTTTCGCAGTGCGAGATGACCATCTTGCGGTTTGTAGATTCCAGAACATTCATGTTTTTAGAATTTTCTACTCCCACATCAACTAGGAACCCTGACCCCGCCTCTACTATAAATAGAGTGGTACTGAGGGATTCCAAACACACACAATTGGGATCATTGGCCCTGACAATTCTTGTCCTCTATGGTTGTGGTAAGCATGAGATCCCAAGCAAGTCCTACCTGACTAGGGAAGGATAGCAAGGGAGGAGCAACTGAGATCAGTTATTGTGGGAGAGCATGTCGGCAACTAGTACACTGACAGAAGGGGATAACTCCTTGTTGGCTCTATCAGTGCAATGTGGAGTTCTTAGTGGTCCATGTGGACTACTCTAGAGGCAGGAGTTCTTTGGTTGTTGCTAGGAGGATGACGTCAGCCTCCAGTCTGTGGCGTGTTCATAGGAGGCGTTGTAGGAGTTGTTTGAGTCTAATTGTCCGTGGTGAAGACCAGGAGCTGCATAGACACCGTCCAAGATAACAATTGTAGGGTTATGTCGCTGGAATTTCTACAGGACCATGTATAATCTAGCAATCCTTCCTTGCTAGATACATTGTTGTTGATGAGATTCTGTTGATTTCTGGGAAACATGCAAATAATTTTTTGTTTCTACTGCCTATATTTGTGCCTGATTTCCCAATAATGTGAATAACAGAGGATATTGTATGGATCAATAAGTTCATATGGGTGGACTTGTGTGAGGTTCCAATCATTGATTACATAGTAGAAATATTAATGACAACAATGGAGATACTAGTTGGGAATCTCAGATAGCATACTATGACACTTCCATCTCATATGAAATGTCATACATTGAAAAGATGTGAAATTTGCAAAATACCAACTTGAAGAAAATGTTGCTAAACCCGCTACAAAAGTGCTTACATAGCATAAACATGATGGACATGTTAAGATCACTTGGAATAAGATTTTTTGGTAATTGTCTCTAAGTGTAAGTGGGAGTCTGTTGGTATGTATGCCCACAGGCCAATCATAGATGATTGGAATGAGGAATTAATACCTAATTTGTTAATAACAAAGGTAATTCTATCTATTATGTTTCTCCCATTATGAGATGATGACACAAACGTAGTAGATGTCTAAGGAATGATGTTACTCAATGACATATGTCTTCAGGTTGAGGACCTAAACGTTGAGATCATATGTATGATAAGAGTGCATACATTCTTATTATGTCCATAGTTGGATATTACTACGGAAGAAAAATAGACAACAATAATACATAAGACTAGAATGTGTGTTGATCGATAGCAGAATCTCATTAGTCATGATATGTGATATCAAGTCAAGTACACTGGTACTTGTTAGAGAATAGTGTATCAGACATACCCACCATGAAAGTGATACATGGAGACCATGGAATGGTATTCATAATCATCTCTCATAGTGATAGTGGTGATTGCGGTTCTTAGACCTGAAGTCATTACATTCATCACATGTCATTCACGTACTTTGACATCATCCAACGTGATCTTAAATAAGGGTTTCCATAACAGTGATGATTGGGTGCACTGTGACACTTGGGGATGGAGTGTGAGTGATGTGCATGGCATTTGTCCCTTTTATAGGAGATTGATGTCCAGGGCTTCTTGATATGTGAGACTGAGAAATGTATGTCCATACTCATGTGACTCAATATACGATATGTGATCTCACGTGCATCTCAGACAGTCTGCTCTAGTTCAAGGAACATGGATTGAATATTAGGAGGATGATGATTCCATGTGTCAAGTTCAATATGGATATAATAGACAAAGGAACTGCAACATCACGGTAACACTAATCATGGAATGTAGGTTGAAGTTGTTCTCCAATTTTCCAAATTACTTGGGTATCAATGATGTATTCCTAGACACAACTCTTTCCTTGTGATGTCATAAGTTAGTTATGAACATTCACAGCCAACGTAATTATGGACCTATAGGGTCACACACATAGGATACACTTGGATTAAAGGAGTATATTAATGAATGATCTCTAATTTGATTACTGAAGGTGTTTAGGTGTTCAATTAAATAGCTAAGGTTCAAAATTGATAGAATGGAATCTGAATTGACCGGTTCACACTGCCAACTGACCGGTTGGGAAGTGAACCGATCAGTTGGAGTGTCAGGTCAATTGGAATCAACATTGCTTGATCAATGGCTTAACCAGGGAGTGAGAAAACTAGTTCACATAGTGAACCGACCGGTTTGGGATGAACCACCCAGTTCGGTTGCCAATTTGATTGGATCAAGGATTGTTGTTGATGTCATGTTGAGCATTGATTGTACATTGATTACCAATTTGATTCAGAATATGAAACTGCACAAACTGACCAGTTCGCTTAGCAAACCGACCGGTTGGGTGAGTGAACCGACTGGTTTGCCATGTGTAGGTTCTAGAAAATTTGTTAATTTGACACTTTCGACTCCCTCACATACTGGGAACCCTGACCCAAGCCTCCCCTATAAATAGAGGGGTACTAGGGATTTCTCAGAACACAACAATTTCTCTAAAAATTATTGTCCTCTCTGGCTATGGTAACCAATGGAGAGACCAAGAAAGTCCTACATGTTAAAGGGAGGGATAACAAGGGAGAGATAATTGTGGGAGAGTGAATCAACCCTAGTAGGTTGACGTACAAAAGGGACAGCTCCTTCCTGTTGTCTCTTGTAGTGCAATGTGGAGTTCCTGATGGTTTGAGTGGACTACTCTAGAGAAAGGAGGTTGTTGTCTATTTCCAGGAGCACACTGTCAACTGTTGTTTGTGGTGTTGCACTAGGAGGCTGGTGGAGACAATTATTTGAGTTTTGTTGTTGGTGAAGGGGTGTGTTGTTGCCTGAAGAAGAAGAAGCATGATGCTACTGCAAGGGTAATGTTGTTGGATTTTCTCCAGGACCACGTATAACATTGCAAACCTTCCTTCCTAGATACATTATTGTTGATGTGGTCTTGCTATTTTGAGACATGGGAATTTAAATTTTTGTTTCTACTTCCTTGTCTTTCGCCCCAATTTCCCTAAAATATCTTCCTTTCTAGAAGTGATGTTGTTGGAACTGCTGCTATAAAGAAATATCTTATGAAGCATTTTGTTATCGAAGACCTTGGGCATCTATTGTTTTGTCTTTGAATTGAAGTAGCACATAACAAGGATGGAGTATATTTATCACAAAGGAAGTATACTCTAGACTTAGTTAGTGAAATTGGAATTCTTGGATGCAGGCATGCAGTCTCTCCTATGGATCAAGCTAATGATCTATGAGCAGAATCTACTCATTCATTAGAAGACAAATTTAGTTATAAACGCTTGGTTGGAAAACTTCTATACCTTACTATTACAAGGCCAGATATATGCTTTGTTGTTGGTGTTTGCAGCCAATTCATAGATTGTCCTAGGCAGTGTCATTGGGACGATGCATACTGAGTCTTGAGATATTTGTAGAATGCACCTAGACATGGATTGTTTTATAAAAGAAATGGTCATCTAGATGTGAGTGGATATTCTGATGTGGATTATGTTGGATGCAAGTATGATAGGAGATCCACTTCTAGCTACTGTACCTTTATAGGGGGTAACTTGGTTAGTTGGAAAAGTAAGAAACAAAATATCATTTCCTGTTCCAGTGCAGAAGATGAATATCATGCTATAAAACATACTACTTGTGAGCTATTATGGATCAGATCTATTTTTTCATATTTTGGATTTCCCATCACTCATGCAATTCCAATGTATTGCGATAATCCTTTTGCCACCTTCATTGCTAGTAATCATGTGTTTCATGAAAGGATTAAGCATATCGAGGTGGACTATCATTTTCTCCATAATGTTGTACTGACTAAGAATATCACTACCCCTTCCTTCCTACACATGAGCAAACTATAGATATTTTTACAAAGCCTCTCTCTGGAAATATAGTTGCATAGCTATGTTGCAAGCTGGGCATGATTTATATCTATGCTCCAACTTGAGGGGGAGTACTGAGATTTATATTTATTTGTAATTGTTTTATTACCTTTTTAACACTTTTTACTCAAGTCTTATGTAATGTGGGAGTAAGTATAATAGGCCCCATAGGGTTAGCTATGTGCTTCCTTGTTGTTTCCCCTCCTATTTATAGGAGAGGGTTGTACTCTTTTTTAATATAGAAAGACGATTGTAATCAACAAGAATATGTTTTTGCCGACAACCTCAACCGTCATAGTCTCCAAGATGATGGTGGGATATTGATTGATGATTTATTGACATATGACCAGTTGTTCAAATCTAAATCTCATTTCCCATTGTTTGTCGATTATGTGAACTATCTTCCAGTTGGTGTCCTACATCCTGAATATAAAGGGCACTCAAATGCAAAAAAAATGCATGACATCAGGAATTTTATTCGGTTGACCCCTATCTATTTAAGTTATGAGTAGATGGTATTTACCATAGATGTTTCACAGAAGAAGAAGCCCATGCTATTCTTGAGCAATGTCACTTACGCCCTACTAGTGAACACATGAGATCCCAAAAGATGACCTGGAAAGTACTTCATTGTAGATTCTGCTTGCCCACTATGTTTAAAAATGCATGTGACTTTGTCCTTGTGTGTGACCAATGTCAGAGATCCAGAAACATTTCCAAGAGGGACCAGATGCCTATGACTTATAGGAAAGAGTTATACACTTTGACATTTGGGGAGTTGACTACATGGGACCCTTCTCTTCATCATGTGGATTCTCCTACATTCTTTTAGTTGTAGACTACACATCAAAATGTGTAAAGGTCATTCCCACAAAAACTAGTGATTACAAATCAATGATGAAACTTTTAAGGATATAATCTTTCCAAGGCTTGGTGTCCCTGGTACTGTATTTTCAGATGGAGGAACACATTTCTTAGAAGATAATTTTGAGACATTGTTGAGAAGATATGGTGTTGGCCATAAAGTTGCCTCTCCCTACCATTCCCAAACTAGTTGTTAGGTAAATTCTCCAGTCAAAAAAATAAATCTATTTGGGAAAAAAGCATGAATTGCAAGAGAAGGGGTTGGGTTTTGAATCTCAATGATGCCTTGTCGGCATATTGAACTACTTTTAAGACACCCTTAGGAACCACACCTTTCTGACTTATTTATAGGAAATTGTGACACCTCCCCATAGAAATGGAACATAAGGCCATTTGAAAATTAAAACTCTTAACTTTGACATGTCCTTGTATGAGGAGAAATGTTTTTCTCTAAATTCAGGAGCTCGACAAACTCTGAATGACTTCTTATGTGAATATTAGGATCTAGAAAGACCAAAAAAAATGTGGAACGATGGCCATTTGAGGTAGAAAAAATATCTAGATGGGCGACCAAGCTCTAATGTACAAATGCAAATTAAGAATGTTCTGCAAGAAACTCAAATATAGGTGGTACAGTCTTATCTCATGAAACATGCCTATGCACATGGAGCATTTGACCTCAAGGAAAAATTCAAGGGTGACTATGTAGTGAATGGACACAAGAACAAGCATTATCTCATTACAGATGATTTTATGGTGCAAGGAGTAAAATGTCACCCTACCATAGAAAATCCATAGACAAGTGAACATCATCCCTTGGTCCTCTCAAAACTTGAGCTGGATCATGACTTGATTACACACGTCGGACCTTTGACATAAAATTGGGTGCTTGTTGGGAGGCAATTCAATGTTTTATTTTCTTTTAATATTTCCTCTCATTTTTCCTTTTATTTTCATATCAAAATTTCCCAATTTACACATGCTAATTATATCTTTTTATAATGCATGAAAATATATAAAAAGGGGAATTTTGAGTCCATTGACTAGCACCCATTCGATCCATAGGAAAGAGCGGGGATGAACTGCATTCAAGTGGAAAACCCTCTTCAAAAACCACCCCAGTCGATCGAATTAGATTCTAGTGAGTCGATTGGAGATGTGCAATGCAATTAAGAAAATATTGCCACTTGGGGGGTTGAATCGTCTAAAACCCTATACCTCTCCCTCCCCCAAGTAGAAACCTTCTTTGCTTTGCTCCACTACCAAACACAAACCAACCAATGAGACAGTGAGCCATCCAATTCACCACTGAGAATAAGCACCACCTCACGATACATGCTTTGTCGCTAGTAATAGTTCCCCTCTGAGCACCACCTCCCTCCCCACTGACATCAAGTCGTATGTTGAGAAATTGGGGTGACATATACGATAGTGGAAACAAAAAATTTAAGCCACATTCCCTAATCAGCAAGATCTCGTCAACAACAATGTATCTAGGAAAGAGGGTAATACGAGTTATACCTAGTCTTCGAGCAAGTCTAGCAAAAACTCTTGTTTCAGTATTGTGCTTCCTCTCCAAGCATCAACATGCTTCTTCTTTTGGAAGCAACACTTGAATAATCACCAGTAGTGGCCTCCTAGTGCAACACCACAGAAGACAGTTGACAGTGTCCTCCTAGCATGAAAACTCCTTGCCTCTACAGTAGTCTACGAGGACCACCGGGAACTCCTTGCACAACTAGAGCCAACAGGAAGGAGTTGTCCCTTTGAACGTCAGTGTACTAACACTGACACACTCTCCCAAATTTGTCTCTCCCTTGATATCCTTCCCTTTTTAGGTAGGACTTGCTTAGGCTCTCTATAGGTTAAACAACTAGAGAGGACAACAATTGTCAAAGCTTATTCTTGTTTCTGGGAAGCCCTTCAGTACCCCTATATTTATAAGAGCTGTCAAGTTCAAGGTTTCTGGGTGGTCTGGGAGTCAAAGAGACAGAGTTCATGAATTTTCTAGAAACTAAGAATGGTGAACCAATTGGTTCATTGTCCAACCGGTCATAGCGTGAACTGATCGTCTCATCCATTGAACTGATTGGTTCAGTAGTTTTCCTATTTAAAATCACATCAGTATTCAATGCACAGTTAATGTGAAACATGACATCAACATTAATCATTGATCCAATCGAAATGACCATTAAACTGGATGATTCATCACATGAACCGGTCGGTTCGTGCCTTGGTTCATGCATTGTTCAACCAATGTTGTTTCCAATTGACCTGGCATTCCAACTGATCGGTTCAACACTTGAACCGATCAGTTCAAAGTTCAATTAGTTAATATTGAACCTTATTTGTTTAAATTGAATACCTAAACACTTTTAGTAATCAAGTTAAACATGATTAATGAATAAAATCCTATTCCAAGTGTGTCCTATGTGTGTGACCCTATAGGTCCCAAGTAACGTTGGCAGTGAATGTCCATAACTAACTTATGATATCACACGAAATGAGTAGTATCTAGAAAAACATCATTGCTACCCAAGTAATTCAAAAGTTGAAGAACAATTTCAACCTACAATCCGTGATCAGTGTTACCCTGATCATATAGTTCCTTCATCTCTGATATCTGGATTGAAATTGAGGAATGGAATCATCCTCCTCTTCAACATTCAATCCATGTTCCTTGAATTCGAGTAGACTGTCTGAGATGCATATTAGTTCACACATAACATATTGAATCACATGAGTATGTCCATACATTTCTCAGTCTCTCTTATCAAGATCCTAGAATAATCTCTTGTAGGAGGGACAAGTCCCATCTACATCACTCACCTCAATCTCCATGTGTCACAATGCACCTGAGCATAACCTTTATGGAAATCCTTATTTAAGGTCACATTGATGATGTCTAAATACATCAAATAACATGTGATGAGTATAGTGATTTCAGGTCTAAGAACCACAATCACCATTATCACTACGAGAGTTGATTATGACAACCATTCTATCGTATCCATGTATCACTCTCAAGGTGGGTCTGGCTGATACGTTGTTCTCTAACATGTACATGTGTGCTTGACTTGATATCACATATCATGACTAATGAGACTCTATCATCAGTCATCATACACTCTAGTCGTGTATATTATTGTTGTCTATTTTGCTTCCACAGTAATATCTGACTAGGGACATAACAAGAATGCATGTACTCTTATCATACATATGATCTCATTGTTTAGGTCCTCAATCTGAAGACATGTATCATCAAGTAACATCATTATTTAAACATCTACTATGTATGTGTCATCGTCTCATGATGAGACAAACGTAATAGACAGATATACCTTTGTTATTAACAAACCAGGTATTTAATGCCTCATTCCAGTCATCTATGATTGGCTCTCTAGGCATACATACCAATAGACTCCCACTTTCACTTAGAGTCGGTCACCCAAGTATCTTATTCCAAGTGATCTTAACATGTCCATCATGTTTTTGCTACACAAGCACTTTTATAGCGGGTTAGCAACATTTTTTATTAGTTGGTATTTTGCAAGGTTCACATCTCCTCATTGTAGGACTTCTCATATGAGATAGAAATGCCGTAATGTGATATATGAGATTTCTTTTCCATTTGCTATCATGATATTTTTATTGTGCCATCAATGGTTGGAACCTCCCACAAGTTCATCTATCTAAACTTCTTGATCCATGAAATATCCTTTGTTGTTCTTTTTTTTTGCCAGCTAAAAATCATGTTACTGTATTAAAACCAAAAAACTTTGGGCTTATGTACAATGAAAACCCCCTAAAAACATAAACCTATATATGATTACATAACCACACAAGGAAGCATCATACTAACTAGACCCAGGAGCAAGGAACAGTAAGGATCGAAGAGTCCTCCCAGGGATAGAGACAAAAACAACCATCTTCAAAACTCTAAAATAGCAGTAAGAAAACACTAACAATAAATCCACCTAGAAAGTGTGCCTCCTTAGTTGCTAATCCAAGGCTAATCAGATCATCATCTTGGCAACTATACTGGTGAAGGATGCCAGGTCTTCAATGGTCCTTACTCGATGTAGAGATTAACTGAGGCACTAGTTTTACTGATAATGAAAGGAGAAACCAGTCGTAGGGGAAATAAAATCCCTGGTGTTGGCCGGAAGAAAACTTTAAAGAAAATAGAAACTAGCTTCCAACCTCTTGGAGGATACTGGCCGGCTACTCCTCTTCCAGCTAGCTAACAGTAAGATCACCCAGAAATTGTAGCAGAAAAGAAGCATCAACGAGTAACATCCTCAAGGAAAGAATGCAATTTTGTGCCCTTGGAACTTTGCTACCTGCCAGCATCAAGACAGCACTAAATCATCTTGAGCCAAGTAAGAAGGGAACAAAGGGTCAAAGAGGGTCTAGACAGATTCATCGATCCATGAAATCTCATCTGTTCAAACTCTCCTTGGCTTCTTCTTCTTCTTCCTTAGTCTAGGACTTGCACTTGGCTTGAAATCAATATGTTGTTCTGGACCCGGGTCATAAGAGCTAGTGGAATCATCCTCGGAGGTAATCTCACAGGCTTTATGATATTCAAACGAGATACCAGAATCATGTAGGATCGTGTTGCATTGTGGAGAAATCTTGAGGCTAGAGAGGGATAATTCCCACTCTAGATCCAATCCTTCCACTACCACGCTGAAGGGTTCACAGTACATCTCTGGTTTAGGCAGAGTCATGTTGCCAGAGTTGTGTTCATCATGGTATCCGTCCTGGTTCTCCTTGATACTCTTATTAGTCTTAGAGGCAATTCGTCGACTAGGTTGAGAGCAACTTGGTTTGCCTACGCAGATTTGTAACTCACTGTCATAGTGTTTGCGTCTAGGGTCCTTGGGATAGGAGACAAATCTGTGGTCAAACTGATAGCACTTTGAGTAGAGAAGAGGCTTGGAGACATACTCAATTCCGAGCTTCTTTGGATTATCATCCATCTCGATCAGGAGTTCCTTGGGGAATCCTTCAGTTGATTGGATCTATATGCATACC
This sequence comes from Alisma plantago-aquatica, assembly GCA_963693085.1. NCBI lineage: Eukaryota > Viridiplantae > Streptophyta > Magnoliopsida > Alismatales > Alismataceae > Alisma > Alisma plantago-aquatica. The sequence continues at coordinate 1,468,297,366 of OY856409.1, read as the reverse complement.
AGGGCTCCCTATAGACAGTTGGCAGACAGGGTTGCTTTGTCGAAGTCGACTGGTCACCCTAGTAGACTCACAATGCCTTCCAGTCGATTAAGCGTCCAAGGGCACCTGGGTTCTCCACCCTAAGCCACACTGGGAGTTTCTGGAATGATAGGGGAGCAAGGGGCTCAACCGGTTCCCATGGATGAGCAATGATGAGGCCACCATCGAGCATCCAAGGAGCCTCATCAAGGATTCGTTCCCTCTCTGTGTCGGTTGATAGTTTGACGACGAAATCCTCATCTTCTTCCGCTACAATCTGAAAGTCGCCACTAGGGCACCAGAGTCTCTTGATCCAGCCGAGGATTTGGCCTTTCAAGGGCTTCCTCCCTGTGAAACAAAGAGAAAGGTATTCCCACCAGTTCGGAGCCTCCTCCTTCTTGGTGGAGAACGAGAAGGTCTTCGCACCGTTCTTAACAATTAGTTCTACATATCTCATAACTGGGGCATCCTTACACATTCTCCCTAATCTACTAGATAGCATCCAATCAGGGCTAGGAGGGGATGATGAGGAGCCCTTGTTCTTTTCTGGTGGAGGTACAGAGGAAGGGGAAGAAGGGATTGGGGTTGTCGGGGGCATGGAGATCCTAGATTCAGCATGATTCTGTGAAGTAGAGATATTGTACGCTCCGGTGGCCGCACTTGAGCCAAGAGGAGGAGCCATCGTCCACTCGGTTCCGCCTTCTCTCCTTGCATTGTCACCGGCCCTAGGATTTCATCCGCCGCCTCTCCCTCTCCTGCTCCTTTGTTCTTCTTATAATAACAAGATACTTGGCTTCTATTTTAGAATTAAACAACTATCTCTAGCTCAGAACTTTTCCAGCTTTATAGTTCTTATTTTAAGGTCAAACACAAGTTTCAATTGTGATCATTAATTTTATTTGTCACTTTGGAAGCTTGTTTTGATGTAACCCTTTACACCCTACTCTTCCTTATTACCATAACTTTGTGCTTCTCAAGTACTTACTGATGTTATTTATGGTAGTCCACTGACTTTCACTGGGATCTGATAGATATCAAGTCATCATGTCCAATACATACGAGAGAACTCGATGAGTACATACCCTCTCATCATGTCCAATAAATATGAGATATCGGGATGAGTACATAACATTTCATACATGATATATCCAATTGTGAATGCATATGGTATTTATCCGTGTGTTACTATTCTTCATGAGAACTAAGACACTATGCTCCTAAGAGACTAACTCCATGAAACAAGGACAAGTTTTCTCTCATTGAGTCTTGCATGTTGAACCCCTTCAGCATCTTATCAATGTATGTGCTCTTTATTAAATCAAGAAGCTTCTAGATATATGTCTATAGATCTCAATTCCTATCACATATGATGCTTAGCCTAAACCCTTCGTAAAGAAGGTACTTTCCTTGCCATATTTTAATATATGCAGTATAAGGATGATATTTTCCATCATCATGTTGAATATAAATATGCTCCCACTAAATCTTTTGTAATCATAGATTTATCTACATTTTCACTAAAGTCAAACTCTTTGACTGTCTTGTCAAATCGAATATTCCAGCTATGAGATGCTTGCTTCAATCCACAGATTGACCTTTTTATCTTATAGACTTTATTTGCATTGCTGGATTTATAAAACTTTTAGTCTGCATCATGTACACATTGTGTACATTATTCTAGTTAATGAATGTGATTTTAACATCCATTTTTCCAAATCTCATAGTCACATTAAGTTGTGATAGCAAGCATGATCCTAATGGATTTATCTATGGCAACTAGTGAAAAGATTTCATCGTGCTCAACACCTTGAACTTTTTTGAAACTTTTTCAACCAATCTTCTCTTATATGTTTGTACACCGCCATACATGTCAGTGTTCTTCTTGAAAACCCAATTACACCCTATGGGTTTTACCCCTCCAAGTGGATGCACCAAGGTCATACCTTTGCTGGTGTACATGGACTCCATCTTGGATCTCACAGCCTCAAGCCATTTCTCATATTCTGGTCCCTCAATAGGTTCTATGTAGGTGTTGGCTCATCATCTTATGACCAACTCACTGCCTTTCTGAGTTATAAGATATCATAACCTTTCAAGCACAAGGTGTGTTCTACTAGAACAATGATTTTTTGTGTTACCTAAGGAACTTGAGATTCTATAACAATTTGTGATTCTCATTGTTCCCACTTTACCCCTTTAGGTTCAATGTTTTCTTGTTTGTCTCAAACATTTCCAGTTATACTTTTCTCCCATTGGCTCTTTTGGAATTAAAGTCCTCTTAAGGAATTCAGCCATCCAGGCGCTTTTGTAGTCAAATTGGGATTTAAAAGTAGTAGGCAACAAAACAACATTTATGTGATTTGTGGGCAATGCTTTTCAGGAATCTATTTTCTTATATAAGATTTCATCCCTAATATTTATAGAAGACATATTGGGACACTTCCCATGCCATATATCATATGGTGTCTTTTGAACCAATTTAAGATGGCACATTCTTTTAGTGTATAGTATGTGCCAAAGGAAATTGGAATATCAGCTAGATCTATTGATAACTGCTCCATAACTTAACAGAGTGTGTGGTGTGATTCCGCTAGAGGTGCAACACACTAGCTGATTTGACCCGACTAGATGCTCCCCACGAGGTCGAAACACACGTGATAGGAATTTGCTTTCAAAATTTATAAACCTAACTAACACACCTACTTCTACTAAAACAACTACACCCGCAAGCGCACGGGTCGTGTCGTAGTATAGGAAGGTGGCAAGTATAGGGTCGATCCACAGGGAAAAGAGGGGGCGCTAGAGCTAGGTTAGTTTTGCTGAGTTCCTACTGCAGAGACTAGGGTTAAGGGTTTAAAGGTTGTTTTGATTGTTAAACTACTATGAACAAGCGAGGAATTAAAGGCGAGAATGAAATCTATGTTAACCCTAGGTTAGATTAAGACTAAGCAAGAAAGGAAAGACTAAGTTAGGTATGAAAAGGGCAAATTACACTAAGGCAAGCAAGAGAGAAGTAAAATAAAAATTAAAGAGCTACACTAGCATGAACAAGACAAGAGCAAAGCAAGAAGCTAACTAAGTAAGGAAAGAACTAATTAAGCTAAGCAAGCACAAAACTAGGGTTTTAAGCAGTAAAGAGATGTGTGGGCTGTTTAGGGGTATGAACTTATCACTTAAGTTGGGGGTGACATATGAACATTATGTTTCCATTTAGATTATCCAAACCAAACAACAAGTTAGAGTCTAATGAATTAGCCTAAGTTGCTAACTGGCCATGGATATGCTAGGTTGTGCATAGGTGAACTAGTCCCTAACACCCCCTACTACCCTTACGAGGCTCAATTGGGTTAGGGATTAGGTTCAATTCAATTGGAGTCTAATCAAGTCTAGGTTTCTATATTAGGCATTCCTACGGCAATTAGGGGTCGAGGGTAGTAATGGGGAGGTGAGATTAGGGTTTTGAACCCCAATTCCCCCACATTCTAGCCTTGAGAAGGCTCCATGCTAATTGCACTAGAATTACCTAATCTAGCTACTTAGATCTCTCACTTAGGTTTAGGGAGATTGATTAGGATGTAGGAAGATGGGAGGCAACCTAGGGATCCAAGAATTGGACCTAGGGGCAAATCCCGAAATTCACACATATAAGCAATTTGCCTAAATTCATAGGTGATTCCACACACAAACCAACAAGTAATCCATGGAGAATGAGATGCAAATAGAATATAATCATTAAAAATGTAATTACAATGTTTACATGTCCTTTTCCCCCAACATGGTATCAAAGTAACATAATTTCCCCCAAACAGCCCACCCAAAGGGGCCTAGCTACTCATAGAAATGGAAAATACAAAAAGAGAGAAGAAAGAGGTAGAAGAATCCATGGAGCTCGGTGTAGATGAAGCAATCCTCCTCTCAAGCAGATGCAGGACATCCTCCTCCCTCCTCCAAGGATGAAATGATGTGGAATGATGAAAGGAAGTGGATGGAAGGCTTAGATATGGGGGGTTATGTGGTGGAAATGGTGAAATGGAGTGGATTTGAGGTGGATATGGAGTGGAGTGGAATGGAGTGGGTGGTGATTTGGGCAGCTAGGAAGGGGTAGAAGGTAGCTAGCCTTGTGCCCCAGCCGCCACCTAGGTATATATAGGTGTGGGGAGGAAGCACTAGGTCAAGTAGGGGTAAAATAGGCAAAACAGTGAAAACTAGGTGAGTTTTGTGAGTAGCACGGCCGTGGTGGGTCATCACGGTCGTGGTGGGTAGGGTAGGCCACGGCCGTGGTGTATGGGCATGGTCGTGGAAATTAAAATGGTTAAATGTCAGGTTGGTGGTCAAATTTGGACTGAAAAGGCCACGGTCGTGGTGGTCACCACGGCCGTGGTGGGTTGAGGGTAGCACGGCCGTGCTGCGTAGCACGGCCGTGGTGGGATCTGGTAGCACGGTCGTGCTGTGTGGCACGACCGTGGTGGGAGATGGTAGCACGGCCATGCTGCGTGGCACGGCCGTGGTGGTTGATGGTAGCACGGTCGTGCTGCGTGGCATGGTCGTGGTGGGTGGTCACAGCACGGCCGTGTTGCGTGGCACGACCGTGGTAGAGTATGCTCTGCAACTGCTTCAAAATTGAGATTTTTTCTATGATTTCTTCATTTGCGGCACGACCGTTCTGTGTTACCACGGCCGTGCTGGGGGCTTTACTTGCACTTTGAGCTTCAAACATCATTATCCATGGACTTCTTTGCTTAAGCTTGACTCTTGGCCACTAGGGGTAGGTTGGGGGAGCTCTGGGGCCTTCTTTGGGCCCCTCCATCTCTCTCGTCCATCCAAGTGTGGTCCAAGTACCTGAAAAACATGCAAATAATGTCCATAAGTGCATTTTACACAAATATACATATTAAGGGAAATAAGCATGTAATCTAATAGGTATAGATGTGATTGTAATGCAAAAAGACACAAGATTAAGCCCTAAAATAGGGTTGAATCACCACCCCAAACTTAAAACATACTTGTCCTAAAGTATGCTCCAACTCAATCTCTCTACAAACTTTCACAAAAAGAAATGACAAATGCAATATAAAAGATGATTGTTGCTGAATGGGATCAAAGATGACTAAGTACATGCATTTCACCTCTCTCCTCTCCTTCTTTCACAATCCAATCATGAAAAGAGCAAAAAGCATATGAACTTCAAATATAGCGCATAGAATACACAAGTTATCCATATTTTTTTCATTAAGTTCCGGGTAGACCGTTTCATGGTGGCGTTAATCAAGAATGACTATGAGTGTTGTTTCACATTCATGCATTCAATCTTATATCTCAAATCATACCAAAAGACCCACATGGCTGCGGAAAAGGGAAAAGGAGCTAAGTTTGATATTTCCTAGCTCAATGGGTATAAAGATTGAAGAAAGGGTTGTGGTAAGATTTTAGAGCGCTATTACATAGAGCACTCATCTTTTCTTTATTTGATTGCTCTTAAACAGGAGCATCCTTTTATTTTGTTTTTGTTTTTCTCTTTTTTTTCGTTTTTTTCTTGCCCTTGGTGTAGATAGGGCATAAGGTGGATAGAGTGAAGTGGGGGATAGAGATGTGCCCACCTCAAACTTTTGGAGGTGGCCACGGCTAATATGTGCACTTCGTCATCCTTTCATGAGGCGGAGGGGTAAGAAGATGGTGAGAGAAAGGTCGAGTCAAAGAGGGATCATTGGTGTGATTCTCCACATAAGTCATCATGCATGAAAATTAATCCAATAATTCATCCTAGATATCACACCACATGAATGAACAAGATGAAATTGATATATCAAACAAGTGATTCCACAAGCACTAAGCGTTCAAAGCTTGCTCAACTTCACAATTCAGCCAAATCAATCACAATCATAAGAGAGGTGATGCACATGTAAAAAGTCAAACATTGATACCACTTAGCAATAATTCATGACATTTCAGTTTCATTTGTCAAAGGTCGTCATTTTTACTCAAAACAGTAGAGATTGGGTCAAAACACACTTTTTAGACAAGAAATCTCAAATTTGGACAAAATTGGCCAAAATGGTGCCAAGTTGCCTCTAATCACATCTAAACCCTATATTATTGAACTTAAAGTAGTAAACAAGCAACTACTAGCTATAACATGCAAGAATTACCAAAAAAATTGCATGATATGCAATGCATGGAAAACAAAATAGCAACATTTTTGAAAATTATGCAAAAATAGCAAGGAAGCAAACTACATGGCATGCAAGTATGCAAAACAAGCACACAAAGTATGGATACACAAATATGAGAGATGGTTATACTATTCAGTCATCTTGAGAAAAACTTAGATAAGGAACATAGAAGAAAGTGGGGTAAACAGGGGCTTACTACCCTACCACCCCAAACTTTTAAACCATGTTGTCCTCAACATGAAATAGAAGCTCAGAATGGTAGAGTAGAGGGCATGGAGTCATGGTAGATAAATGCCAAGAGGGTAGAGAGATCCCAATGTGTCCATTGAGCAAGGGATAGCCTCCATGGTCGTGGTGTGCATCGCGCCCATTTTGGAATGCATACAACACGGCCGTGTTGTGTGGCACGGCCGTGCTGATATCCTTTTCGTAGCTTCTCTACTGATTTGCAATTTTCTCTTCATTTTTGTTCTCCTCCTTGTCAATATCATCCATGCATCACTCTCCTTCCAATGTACATGTCCTAAAATGACATAAACAACAAAAACCATCAAGCATAAAGTGTGTGTGTTTTCTTGGAAAGTGTAAAAGCAAAGCAAAAGTATCAAAAATTGAAGTTTGGGTGAAAAAATCCCAAACCTAGGTGGGTTGCCTCCCACAAGCGCTAAATTTCATGCCTTCAGTTGGGCTTGTTGTTCTTTCACCATCAACCATGGTCCAAAAACAAAAAATTTTCACCCCCATCATAAGAAATCCTCTCAAATGCTTTCCTTGATTGATCTTCCTCCCAAGGGTCATGCGAGCTTCGTAAGTCTTTTTCAGCAATTCTCTCTCCTTGGGGATCATCATCATAGATCTTAATCAGCCTTAAGACCCTCAGAAATATCATGTCATAGGTTCTCTCTCTTGAGGAATGGGTCTTCATAGGCACCAAAGAGAGGGGTCTCAATCATATCCATTTTCTCATGGGAAGTAGGGGGAGCATATGATAGTTGTGGTGGTGGCATCGGTGTTGATGGTCGTTGGACTTTAGGTGGAGGAGGGCATTGAGGTTGGCAGGTGAAGTGGTGGGAGGGTTGTGGTGATGGAGGTGGTAGAATGAATTGAGGTTGGAAGGTGAACTGGTAGGAGGGTTGTGGAAATGGAGGTGGTGGTAGTGTGTAAGGCTTAGGATAGCCTTGGAGGTAGGGTAGTGGAGGAGGGAATTGAGGTTGGAAAGTGAAGTGGTGGGAAGGTTGTGGCAATGGAGGTGGTGGAGGTGTGTAAGGCTTAGGATAGCCTTGGAGGTAGGGTGGTGGAGGAAATGGATGGGTTTGTGCATTTTGGCCTTCCATCTTGTCTTCTCTGAGTGGCTTGTCACATGCACAAGGCACAACCAAACAAAAGAAAGCAAGTTAGCAAACCAATATACACAAAGAATGCAAAGAAAAATGAATAAAGAATAGCAATGATGAGGGTAGTAGGAAAATTCAAAGCAAAACTAACTAGCTAGGTCGAACGCCTCTAATTCCCGGCAACGGAGCCAGAAAGCTTGGTGCGATTCCGCTAGAGGTGCAACACACTAGCCGATTTGACCCGACTAGATGCGCCCCACGAGGTCGAAACACACTTGAAAGGAATTTGCTTTCAAAATATATAAACCTAACTAACACACCCACTTCTACTAAAACAACTACACCCGCAAGCGCACGGGGTCGTGTCATAGTATAGGAATGTGGCAAGTATAGGGTCGATCCACAGGGAAAAGAGGGGGCGCTAGAGATAGGTTAGTTTTGTTGGGTTCCTACTGTGGAGACTAGGGTTAAGGGTTTAAAGGTTGTTTTGATTGTTAAACTACTATGAACAAGCGAGGAATTAAAGGCGAGACTGAAATCTATGTTAACCCTAGGTTAGATTAAGACTAAGCAAGAAAGGAAAGACTAAGCTAGGTATGAAAATGGCAAATTACACTAAGGCAAGCAAGAGAGAAGTAAAATAGCAATTAAAGAGCTACACTAGCATGAACAAGACAAGAGCAAAGCAAGAAGCTAACTAAGCAAGGAAAGAACTAATTAAGTTAAGCAAGCACAAAACTAGGGTTTTAAGCAGTAAAGAGATGTGTGGGCTGTTTAGGGGTATGAACATATCACTTAAGTTGGGGGTGACATACGAACATTATGTTTCCATTTAGATTATCCAAACCAAACAACAAGTTAGAGTCTAATGAATTAAATTAAGTTGCTAACTGGCCATGGATATGCTAGGTTGTGCATAGGGGAACTAGTCCCTAACACCCCCTACTACCCTTACGAGGCTCAATTGGGTTAGGGATTAGGTTCAATTCAATTGGAGTCTAATCAAGTCTAGGTTTCTATATTAGGCATTCCTACGGAAATTAGGGGTCGAGGGTAGTAATGGGGAGGTGAGATTAGGGTTTTGGACCCCAATTCCCCCACATTCTAGCCTTGAGAAGGCTCCATGCTAATTGTACTAGAATTACCTAATCTAGCTACTTAGATCTCTCACTTAGGTTTAGGGAGATTGATTAGGATGTAGGAATATGGGAGGCAACCTAGGGATCCAAGAATTGGACCTAGGGGCAAATCCCAAAATTCACACATATAAGCATTTTGCCTAAATTCCTAGCTGATTCCACACACAAACCAACAAGCAATCCATGGAGAATGAGATGCAAATAGAATATAATCATTAAAAAATGGAATTACAATGTTTACATGTCATTTTTCCCCAAAATGGTGTCAAAGTAACATAATTTCCCCCAAAAAGCCCACCCACAGGGGCCTAGCTACTCATAGAAATGGAAAATACAAAAAGAGAGAAGAAAGAGGTAGAAGAAGCCATAGATCTCGGTGTAGATGAAGCAATCCTCCTCTCAAGAAGTTGCAGGATGTCCTCCTCCCTCCTCCAAGGATGAAATGATGTGGAATGATGAAAGGAAGTGGATGGAAGTCTTAGATATGGGGGGTTATGTGGTGGATATGGTGAAATGGAGTGGATTTGAGGTGGATATGGAGTGGAATGGAGTGGATGGCGATTTGGGGAGCTAGAAGGGGGTAGAAGGTAGCTAGCCTTGAGCCCCAGCCACCACCTAGGTATATATAGGTGTGGGGAGGAAGCACTAGGTCAAGTAGGGGTAAAATGGGCAAAACAATGAAAACTAGGTGAGTTTTGTGAGTAGCACGGTCGTGGTGGGTCACCACGGTTGTGGTGGGTAGGGTAGGCCACGGTCGTGGTGTATGGGAACGGTCGTGGGAATTAAAATAGCTAAATGTCAGGTTGGTGGTCAAATTTGGACTGAAAAGGCCACGGTCGTGGTGGGTTGAGGGTAGCACGGTTGTGCTGCGTAGCACGGCAGTGGTGGGATCTGGTAGCACGGCTATGCTGTGTGGCACGACCGTGGTGGGAGATGGTAGCACGGACATGCTGCGTGGCATGGCTGTGGTGGGTGATGGTAGCACGGCCGTGCTACATGGCACGGCCGTGGTGGGTGGTCGCAGTACGGCCGTCCTGCGTGGCATGGCCGTGGTAGAGTATGCTCTGCAGCTGCTTCAAAATTGAGATTTTTCCTGTGATTTCTTCATTTGCAGCACGACCGTTCTGTGTTACCACGGCCATGCTGGGGGCTTTACTTGCACTTTGAGCTTCAAACTTCATTATCCATGGACTTATTTGCTTAAGCTTGACTCTTGGCCACTTGGGGTAGGTTGGGGGAGCTCTGGGGCCTTCTTTGGGCCCCTCCATCTCTCTCATCAATCCAAGTGTAGTCCAAGTACCTGAAAAACATGCAAATAATGTCCATAAGTGCATTTTACACAAATATGCATATTAAGGGAAATAAACATGTAATCTAATAGGTATAGATGTGATTGAAATGCAAAAAGACACAAGATTAAGCCCTAAAATAGGGTTGAATCAGTGTGATTCCCTCTTTTTGATACAACATTATGTTTCAGGTAGAGTTCATTGTGATACACTATCACAATCTTTATAAGGTCCTCAAACTCATGGTTTAAAATGTTTCGACATCGATCATATCGAAGTGTCTTAATACTTGTACCAAGTTAGTCATGTACTTCATTTATGATCTCTTTGAACACTTCAAGAGATTCATACTTGTATTTCATTAAATACAAATTACCATATATATTGATAACATTAGTAAATATAATTAGGTACTAGTACCTACCTTTAGCATTTATTCTAAAAGGTCTATATACATCAGTATGTATGAGCCCTAATAGAATAGTCCTTCTCCCACTACATCCACTAAAATTCTTTTGTCATATTGGCCAATAAATAAGACTTGCATGTCTCTATCAGTTTAATAACCAAAAGAGTCTAGATAACCATCACTATGGATTATAGAAATGCATTTCTTATTTACTCACTCTAGATGACAATGCTATAGGTATTCTTTGTTTGAGTCATCAAGTCATTCAGTATGTGTCACACACATTTGTCTCTACAACTATAGAGTATAGATTGTGAGACATTTCCATATAAGATCTCATATTTAAAAATGAAACATCAATTTTTTCATAATATTCTTTGCCATACAAGATACATGATGTTTCACTAATTACAGGTACATAATAGCAATTCATAAATTCCATTACATGCCCATTAGATGAATGGTAAATTCTAACTGTAGTGGCAACAACTCTTGCTCTGCACAGTTCTAGCTTACTTCTTCTCAGGTGCTGAAGTGTAGATCTCTATCTCCTTCTTCTTCCTAAGATCCTCTATATAAAGAGTGAAATTTATTTTCCAATGTCTAGGAAGGTGACAATGGCGGCAATTTCCTACTTAATCATTTACGTGAAAAGGACATGTCCCTTTTGCACTTACCCCTCTCCTTATCTTCAGTGTGGAAGACCTGGACTTCAACTCAGCCTCAGAACTCTTCTCAGCCTTCCCTTTGTCCTTGGAATATGTTCTACTGATCATCATCACATGTTTGTCCGTCTTCTTTTATGCTTCAACATTGAACAACATGCCAAGTAATTTAGACAGTGGTTCGGCCAAGTTACTCAAGTGATAGCACTCGATAAACTGGATATATGATTCAAGCAATGATTATAGAATCATATACATAGACAACTCTTGACCTAAAAGAAGACCCAGTTTCTCCACATGCCCAATCATATTGAGCACATGGGGCTCTGTTACATCTCCTTTATCAGTTTGCAGTCAATCAACAGTTTTGGAGACATTATACCTTTATTTCTTTACATGATTCTGAATATGTGTTACCATCTCAAGAATATTCAAGTTTTCATGTTGTTTTTGCAACGTGTGGTTTATATAGCATAGTATAAGGTCTTTCATGTCTGTGGCATCATTAGCATGCTTCAACTAAGCATCCATTTTGGCTTTAGGTGCACTTGGAGTGGGTTTCTCTGGCTCTAGTATTTCAAGGACATAGAACTTTCACTCATTAGTGAGAATGCTTCTCAAAGTCCTAAACTAGACGTGGTAGCTAATCCCATTTAGTTTTTCCCCACTCAAGGACTTATCACAGTGATAACATGTTTGTGTTTGTGTTTGCCATTAAATTCTGCAAAAGGAATTCTACAATTTTTCCAAAACATTTTTTATTTGATTTCATAATATAGATGATATTAATTAGGCCTTTAATTAATTATTGCCCCCACTATTTTTTTCAAACTGATAGCCCCACCACCAATTTGGAAGAATGCAGCGTACAACCTTCTAGTGAGCCAAATCCCAACACAATTGAATTATTACCCAGCCAATGAAAATGTCCATAATCAATTATTTAGGCAACTTTTTCCAATTGTATATTATGTAATTATTGGATAAATGGTATGCGCAACTCTTTTCCATAGTCCATATACATGCTTCTAGTTGCTTAATCTCATTAAGATTGCCTAGTTAAGCCTGACCTAAAATCCAACATGATAGTAATGCACCCTGCTTGGTAGGCCCACATAACTACAATCACACTTCCACAGTATAGACAATGCACCATGCTTGGCATGCCCATGGTTAGTTGATCAATTTTTTCATGTATGTTTCTAATGGAAATCATCTAAGACAATATGTTTGATTGAGAGATTTTATTTAAATACATATACATATCCAATCACAACATACTTATAGTATGTATCATATGCATGCTATAACTACGATAAAAACATGTAATTATAAACACAAACGATGGTTATGGTCATACTATTGCAATTCCTTGGAGCCACAAGGAATTACTACCATCTAAGGTCTACATCATATGCATCAACTTATTGTTGGTGAAGATCCATGCTTGAACCAATCTGGGTTGATCGGTTCAACACTTGAGCTGGTTGTCTCACCTCTTGGCCGCTCACATGGGTTCTTAAAATGGTCGTCTGGTCTCAGGTTCAAGCGATATTTGGACTCCTCCACCTGACCTGTTGGGCCACCAGTTGATTGGTTTGTCATGTCATCTTGCCTTCTCAGGCCTCCATTCGATTGATTCGTCTATTGAACTTGTTGTTTGGTCTTGTACAGAATGACTTCTCATTACAAAATATAAATGAAAACTATCATATTTCATATTACATTATAAAAGGGAAAAACTCGAGTTGCATTAGAGGCAATATGGAAAAAGGGCATTAATTTACATTTTCTAAGGAGGAGAGATTGTCGATATACAAATCAATATACAAATAGGAATAAACAACCACAACCATGCATACACAGATCTAGGGTTATTGGCCATAACCATGCTAACATTCACCATCAAAACCAATTTTAGGGTGATGCGTGTATATGCATATAAATATATATACATATATATGTAAATTAGTTGGGATTGTATATGGTATTTAATCAAATATGCACATTAATCATTTTAATATTCACATTGTATGCAATAAAATGAGTCTGATCATATCGATTTAAATCTAGATACATTGTAAATTAGTGTGGCTCTAATACCACTATTGGGAAACTGGGTGACAAATAAGGCAGTAGAAACAAATATATAAAGCTCGATTCTCTAATCAGTAAGATTTTGTCAATAATAATGTATCTAGGAAAGACGGTATCAAGAGTTATACCTGGTCCTAGAGCAAGTCCAGCGACAACTCTTGTTGTAGTATCGTGTTTTCTCTCCAAGCAACAACATGCTTCTTGTTTAGGATGTAGCACTTGAAGAGTTGTCAGTAGAGGCCTCCTAGTGCAACACCATGGATGGAGGTTCATGGCATCTTCCTAGCATGAAAAACTCCTCACCTCTAGAGTAGTCCACGAGGACCACTCGGAACTTCACGTTGCACTACGAGAGCTAATGGGAAGGAGTTGTCTTCGAACATCAGTGTACTAGCACAGACGGAGTTGTCTTCAAACATCAGTGTACTAGCACAGACACATTATCCCATAATTGTCTCTCCCTTGCTATCCCTCCCTTTCCGGGTAGGACTTGCCTGGGCTCTCTATTGGTTACCACAACTAGAGAGGACAACAATTGTCAACGCTTATTGTTGTGTTTGGGAAGCCCCCAGTATCCCTCTATTTATTGGAGGGGCCAGGGTCAGGGTTTCTAGTCAGTCTGGGAGTCAAAGAGATGGAGTTCATGAATTTGCTGGAAACTATGAATGGTGAACTGATCAGTTGATAGGGTGAACCAGTCATCTCATGTATTGAATCGGCCAGTTCAGTAGTTTTTCCTATTTCTAATCACATTGGTATTCAATGCACAGTTAATGCAAAACATGACATCAACATCAATCCTTGATCCAATCAAATTGACCATTGCACTAGGTGCTTCATCAAATGAATCGGTCATTTGGGACCATGAACCAGTGGGTTCATGCCCTGGTTCAAGCATTGTTCAACCAATGTTATTTCCAATTGACCTAACACTCCAACTAATAGGTTCAACACTTGAACAGATCAGTTTGAAGTCCAGTCAATTAATTTTGAACCTCATTTGTTTAAATTGAATACCGAAACACTTTTAGTAATCAATATATACAGCATTCATGATTATACTCCTATTCCGAGTGTATCTTGTGTGTGTGATCCTATAGGTCCCAAGTTATATTGGTAGTGAATGTCCATAACTAACTTATGACATCACAAGCAATGAGCGGTATTTAGCAACACATCATTGATACCCAAGTTATTTAGTAAGTTGTAGAACAACTTCAACCTACAATATGTCATCAATTTTACTCTGATCATGTAGTTCCTTTATCTCTGATATCTGAATTGAACTCGAGGCATGGAATTCTCATCATCTTCAATGTTCAAGCCATGTTCCTTGAACTAGAGCACACTTTCTGAGATGCATGTGAGTTCACATATCACATATTGAATCACATGAGTATGGCCATACATTTCTCAATCTCGCTTATCAAGAGGCTTGGATATCAATCTCTTATTGGGGCAAATCCCATCTACATCATTTGCACTCAATCCCCATGTGTCACAATGCACCTGAGCATCACCTTTATGGCAACCCTTATTTAAGGTCATGTTGGATGATGTCTAAATACATCAAACAACATGTCATGAGTGTAGTGATTTTAGGTCTAAGAACCACAATCACCACTATCACTGTGAGAGATGATTCTGACTACCATTCCATGGTATCCATGTATCACTCTCAAGGTAGTTCTATCTTCTACGATGTTCACTAACATGTACATGTGCTTGACTTGATATCACATATCATGACTAATGAGACTCTATCATCAATTAACACATACTCTTGTCTTATGTATTGTTGTTATCTATTTTTCTTCCACAGTAATATTCAACTAGGAACATAATAAGAATGCATATACTCTTATCATACATATGATCTCATTGTTCATGTCATCAACCTAAATACATATGTCATTGAGTAACATCATTCTTTAGACATCTATTATGTATGTGTCATAATCTCATGATTGAGACTAACATAATAGACAAGGTTACCTTTATCATAATCAAATCAGGTATCGAATGCCACATTCCAATCATCATATGAATAGCTCTCTAGGCATACATACCAACACCGTCTTCCCCAAAGGCTCCTTCAAAAAGCTCACGAGCCACTCGACTCACCACTAGTGTTGATCTCTCCACCTCGAGCCACGCCTGCATCCCCATCATCACCGACTCGTGGCTCAAGAGATGTCTCCCTTCCCTACACTACTAGGAAATCGACTAGTAAGCCAATCGGATGGTTGGCCTCTCCATCAGTCATGTCCCTCTCCCTATCTATCGACTGACTGGCTGAGCTAGATGATTGATTGTTGCCATAGCCAGCTCCCTTGAGTCAATCGACTCATTCCTATTTAATCAACTCATTTTATTTAGAAGCAACATGTCCTAAGAAGGATCATATGAGGATTCTTCAGCCAATCCATAAGGGTAAGAATATCATGTGGCATTCCACCCCCTAAAACCCTGATTGCCATCACACCTTAGGGGGAATTTGTATTGAGGAACACAAAGAGAATATTTTCCTCAGATTCTTGACAATATGGTCGATATAGACATGATCAATGAGTTTATCAACCACACTGAGGCTAGAGGTCCCTCCCGCCCAACTCCCACGCCATAATCTTCTACTGGGTAGCGTATTGTCCCCCTACTAGGCAAATATGTTTAGTTTCCCAACGATGACCACCTCCAGTGGTCCAAAGACATTGTGGAAATTGGAGCCACGCTCCCACGATAGGCATGACAAACCACTATCTCCACCTTGGGCACTCACAACTCCTTTGACACCATCTTACGATGAATAGCATCTTGCACTTCCCTTAGAAGATCTATTTTTTAGGGTTCCCTTAGAAGATCTATTTAGTTTACAATGACTTGGCCCTAGAGTTCCTAACAACTTTTCATATACACTTCAACTCACTAGAGGGCTCTAGTTGTATGTTCTGGATTTCCAAGGAGAGCACACAACTAACCACTGTCCAAATCACTTCTCTCATCATTTACAACCAAGATGCTTCACAGTATGAGAGATGTATGGACTGCATCCATCTCTCTTTTCATTTTCGGTACAACATAGGCAATTCTTGGGTGGAACTCATAGGCCTTCGCCCCTCTTTACCCTCAGGGGGAAAAACCTCCAAACTTCATGAGCCAATGGTCCACTATCAACATCGGATCCTGACCTACACCATCTATAGCAGGTCCTGCACGTAAAACACCATGACCACCAAAGATATTTACACCTTATGGTGCCTTCTCAATGGTAAGCATGTTAATTGGGTGAGTCCTATCATCGACCACTTCCATCTCCATATGGACTGCATCACCAGTTCAACATTTAGCTTGATCTGCATTATCACCGCCATAACCATATGCATGAGCTACACCCACATCCCCTTCCAAAATATCCCATCAAAGGTGACTCAACACCTCATTGATCTTGCCTGCCTTCAGTTCAGTCACATCTTACACCCTAACATCCAGGCATGTACTTATTCCCTCATTTTCCATGGCAGTAAAGTCCATAAAACTACCCCTTTAAGACAAGTTTGTTATGGCAACCCTATGTTATGATCTTGACAACCTGCCAACCCAGATACAGTAGTTTATCCATGATAATACTCTCTCAAAGGACGTCGTCCCTAAACCCACAACTTTCCAAAGGAGTGTCTCTTTGGAGGCAATGATGATGTTACCAAACCTCCTTCCCCTCTACCGCCATGCCACACTAGGAGGCACACCACTGAGGATGCAGGTCTTGTGGGACCTTACATTTTTTATGAGATCTAGCAGTATCTAGACCACATTGAGAGTACTCAGACTCACATGGAGTACGAGCAGCAGTAACAGGGTCATCAACTCAACCACTTATACCTCATGCAATGTTCTTAGGAGATCTGGCACGTTGAACATTTCCACTAAATCCCCACTAGGATGTTCTAGGAGGAGTATGGGGATCAACAAGCTTATTCTAGCACCATTTCTCAGTATTGGGGATGTCACTATGATGATCCCTCCTCCAAGAACTAGTCCCCCGGTCCTATGAGACCACAACATCACATGCTTCTCCCCCACCTCATCAACCACCACCACTGTTAAGAGCCAGTGGAGAATGGTGGCCACCATAGTGATTCTCTTCCCTCCATCTCAGGTTTAGGATTTGCTAGGGGCGAGTAAAATTCTAAGTTCATGGTGGAGTTGGGTGGTATGTACCGATTCCACCCAATCTATCTTCTTTCATATTACTATTTCTATTATTTCATCCTTATTTACAATGATTTTTTTATTTTGCTTTTCCTTCTTTCATTTTCCATGTATGAATATGGCCTTTATCCAGTTTGCCAAATGAATCTATAAGTATGTCTATCAATGAACCTCATAGAATGCAGTAAATTCTTCTTGCAACTGATTCACAAAATGTAATTACTAGAATTCACCATATCACCTAGGACCTTAAATAGACTAGTCCTTGGAAATGAGGGCAAGCCTTAATGAACTTATAGGAATAAAAAATAATATTCCTTTACCCAAATTTGTGGAATAACTTCTCATATTTCTTGCATGTTGTGAGTTAGAAGAAATTTTGAAATAATTTGATGATGTTCCCAACATGATAAATTTGAAATGTGAGATGCATGAGATCAACATTTTCTGCACCTCCTTCCACCATCTTCTTTCCCCTTCATCTTGCCAAAAAAATCAAACAACCAAAATAGTACCAAACACCAAGTTCAGGGTGGCACACTCTTCCTCCCATTTCCACTTCTTCTAGACCCCTTGTATTTCATAGGGGTGTACCACCAAGAAAAGATGTCAAAGTGCACACCAAAAAATCTAATGAATGTAATTGTTGTACATATTACAAAAAAGATCTCAAGTCGAATACAAGAGAGATTTCCTTTGTCCATACCTTGTTCACTCCATCTACCCAAGGGAATCTACATAACCTCAGTCCACTCACTAAATAAATATTGCTCTTGTGTAGAGCTCACAAGAATATGCGGGAGTGTAAAAAATAGACATCAAACATTCTTCTTTGCAAATCTTGACATAGAAACAAGTCATGAAGCACATTTAGATAGAGAGTGTTGTATTTTGTGTTTCATGATTTTAGGAAATCGGGTTTGCTTCACCATGCAAGGGGGTCAGCAAACAAGTAGTGCTATCAAGTTGGGATATACATGTTGTTAGTATTAATTTGAGTATGTTTTGATTTTTTGTTGCTCGATGATGATGCAAGGGGGTTAGAAAACAAGTAGTGCTATCAAGTTGGGATATACATGTTGTTAGTATTAATTTGAGTATGTTTTGATTTTGTGTTTCTCGATGATGAACAAACATTCATGTTTTGGGTGATTTGATGAGTGCATCTTCATCCATTTTTATCTCATCATTTAGATCATTTCTTATACACTTTGCACATTTAGTTCATAGATTTAACATTTATTCGCAATAATTTGCTTTTGTCTCTTTAATAAGAGTGTTTCTTAATTTTGTTCAACTATTTGTAGGTTTTGTGCTCATTGACACTCCTTCAATCTCGAAGTCCAAGAAATCACAGCATTGCCCAAAAAAATGAAAGATAAGGAGAACTCAACTACACAGTTTCAACCCACCAAATTGGCAGTCGGTTGATTGGCCCCTTCAGTCAACCAAATCAGTAGTAGAATTTGAAGGAGTGGCAAACACCAAGCAATAAACTGGCCATCCAGTCAATCGACTCCTAATCCAAGAAGGTATGTTTTCATGGTCGAACTGGTCCACTTACCTCAAATCATTTGACTGACTTTCCTTTGAGCTGAAGTATTAGCTCAGACAGTCATCTTATTGGTTTCTGAATGATAGACCACCCCACTCCTGAAAGCCATGCAACTAATTAATCTAGACGACCGATGGGGAAGCCATCCGATCAATTAGAGTACTATATCTAGAAATTCCAACACTATCAGTCACATTTATGAGGGTATTCAAGGCACCTTCTCTGCTGTATAAGGAGGGAGGGATTTCATGTTGGCTTTTTGGATATGCCACACTCATGTTTTGATGATACAAATATTTCTCATATTATATTACTAACATGTGTACTAAGTATTTCAGGTGATCAAGGAACCTAATCAAGATCCAACTACAAGAACCTTGCAAATACTTAAGTCTGGATACATGCAAATCAAGTTGTACCATGAATATATTTGTACTTATATGTTTTCATACAACTTGATCGACATAATATAAGAACAAGTGATGATCTTCCAAAACCTACCCAAAACCCTATACCATACTCATATGAAGCCTTTAGGGTTGTTAGGTTTTATTAGATATATCATTTGATAATATTTTCCTATTAATTTTACTTTAAATTGAGCTCTGGGTCATTATCGGTCAAAGTTTTTCTCGACCGAGATATAGATGTTGCACATTTGACTAGAGAGCTCGACCGATATATAGTTGTTGGAGAAAATGTAAAACCAGCTCTAGGTCACTCTCGGTAGAAGTTTTTCTCGACTGAGATATAGTCATTGCACATTTGACTAGAGAGCTCAACTGACATATAGTCGTTGAAGTAAATGTCAAACTAGAGAAAATCTCAATCGACAATATTGTGGACTGAGATGATTTCCAGTCAAAAATATTGTGGACTGAGAATCTTTCTAGATGTAATTCAGTAAATGGTCAAATTAGACGTTGTAATTCAATTTACTTAATCCTAATGAATAGTTTTTGTCCTAGAACACTCTAGACACTACCCATAGTTGCTTTAACCATGTGTAAACATTTCCTATAAATAGGAGTGGTCCTAGGACACCATAACATCAAGTTTTTGCATACAACAATTGAGATCATATACTCAAACTTGCAATACTACTACTTGCTATCATTTTCAAAAGTTTAGGCTTATACTTTGAGTTGTCATCATTCTAGACTAAGCCAAATAGTAGAATCCTTCTCCACCAAATATCAACCTTGCCTAAACCTTTTGTGGAGTGGATCATCATCACTTGTCCATAAGAGCTTGATTGTATATCTTATGAAAGATTATTGTAATCTTGTTCCTCCATTCTTATTTCTGTTACTTGTGATTGTGGTTGGTCTACTTCCACAAGTGGTGATTCTCTTCCTCGGCCCATGGTGCATCCATAATAGAAGAGGTATGGTGGTTCTCTTCCTTGGATCTTGGTTCATCCGTAAAAGAAGAGGTGTGAAGGTTCTCTTCCTTGGTCCTCGGTGACTCCGTAAAAGAAGAGGTGTGGTGGTGCTCTTCCTCATCCATCAGTGTGTCCTTAAAAGAAGGGGTTTAATGGTTCTCTTCCGTGGTCGGTAAAGAAGAGGGATTTATTTGCAGCAATTGTCTTGTAATTTGTCCTGATCGATAAATTAATAAAAGTGTTTGTTGTAAATCCTAGTTGGCAACAACTAGGTAGTGGACTGACATCGTAGACGGAACCACTCTAAATCTTATCTCTCTCTTTTGGTTGCATATTTTATTTAAATATTTTATAAACTTTGTTCACCCCCCTCTAGAATTTTCATTTAACGGAACCCCCTATCATCTCAAAATCCCCTATCATCTCAGAACCTTGTCCGGGATAACAAACTAAGGAAAGGAGAGGTGGAGTCACGTTCTTCCTCACACAATCTGCAAAAGTGTTTCTTAGCAACTTGATTTCCCTTTCCCCTATCTTTGTTCCTGCTTCAATGAGAAATATGGAATAATTCCCATTTTCTCCTACATGGGGAGTAGCCCCATGATCCCGCAACTTATCTTGTATAATTTTGATTCCAATAAATAAATAAGGGATGTGTTTTCATTCGTTAAAAATGTTAATTATGAATCGATCCCTCAGTCTTCATGATTGTTACGGTCCATAACAATCAAATCATGTACTTATGGACTAGAAAAACGAATTAGACTCACAAGACTCTTGATGAGATCATGTATGAAAACTTGTTGGATGATTGAATCATGACCCACAAACACCAAAGAAAAATTTTAATCGAAGGCATTTTTTATCGACATATATTTTGACTGGGGAGGACTTTGTTCAAGAGTATGCAAAGAATGTGAGGTCATATAGAACACTCACTTAAAACCTATCAACCCTAAGGTCTTTATGTGATGTAGGATAGGGTTTTGGGTAGGTTTCAAAATATCATTAATTATCCTTATCATGTATATCAAGTTGTAAAAAAGCACTAGAATATATAAATACATGGTACAACTTGATTTGTAAGTATCCAAACACATATAGTTGCAAGGTATTTGTAGTTGAAACTTGACATCGTTCCTTGATCACCTAAAATACTTAATATACATGTTAGTAATATAATCTGGGAAATATTTGCATCATCAAATTAAATATGAGTGTGGCATATCCAAAAAGTCAACAATCTTCACCTTTTCTATGATGCCAAATATTTCCATAAGATGAACTTAAAGTAGCAAATCTATAACTTGATTCCTTTAAATTGTGTTCTTGATAGCCGATTTATCTCATGGGTTATTCTCCTCCTTTTGTCAAACTCAAAAAGGGTCAATAATTACCAATGCTCCCCCTAAAGGAGACACTCCCCCTCAACAAGATAGTCATTTTGGAGAGGGAAAAACTTATACTCGACGTATTAATTGAAAAAATACCAATAGATGGGAAATTCAAAAATATATAAATTAAGGCATAGTCAAAATGCCATATGATCAAGGAACATTAGAAGGTTATCTAATTGCCAATGAAAGGATGTTAAGTCCTTCATGACAAAAAGATCCCATAAAGCGGAAATATCAAAAAGATATTCTAAACCAATGGTCTGGAATGCTAAGTTTGCCATGATGTAGAGATGCCATAAAAATCAAAAGATAAAACTAAAATTGATTTCTCAATCATTTTTATGGGATGTTAAGCCCAAAAAGTGATTAGAGAATCCATTAAGCACAAATATGATGTCAACAAAAGCATATTTAGACAAAATATAAGGGATATTAAACCCATGTTGATATACAGAATACATTAAGAGCAAAAATGATAACAATAAAAATATCTCTAGACCAAATATAAGGGATGTTAAGCACATATTGATATACATAATCCATTAATAGGAATAAGATATGCAATTTATAATAAAGGACTTTGAGATCCCCCTTTATATCATACCAAGTAAATAAAGCTCAAACATAAGAAAAAGGATTCATAAAAAATAGCCATTTAAGATCCCAAACTTCATGCTAGATGTAGAAACTAAGAAATTAAGTAAAATTTTGTATTCGGAAACCAAGTTTTAAAATATCCAAATAAATTTTGCTAAACACAAATGAAATATTTTTTCTTTTAGTTATTTATCCCCCTTTGTCATCTCAAACGATAGAAACTATAAATACAAGATGACTCGTCCTTAGTGGGATACTTCCCTTGAATATGATTCTTAAATTAAAGTAGATGAATGTGGTAGCACATATTAAGACCAAAAAATGATTTGCAAATAAGGCTCATGATCTTTTTACTTCTTATGTAGAGAGAAGTTATGGTTCCCAATTCATTTTCTATGCAATGAGAATGCATAATATCTAAATCTTTTATAACCAAGACATGTTTCATGAATAATGCATTTGATGAGATCATGTTAAGGAATCCAAATTCATGAGAATGTAACAAGTTATTCAGCGTATTTATTATTTTTTTAAAAGATAAGTTCAAATCAAGCATTGTCTAGCAAGATCTTCTTCAAGCATAGAAATTCTATCATTTAAATTAAAAGAAAATTTCTTGAAGAGTAATGGCACAACAAGAGGTAAATTATTGATATAAAGAATCTTTTCTTTTAATGAAAAGAATTAATTTTGAAAAGAAGCATTTTGTTCTTTAATCTCAAGAAGTCAAGCATGCTAGACAAATTATTATTATTTTTCAATTTTATCCAAGGTAATTACAACAAGTTATATATGATCATTTTTGTGTACAGTAGAAAGAGATGTCTCATCATGATTGTTACCTTGAATTTTCTTCTCCATTATGTGCACTTACATGAACTCCTACTTTTTACTTACTCCTAGGATGGTGCTTTTGTCATTGTCTCCATGTGACTGATTTTCCCTCTCTACTGAAGTCGTATGCCAAAATCACTTAATCCTACAAAGTTGGAAGGTTTTTGATACTCAAGTAGAGTCCATGATGGTTAGCGTAGATATCGTGAATGGAACTGATATTATCAAGCCAGAAATATTTCTATAGGTATGATTTGAAATATTCAAATTTAAGTTCGCAACAAATTTTTGGTCAAACTTTATTTCAACTGAGGGGTTCCTCAGTTGAGTTTTTTGTTGACTGGGAGCAGTTCCAGACTTTCTATTTTAACAATTTAAAAAGAATCTTTGTTTTTTTAATAGGAAAATAAATAACTATTTAGATAATTTAAAAGTTATGAAAATGAGTTTTATGAAAAAATAAGAAAATTAACCTCAAACTAAGTTGTGGTAAGACATAAATATATTAATCACATTAAGCATAGGTCAAATCTCAACAAGATCCCCTTATTATTCTTAGTTGGGTATTTTGGAACCCAAACCATGTCATGGCTCCTTTCTTTCAATATTTACATGAAAAGGGGTAATGACCAAAATGTTGACAATAATGGCATGAGATAGAAGAAATCTCATTTCTCTTTTCTACAACATTATTTGTAGGCACATGTACAGTTCCAGTCTTGGGAGCATATGCCTTTTTAGTTTTAGGCATGTGTGAGGATAGATTCTTTGGCACATATCTTAAACCTATTTTTCCTATTTGATTAGAAGTATTAACTAAGAAGTTATCAAGACTTTTGTTTCCTTGAATTAATCTTGAAACATGTTTTTGCAACTCCACATTTTCAACAATCGTTTTAGTTACATCTAAGTTTACTTGAGCAAGATTTGAAAGTAAAGCATCTCTTTCTTTTATCAAAGCATCATAATATACATGAATGCATAAGGTTGAGTTTGATAATCATTTAGTTTAGTAAGCATATCAACTTTTTCTTGAGAAAGAAAACTGTTGTTATTTTCAAGAACAAGCATTTGAGACTTATACTCTCAGCATATTCTTTTAATGCTTTTTCAAATACTTTAGAGTATCATTTTCAGAACTCAGATTATTTAGGTTATCATGAAGTTCTCAATAATTTTACCAAGTTCATTTTTTGGTCTTTTTCAATCAATATACTTGTCATGAAGTTCTTCAAGACTATTAAATAACTCTTCTTTAGATAAATAAATAATATTTACCTCATTAGTTTCTTCTTCATCCGTTATTTCCATGAGGCATTTTACATTCTCTTCTTTACTACTTTTAGTATCATCACTTGATATCTCCCATGCAACTTTGTAGGACTTCATACCTTTCTAGATCTTTAGACATTCAACAGTCAAGTGGCCTCTCATTCCACATTCAAAACACCATTTACAATCATAGTTGGATCTGTCAAATGCTAGTGGCCTACTCACGCGTGATCCTTCCAAATTGAGGTTGCCAAGAATGTCGTCCCCATACTTTAAGACTTGTTAAGGATCCTTGAAGACCTTCTCTGATACCAATTGAAAAGATTTAGGGGTGAATAGAGATTTATGATAATTTAAATCAAATAAAATAATATTTACTTAAAGTGCAGTAGAAAAACAAAGCATAAGAGGCAACCACAAAAGGACACAGAGATTTAGAGTGGTTCCATCAAAAGACTTCAGTCCACTGCCTAGGTGTTTCCAACAAGGATTCTTAAATTATATATTTTATTCCTTTTATATATCAATACACAATACACAAAATTTACTGATGTCATTTGTGGCACAAGACTAACCCTCCTTTTTATCTCAAGGAGAACTACACCTTCGTTGACGGGCTGTCGGAAGGTCCCTCTCTTAGAGAGGATTGCAATCCACCTCCACCACCTTGGTTGCAGCCTTCAACCTTGAAGTAGCACCAACAGAACTTCACCAAAGTGTTCTTCCTTGAAATAGTTAGAAGCAGTAGCACATCATAAAACAAGAACAAGATTGGAATAAGGAGATACAATGCTCTTTTCATAAGATGTACAATATAGCACTATGGACAAGTGATGATGACCTTCTTCAACAAAGATTAGGAAAAGTTGTATTGGGTGGAGAGAACACTCAAGATGATGTTAGGGGCTTAGTCTAGATTTATGGAAATATGAAGCATAGGGACTAGCACTTTGAGAAAAATAGCTAGTATGATCAAGTGTAAGTCAATGTATATGCAATTGTTCCTCAATGGATGTGTCTAAGTCTCCTAAGACCACTACTATTTATATGAATGGTTTACAAGTGTCTAGGACATATTAGAGAGTGTCTAGAGTGCTCTGGATGGTCAACTAGCTATTTGTACAAAGATAATTAAGGTGAAACAACTATTTTGATTGCTAATTAATTTTCAGTACATAACGCTCCTTAGTCAAGATTCATTTTGATTGGGCACAGTCTCGGTCAAAATTTATTTTGACCAAAAATGTTCTGAGTGCAAAAAATCTCCAACGGCTATATCTTGGTCAAAAATCAAAAGGTGTCCCAACGGCTTTGTATTGGTCGAGAACAATTTTGATCAAAGGTGTTTCCGGTCGACATATATTTTGACTGAGGAGGACTTTGGTCAAGAGTATGCAAAGAATATGAGGTCGTATAGAAGACTTATTTGTAACCTATCAACCCTAAGGTCTTTCTGTGATGTAGGATAGGGTTTTGGGTAGGTCTTGGAAGATCATCACTTGTCCTTACATTGTGTCTATCAAGTTTTACAAAAGCACAAGAATACACAAATACATGGTACAACTTGATTTGCAAGTATCCAAAAATATATATTTGCAAGGTATTTGTAGTTGGATTTTGACTTATTCCCTTGATCATCTGAAATACTTAATACACATGTTAGTAATATAATTTAAAAAATATTTGCATCATCAAAATATTAAATATGAGTGTGACATATCCAAAAAGACAACAGTAACATGGCGTGTGTTTGTTTTTACACATCATGTCTTGATGCTGAAATAGGGTTTTAAACCCATTTTTCAAACCCATTCACTCATCACTTCTACAAATCCTCACATCATGTCTAGAGCCTCGCAGTCATGTGAACCCTTACTGATGTGCTCTATTAGGCATGACATCTCCATCGTCTCTGACTCCAGCTATCGCTGCAGCTGCCTTTTTACGTCGCCGACCTCTTCCCTAAGCAAGCAGCTCTACCATCATCATCGTTAGATCACATATGATCAAGCAACGTCAATGCCTCCCCAGATCAAGCCGCCATCACCACCGCTAGCAGAACCACTAGATCCACTTCTCCGTTCCCTCAATTCAATCATCCTTGACCTAAGGTTTGCCTCCAGGTGCAGAAGATGTGATGTCTCTGGATCCAACAGATTGTGAGAAGTAGTTCCTCTTCAACCTGCAAGTCTCCCAATCTTCAGAACACATGTCGTAAGGTTTGTGATACATAGCATCCTTAGTCGTTCAACAACAACTTATCCAAACCTAGAGATATGCCATGTCCATCACAGTACATGGTGTGTTCTGTTCTTCTAAAACTACATCAAAGCATCAATGGCCCCCATAAAGCAAGCGGAAAAGCACCATATAGGAGAGAGTTCTTCTTCTACCCCTGAATACATCTCCTTCATTTAGTTCAATGTCACAAGGGAGAAGGACAAGTCCTACCAAACAATGATCCCTCATAGAGTCTTGCCTACAAGATTTGTCCGTGAAGAGACTTTGGAGGTGCTTGGCTTCAACTATGAAGTCTTGAACTTGCTCAAGGAACTAGGGCTCAGGTATACATGTTGCATTGTAATCCCTACCTACCCAAGATCAACCTATGAGTTTTTGACTATATTGCATGCTGAGAATAACCCTAAGAATCCATATGAACCATTTTCCATCATTACTTTTTGCCTTCTTGGATGCAACTATAAGATTACTTTCAAGCAATTATGTGATCCCTTTAAATACCATTATGAAGGAGCAATGTCATACCCAACCCATTTGCTAGTGATTATTTCTGGAGGGAAATCACTGATGATGACATTCATGAGGCTGCAAAAGCTAGGGCAACTCACATACACAACCCTATTTTTCGTTATATACACAGGATCCTTAGCACTTGTGTATTTTCTAGAAAAGAAACACAAGGTGTTTGTGGAAAGCAAGATTTGTTCTTCATGTGGGAAATGCTTTATGATTTTAAAATCAACGTTGGTTATTATATCCTTTTTCAATTCTTTGAAATCAGACGGAAGAAGTTTGGTGACATTATGATAGGAGGATTGATAACTCACATTCCATGCAATGTCAATGTTGAGTTGACTGGTTGCAAGTTGCTCCTAGGAGGAGCTTAATTTCTACCTCCCTCCAACAGCACAAAGACAGGGTATAGTTGGAATATGCCTGATGTCCAACATCTCTATGGCTATGTTCGGCATCTTTTTGATCAGTAGTATGCCCATTTTGACATGATGTGTCAGTAGTACTCTGACGTGCACAACATGCTACAGAGGATGAATACATGGCATATCTCTCAGAGACACTATACCAGAACTCAACTGCCTCCACCACCACCACAGCATGAGCCTCCTTCTACAGATATCCCGGACAATGATCTTCTACACCAACATTTTATTGCTAGAGATGAGAGCATTGGCCCTTCATTCTGATTTACCATGGTAGGTACCCAGTTGCTATCCACTTGAGTTTGATTGATGTGGTGAGAAAACTACAAATTTCAAGCTTAGGGGGGAGAAACCAGCGAGTAGTGTAGTTGTAGTTTCTTTTCATCATCTTGTTCCATGTTTTGTTCTAGTTTTTGTTTTAGTTGTGAAAAATACAGTATGATCTGAGGCCTTTTCCTTGTGTTTGGATTAATGTTCCCTATAAGATGAACTGATTGTCCCATTTTGATTGGAAAAAATCTATTTGAAAAAATATATACAAGTCATGCTCCAATTAAATGAAACCCTTGACCAACAACAAGCACTTAAAATTTGGTTTATGCTTCTAACCTGAATTATCACCTTTCACACTCTTGATTGTCAAACAAATGTAACAACTTAATATTTTTGGATAAATCAACATTGCAACATTATTTAGCATTCTAGATGCCTTTGCAAAGCTTGGAGTGTGCTTTCAACCAACCTCTTAATGAAAAAAAATGCATGAAATCCAGTTGATTATGCAATCTAGTAACCTCTCCTATGGTTTGGGGAAAAACTTCAGTTTAGGATTGTGAGGTTCTTAAGTGGAATCTGAGTCAATTGTGAAAATCTTGGCTATTTTTTATATTCCACCATATACCCTATGAAAAGATGGATAAACTGCCCACCTACCATGCTATCCTAGTGTAAGTCTGATCTGGACATGACGGTTAGGTGCTACTTCATAAAAGAGGGTAAAATACCCCAATCGGCATTCCACATGCATATATGTCTATTTTAGATGTCGAATGCTGGAACTCACACCTCACTGCCACATTCTTTTTTGAATAAGGAGAGCACTATTGAATTGTTCATTTTAACTTGGATTTCATCTTTACATTTTTAATAATTGATAGTGTCAGGTTACATATTCACTAGTTGTTTGGATTAGCCATCTAAATTATGTTTGGTGTTGTTATGTTGATTATTCCATCTAAACTGTTACCACTTTGCTGAACTAAAATTTCAATCTTGGGTGTTTAAGATGAATTCATGGCTTAAAAACATAAATGAGTCATTAAGGTTGGATTGGTTTCATTACTTTTGTCATTTCAATTGATGGGTGCATGTACTTGACACTGTCTTCATTTATATTTCTATGCTCTTTTTGCTTAAGAACAAGCAATAGTTCACGCTTAGGAGAATTTGATGTGCACATTTTACTTTTCACCCACTTTTGCACACACTTTGAATCCAAATTTTATCTTCTTTTGCCTCTAATCATAATTGAACTCCCACCTTTTAGTTGTTTTACTCGTTTCATGTTTGTGACTATAGGTACATGATTATGATAAGCAAATGGAGCCAATCCAACCAAAATTTGATCATATTTGGATTCCCCAAGAGATTGCATACTACATAGAGATTTTCTTAAATATTCTAAAGGAAACATGGTGTGTTCTAATTTGCACATGGCATGTAAGTTTATAGATGATATTGTTTCCTTCTGAGTAGCAGTGACATTGTGTGTCCCCATGACGACATGGCGTGTCGCACCGATCAAAAGATACACACAAAAGTTCTGCCAAAATACATGACGTGTGTTTATTAAGGCACACCCTATTTAATCTAATCAGTTTTGACCCAGGACTTCACTAACTCTCAGCTGCACTGTGTGTCTCTCAAACAACACACTGTGTACTCAAGAAAAGCAATTTGTGCATCAATTACACAGGATGGCACGCCGTGTAGACTTCAAACATGGTGTGCCCCGGTCAATTTATATAATTTTGTAAAACACCTATCCCTTGTTTCAAATAAGAAAATCACTTATGAGACTGTTATCTCTCATCATTTTGAATCACTTTTTGACCAAAAACAATCCAGAGTAGAGGAAGGGCGATTTTGCAGAGGAAGAACTGGTTACTCGAGAGAGAACCTCCATTCTTCTTGAAAGATTGTAGTAGGAGCCTCTCCACCTCGTTCAAGCCTCTCAGGAGAGAAGTTTTTTGGAGCAAAAGCATCAGCTTAGGTGGAATTTCTTGTGGAATTCCTTCTCCAAGTCAAAGTTCTACCTAATTCTTTCCCGTCCCTTGGGTTTCCCTTGTTCTTTTCTTCGTTAGTCATGTTGAACTCCAAAATATGTAGCATGTGCTTGTGTTTCACCACCATGGATAAGTGGACTTCCTTTTCTTGGGTGTGGGACAGTACCTCCCATGCAATTACTCATGTGAACTTGAATTTCTTAACTCATGCTAGTTATTTTGTTGTTCCAAGATATTCTATGGTGTTTGATTTCTTGTGTGCACTACTAGTCATCTTGCTTACATGTTTTATGCTTCTTTATGTGATCTGAGAAGATGTGTAGAGGAGTAAGGAGTAGATATATTGGCAATGTATCCTTGACCACGGGGAGAGGTTGGGATTGTATTGAGGATCCAAGGTTGCAGTTTGAATATTTGCATAAATAAAGGAGTATTATGTCGAAATTAGAACTGTCTTGTATCACCAAGAGGTCTTTGATGATAACAACTTCCTTGTATGTTGATTCATATGTTATTTTCCATGGTTATATATGAGTAATGATGTGGAAGTGAAATCCCATAACCAAGATCCTTTAAGTTTGATCTAAATCTCACTTTAAGTGATTAGTGTTTCTCGCTTCATTTATTTGTAAAATACATTAACTATAAATCAAACAGATCTTAGAATATCGATCTAGATTATTGAAGATTAACATGATTGTGCCTAGTCATACCCTAATCCTTGGATGACCTCAAACATACTACACACACCCATATACTTGTGGGGTACTACTCGAGTTATAAATTTGAAAACTTGTGCACACGACTAAAAATGAGTACATCATCATTGATACCACCATGAAGTTATCTCGATAAGGGGGAAAATCATATTCATAAGATTCATGAAGAAATATGAGGCACTAGTCAAACCAAATGGAATAAACTAAGAAATTGTAATGCCCATAATGTGTTTGAAAGGTCATCTTTAGTATATCCTCATCCTTCACAGATATTTTTAAATAGCCAATATTTAAATCTATCTTCAAGAAAATAATGTTCGACTTCAATTGATCAAACAAGTCATCATTGTGGGAAAAGGGTACAGTTCTTTACGTCACTTGATAGAACTTGTAGAAATCCATGTACATCCTCAAAAAACCGTCTTTATTTTTCACAAACATAACTAAATCTCCCCAAGGAGAGACACTAGGGAGAACAAATCTCATGTCAAAAATCTCTTGTGATTTCTTCTTGAGTTTAGCAATCTTCATAGGTGTCATATGGTAAGGACGTTTTGAGGTAGGAATGGTGCATGGAACAAGATCAATGGAGAACTCAACCTCACTAGTGGGATGGTTACTAGGTATCTCATCAAGAAAAACATTAGGAAAATCTTGACCAATGTTAATTTCGTCTAACGTGGGCCATGCAGGACAAGGATGATAAACACCAAGTAGTCTCTACATCCATGTGCGATAAGCTTCTCGTATTATATGGGTGAGATGATGACTTGTCTATCATCACACTTTCTTCCCCTTATATAGTGTCGTTCTCTATTAGTGTGAAGCAACTGACTTTTTTCTCACAACAAAATGGAGCTACGTCAAATATTTTCAACCAATTCATGCCTAGGATGTCATTAAAGGTTGTCATGTCTAGGAGAATGAACTCTATCAAAAACATCATTTGAGATATGCATAGGTCAACATGTTGGACTTTTGGAAAAGAAGACAATACCCTACCACTAGGATATGAACCTCAAAAGTATATTCCATGTAGGTTGTTCAATCTCTAATATATCAACAAGTTTGGAGTATATAAAGGTATATGAAGATCTAGAGTCAAACAAAGCTTTGATGGAATGTAAATATAATGTATGGTACCTTCAATCACTTTGTTATCACCCTCAACATCTACCAACATCTATGGCAAATATGTGACCATCACGCCTCTCAACTATTGGGTGTCGTCCTTGTGGGTTGTTGTTGTTGTTCTTGGGAGGTTGGTGTAGAAATGTTTATGAATATTGAGCAGGTTGTGGGGCTAGAGCTAGATGTTGTTGAAGATAGGGGCATTGGGGCTTGATGTGCCTAGTCTAGCCACATTAGTGAAAGATAAATTGTATTTCATCTCAGTGACATAGGGTTCCCCACATAGCATTCCTAGGGGATGATGGAATGCAAAATGATTGCATATATCACAACATTGATCATTACTAAAATTCTTCCACTTGTTGCTTGATGGGGCTTGGAAACTGTGATATGATTCAACATAGAGGGATTTACAAACCATACTCTATAATGTGAGAGGGAGGTGTAAAAGCAAAGTTTGTCCCATGTGGTAGTTCAGTCCTTCCAAGAATAGTGTATCCCTACAATCCTCTCCCAATCCAGTGGAGTAGCGCTCAAGCAAAATCAACTTCTGTACATATGTAGGAACACTCATAGAACTCTATTTCAAGCTAAAGATTTATTCTTCCTTATTTATCAGAGCAGAAATATTGATATACTTCTTACAAAAGAGATCCAGTAACTGGTTCAAAGAAGAGTGTATGTGTCACGGGAATGGGTTATCCCATTCCACCACACTCGTGCTGATTCAAAAAGGAGGCGAAACACACCTTCAGATGAGGAGGGCATTCCATGCCATCAAAGATTTATTCCCAGGTTAGAACCCAATTGTCTTCCTTATGCACCAATTCCAACTCACTTCTACCCTTAAATTAAGGTGGTTGCATCTTCACAAAATCATTCAAGGTTTACTCCTTCATCTTATTGGCAAAATGAATCGTGTTTTGCTTTTTCCCCGTCATTGTGGGGAGAAGCTATTGAAGAAAAGCCTTCTACTAGGGAGGAATTACATTCATAGTAGAAGATGTAGAGTTGAAAACCACCTAAGTTGTAGGCATAGACTAAGATCTTAGGATGTTCAACAGAGGGTCTAACAGTTGCATTATGTAACGAGGGTTTTATGGGGTAAAGTAACCTTATATGACATTAGACACTATGGAAACAATGGTTCCCTAAAAAGGTTTTTCCCCATGAAAAAGAGGTGTAATTGTAAGGAAACATACAACAAAAATTTCTAAAGGTAGTAAGTTTATCAATAGCAAACATGCTCTGTTACCATCTTGTAAGGAATGGGACCCTATACAATGTTCAATCCTTACTTCTTATGAGAAAAGAACATGCAAAACCCCATCCATGAAAACCACAATATAAAAATTTGTAAAAGTTAAGGACCACATGCTAATATCTCCATAAGCATGGTAAACAACAAGAGTATGGTAAAAGTTACCAAATAAACTCAACTACTAGAATATTCATCATTGTTCAACAATTGTCCCAATGACAACTAAAAGGAAAATGAAACATAAACCACAAAGATTGCTTGCAATGAGCAACCTATCCATATTAGAACTTGTTAGCAACTAGGGTTGAGCATCTTCTCCAAACTCCTAGTACAGAGGCTGCTCAGCTTCTGGATGGGTTAGTGACAACAACCAGAACAAGGACAACAGAAGAGAAATGAAACTAGAATAAATTGAGTACATGTAGTGTAAAACATTTGGGCATCAATTAAAACAAAGATGAACAATTAACAAAATTCCAAATAAGGAGAGTTTCAATTAACTTGATAGTTCAAAAGGAAGTATAGTCAAGAGATGTATCATGTCAAGTAGATGAGGAATTTAATTTAGTTAAAGAAAACAAAATTAGAGTTTTGGCCTTAAAAATTTCATATCAATAACATTTCAATCAAAACTAGTGCATGTAAAAACAATTAGATTAAGATTATTGAGGCAAAACTGAGACCCATAAATCTCAAGATAAAAGAGTTGGGTGCAAAAAATGCGCCATGTGTAGAAATAGCATGCCTTTGCATATAAATGAGTGCAAAAGCTCACTATGGGTAGATATATTGTTCCCTATTATATGGTATTACCGAGGTACCTACATGCCTTTGCATATAAATGAGTGCAAAAGCTCACTATGGGTAGATATATTGTTCCCTATTATATGGTAGTAACGAGGTACCTCTACTCTAAATATTACCAGTCTACTATACAATTACAATAGAGAGGTAAGATGAATGTTTAGTCAATTTTGGTTTATATCAAAATAAAAATGGTTGAGAACATACACGTTATTAGATTTAGGTATAAGGACCATCAATAATGATTTCATAAAATTTCATTAACTAATCAGTGAGTGAGTCTCAAATCAAAAGATTTTCCTTAATATTATAAGAGTTAATCAAAGGATAAATATATTCAAAAGAGATGCCACATATGGGAAAATTAGGTTTCATTCATCATAAATGCCCAAAAGAAATTGAGTGGATGCAGAAACCTTAACTATCATTTTAGATCCTATAATTAGAGTTTCTACACCTCTCCACATTATTTGTATCAATTAGGGGATCATATTCATTAATTAAGAAACCCTAGCATTAATTTTAGAAAGATTTCAATTAGACTCTAAAACCATTCTAAATAGAAAGAACATATTTTTGTGATTCAAGAACCTACTTATTTGTTTGATTATTCTATTTAATATTTTAAAAGTTTATAATATTCATTGACTTAATAAAGAAAAACCTGCTAAAAGAATGAAATGGTTGTCGTTCAAAAATCAAATAAAGTATCATGACATGGAAATAATATCACAAGCATATTAAAGGCAATGATCAGCTAATGAAATCAAAAGTTGTGAAAGGACCTTTTTACCCCTAGAGAGAAAAATACAAAAAAGGGAAAACAAAGGGTAGACTCTTCAAAGCAAAGAGGGGGTTCTCCCCCCTTTATATCATGCCATGGACGACTGTAGAGATCCAATTGCACAAAGAACTTGGGCTTCATGAAAATTCAAGCCTCAAATTTGATCCAAAAGAGTTCACTGGACCATGGCAATACCAAAGAGCCTTGGCTCATGGAATAGGGTTGTCATAGTGAGGGAACGAGGTCTTTGTCATGGAAGGAAGGAGACAAAGGAGTTGTGGAACATATTTTGGGTGGAAATAAGAGGAAACAAGAAAAAATGAGTAAAAGGATGTTCCACTATGCTTACCACACCACAACTCAGTGACAGCGCAAGGGAGTCACGATGAGGAAAAAACAACAAGGGAGAATACTAAAAAAAGAACTGCATTGGGAGGGGGTTTTGGGGAAATTGGATAGATGAGAAAATGCAGTTAAGGGTAGGTGAAGGTACATATTTGCTTATATACGAATGGGGGTTTGGGTTTTGAATGTTGGATACTTTGCCCTAAAATAATGATAGTAACCCAATTAAGATTAGATTAGGTGTTTCCCAGTTTTAGGAAACTAGGGTTCAAATGAATGGTCTTTCGGTGTGAAATTCAACATGGAGTTATTTGGATAAGAAATTGCTAAGTTTGATCAAGTAGAGAGAGATAGAAAATGAGGATGAATCGGAGTCATGCATATGCACTGTTCATAGGTTGGGGTTCTCCTACCCAAGGTAGGAGACAATGCCTGCATTGATCACAGGTCAGGGTTCTCCTACCCAAGGTAGGAGACAACGTCTACACTGTTCACACGTCGGGGTTCTCCTACCCAAGGTAGGAGACAATGTATGCACTATTTGATTCATATCGACTAGTCTATGTTAGGCACACAATTATTATATAGAGGGTAAGAGGTATGTGACACCTAAATCAACATCAATTGCTAGAAAATTTATGGATATATATATATATATTTATTTATTTATTTATTTATTTATTTATTTATATCTCTCTTTCCTTGTTAAATTGGATGAGTATTTCATGTCTAGTTTAGTTAAATTTTGATATGTTAGCTAATTGAGGAGTGAGGAATCTAAACATGGAGTTAATTTTCATTTTTGACACTTTTAAGTATATAAAATCATGATTTTAAAGTTAATTAATCTATTAATTTATTTACACATTCCTTTAGTTCCAAAATTACATATTGACTCTTCCTTTCCATCACCTAATCATAGGAAAATTCTAGAGAGCTAGCTTAAACTAATATATACTAAAATGGTAGAATTTTAGAATTATCCCCTAATTATAATATAATATCAATTATTTAGACTTAATTTTTAAAAAATATATAATATAAAACTCTATATCTCTATATTTCTAACATCCAAGTACTCTATAAATCAAAAAATGATACAAAACTAAATGATCATATGCAAGGGGAAGTTTAGCCATATACGTAAGATTGAGTATGTTACAGTAAGCCTCAAACTACCCTGACCAACTCATCCATGTAGTATCTTTTTTTAGGTTTAATAAACAAATCATTTGTATGCACTATTTTTGTGATTTTACATCATACAAGCATTAATATATGATACATACTTTGCACATGTATTTGTATTTTCTCTTGTATATTCTAGATATAACTTTTATTCTTGTCAAACTACCTACCATGTTGAAAGTGGTTATGCCTAGTATATATTAAAAATGGTTTAATAACTTTTTAAATATACATTTCCTAATGATCTTTATTAAATCGGTTGTAACTAATAAATGATATCAACTATTATATCCTATCATTGGGACTTGGGTCTCACCTCTGTGATTTTCCACATCTTTTAGGTGACCATCAAAACTAGTCTAGGCTGTGGTGGTGAGGATTAGGCATTCATGTGATAGTATATCGGAGGTCGGTGAAGTATTTTTGTGTATCTTATCTTGATTTGTCCATGTAATCCCATGTTCAAATGGGGATGTTTTATGTGGTAGTATCTACAACTTCAAGTTTTGGCTTATATGTCATATAATGATGTACTTGTTGTACATGGTGTATTTAAGTGACCATGCATACTCTTTTGTATACATGTGTGACTGAGGTCACTAAAAAAAGTTGTAAAGTTACCTATGGATACGAAATATATGGTAGGACCTTGTTGCAATTATTTTGTGGCCTTTAATAAAAAATGTGTTCGGTGTTTTTCAGTGCATGTTATTGGTAATGTATTTTGTTAGTAGTAATTGATGTTTTTTTCTACTAATATCACTCTTCTGTGGTGGATGCTCATGTGTCTAGTCTCTCAAACCACATAGGAATACCTCTCTCACTCCATCTCTGCCACTTTCACCTCTGTTTCCCATTCATCTCAGGTAGTCAAGGGCATATATGAAGTAAGGAAGGACCAAAAAATAGGAAGAGAAGGCACCATCTTCTTCAAGCTTCATAGTTCCATGGGTTTCTCTTTCCCTCTTTTCTTTTGTTATAGATTTGATTATATATAAATAATCTCCTTGTTGGTTTGTTTGAGTGATGGGTTAGTCTACTCATGTAAGTAGGAATAAATGTGATATTGTCTCTTTTGTTTGTTAATATGTTATTCCCTTAATATGTTGGTGTTATTTCTATATCCATGACGTGTATGTTTTGTTTTCATCTAAGAATATAGAGATGGTGGATATGGGGTGAGTGATGAAAAGGATCCAATCACACTTGAAGGCGTTCTTTTTCTTCTCTCCACCCACACCCTAGATACCTTCTTCATAGGAGTTAGATATATAGCTTTTTGGACATCCCCCCTACTTAACAAAGATTGTTGTACATTTGGATATATGAGAAGTGGTGAATGTGCTAACTCTCTTATGTAAGCATATAAACCATATACTTACCATTAGGAAAGAAAAAAACCCCTAAATGGATTTTGGTAGCTTTATGTTTTGCCTTGGAAAATGAGCATCATAAGGTTGGATAGGTGGTGATAGGAGATGAAATGTAATCCTGAATGATTTGTTTCATTCGCTATCATAAAGTATAAGATATGACACCCATTTCCAATAAGTATAAGGTGAAAACAACTTGGACTTATACTTGTGGAATGGGTTGATGGTGTGTTGTGCCTTCATGTCATATGATCTTCCCTAGATGTTTGGTTATGTCAACCCCAATATGCAAACATCCACTTGTATCATTATTGTATACAACCCATTTTTTCTATATATTTCGTGTTTGTTGTTTGTCTTTGTATGAAAATACTTGCTTTATCTAGTCAACTAGTCTCTAATACTTGGTTATTATAACCTATTTGTTTATCTATGTTTTAGTTAATGTTAGTTATAGTAAACTTTATTTTAGTATTTATTCTTAATTATTGAATTCGAATTAAACCTAAATTTTTACCCATTCCTTTATCATTTCAATTAGAAGGAATGGTTCAACCCCAACTTGACACTATATATTATTAAGATTGTGTACTTGCATTTCAGTATAGAGTGTCTTATTAGTTTCCTTTGTAAGCTCACTGTTATCAATTTTGAATTTTGACACTTTATAAGGTGAATGATAGTCCTCAATTTCCACTACTTTGTTGATATTGTAATCCTAGTTGTCACCTAACCACCGCCTCGACCACCTTATCACATGGTCTCACCAACCAACTGATATGGCCCTTTTTATTTCCATATGATTTTGAAACATTCCAACCAAATAGGTATTAGGTTTCAATGCCGGATGTCCTCATATTCTATAAAATTCATTACCCACTCTAGAAAAAATCCACAACACCTTTGATTGTTTGACATCCACTAGCCTTCATTCCACACATCCTATTATTGGGTATTGTAGTTGCCTCGTGAAGAAATAGTCAATGGGAATGATTGGGTATCAAAAAATTAATCATTGGGAATGAAGAGTACCATCACACTTATTACAATAGAGAAAGAGAGGATCTATAAGGATTCTATGTGACATTGCATACTACCCTCAAATACTACGTCTCCCTTCACTAATTACAATTTTCAACATCATCCACCATGTTCTTAGTTAGTCTATATACTATGGAGTAGTTTCCATCTCTATAGCTAGCTTGAGATAGATTAGGCTTAGGTAGCTCATCTATATCCATAGATGTATATATGATTTTTTTGGTCAACTTGATCTAAATCTAACGCCAACATTTTTTAATCTTTGCTTTTTTGGAAGATGCCAGAGCTAGTGTTATACAGTGTTTACATAAATGTGCATTACATGATCGAAAGCCACATTAGTCTCACTAACTGAATAGCATCTTTGCTTTTTTCTTATAAGTAGACATCCAAGAATAAGGGAGGGAAATGAGTCCATTGACCCCTAGATTTTTTTCTATTTGAGACGGTATTTAGCTGATTGGTTTGCCATATGGTTTTGACTTATTTCCTTAAGAACTATCTATTGATTGTTTGTCTCTCTCCAAACAGATTTGATTTCCTCAACAATTACCTTGCATTTCTCACGAATGATCCTTATATAGTTCATGAATTTGTATCCTTCCTTGAGTCATTGACAAGGATACATGATGAATATATGTGGACATTAGCATGAGAAATACCATCCAATATAGCTTACATCTCTTGAGGGAGAGACATGATCCTTCCATTAGGTTTACATTGCTCATTATCTAGGTTCCTAAGTGGTTTTTGATAATGAGGCTTTTGGACAAGTTGTTCTTTTTATTCTCTATGACAATATCTACACTGAGAAGTAACACATTGTCAAGAGGTTCCTACCAATGAGTATGACATCTATCAGTGTTACTTGGATTCAGTGAGCTCTTAATGTTGAAATATCTTTCTATTGAGGTTTCTTCATATCTGCATGAAAACACCATTTGATTGATTGAGTGAGTCCCGTTATTGAAATAAGTGGATTTCTGATTTCTCCATTCCGACCAACATGTTGCTGAAAAAGTGATTTCCATCTCTTTAGCTCGTTCAACCTCGTTAGGTTGTATGTAAACCAAATAATGGTGTTTGTAGGAGTGAAGAAAAAATTTGCTTCAATAGGAAAAGATGGGGCCATAGACATTTAGTGAATTCACAATCCCTTAATGTGTGCAGGTTTGATTCCTAAGACTCTCCACATCTTGGGCATTGTATCACTAGTCATTTACATTATGAAACGTAAACTATTGGTCATCAATCAATTATGAAGAATAAATCAGATAGAAGTTTTATATCTCTAAGGAAAATTTCAATGAAGCTTCCCGCATCAGCATTATTAGCAGAGTAAGTTAGTGTCCTATAAGTTGACTAGGTAGTGACAAACCCATCATTGGATTCCTTCCACACAAAAGCATCATTATCATAGATACTTTTTTTATTGGACATTCTTAGGATGTCTTTTATTGTCTGGCCTCATAACCAAATTCTAGAAAATTGACGTCTCAAGGTCCCATTCTTAGTGACTAAGCTACTTACCTATAAGTAGTGAAGCTCCACCTGAAAATGCCAAAGCTAGTGTTGTGTTCAGTTTACATAAACATCCATTACATGATTGGAAACCACATTAGTCTCACTAACTGAATATGCAACTTTTCTTTTTTCTTATAAGTAGACATCCAAGAAGAAGGGAGGGCATTGAGTTCATTGAACCCTGTAGTTATGTCTGTCTGAGATGTTATTTATCTAATTAGTTTTCCAGATGGTTTTGACTTCTTTTCTTAAGAACTATCTTGTATTTCTCATGACTTCTCCTTCTTTGGTTCATTAGATCCTCAGTCGTGCTTGAGTCACTAATAAGGATACATGATCAAGATATGTGGACATTAGCATGAGAAATACCATCTAATATAGCATACATCTATTCAGCGAGAGATATGATCCTTCAATTAGGTTTACATTGACTATTATCTAGGTCACTAAGTGGTTTCAAATAATGAGGCTTGTGTACAAGTTATTCTTTTTATGGTCTATGGTAGTATCTACATTGAGAAGTAACACATTTTTAGGAGGTCCTACCAATAAGTATTACATTTACCAATGTTGCTTGGACTCAGTGAGATCTTAACTTTGAAATATCTTTCTATCGAGGTTTCTTCATATCTACATGCAAACACCATTTGATTGATTGAGTGAGTCTTGTTATCAAAAATAATGGATTTCCTATTTTTCCATTCCAACTAGCATGTCATTGAGAAAAGTGATTTCCATCCCTTTAGCTCTTTCAACCTCGTTACGTTTTATGTAAGCCAATCACGGTCTTTGTAGGAGTGAAGAAAAAAGTTTCTTCAATAGGAAGAATATAGAGCCATAGAAATTTGGTTAATTTACTATCACTTAATGTGTGTAGGTTTGATTCCTAAGATTCTCCACATCTTGGGCATTGTATCACTCATTGTCCTGATGAAACGTAAACTATTGGTCATCCTCAATTATGATGGACAAGTTAGAAAGAAGTTTTATATCTCCGATGAAGTGAAGCATTCCAAATTTCAATGAATCTTCCTACATCAGCATTATTAGGAGAGTAAGTTACTGTTCTAAAAGCTATTTGGTAGTTGCAAACTCGTCATTGGATTCCTTCCAAACATAAGCATCACTATCATAGCTACTTTTTGGAGTGGGCATTCTTAGAATGTTTTTTATTGTTTGGCCTCAGAACCAAATTCTAAGAAATTGACATCCCAAGTCCCACTATTAGTGAATAAACT
Organism: Alisma plantago-aquatica; assembly: GCA_963693085.1. Classification (NCBI taxonomy): domain Eukaryota; kingdom Viridiplantae; phylum Streptophyta; class Magnoliopsida; order Alismatales; family Alismataceae; genus Alisma; species Alisma plantago-aquatica. Next base: position 1,468,256,125 of record OY856409.1, on the reverse strand, counting down.
AGTTACCTGTACGTATTGGATCTCCACCGGAATAGATTTTCCAAATTTGACTATAGGTTTAGTCCCTTTTTCAACCCAGTCATTTGACCATTTAAAGATTTCTATCCTAGATATTTATAGTTCATCTAGAATGTGTCTTTAAGATTGGAAAGCATGTTATTATGTTCCTCCATGTGTGTGAACCTAAATTTCAAAACCCATTTTTGCTCATATATTTTGACTTATTTCTTTTGATAAAAGTCCCATCCCATTTTTGTAGTTAGTGATTTGTTGAAGTCTTTGGTGATTTTGATCCTCATACCACCTTGATTCACTGGTTCTATAAGGTGGTTCTAAGAAACTAAATTGATCTAACAATTTGGATGTGTCCTATTCCATATGAAGTTTATGACAAGCTGGTCTACTTTATCATATATCAACATGGGTATGAGTATTATTTGCATTTTGTAGGTGGGTTTAGGAGAAATGGTTTTTCTATATTTGCACGATCGGCTAGGGATAGCGTACGGTTTTTCCAACTTTGTATTTGTTTTTATAGATTCATAGTGAGGTATGAGAAGTGTTCCTTCCCTTTTGATGAAATGAGACCACCCAGATGACGCCCTAGACTGTTTGTTTCATTGATGCTAAACAATCTAAATATCTGGTTCTTGGTTTCCCTTAGAGTATTATGAGAGAACAAATGTGTGACTTTTCTTGGGAATGGAAATGGCCTGGTGCATATTTGAACTTCCATAAGAACTTGAGTATAGTTGAAATCTGATAGCATGAAGCCTCACCAAATAGGATAATGTCATCAACAAAGATGATGTGTGTGAACATTCTCTTCATCTAGAACAATAGGCATCCAATATTCTTGTCTCTCTTCTTCGAAAACTAGTTGGATGAATATCTCTAAATATAGAACAAAAAGGTAGGGGGACAAAGGGTCCCCTTGTTTCACATTGCATGAAGGCTTGAAAGTTTCAATATTCTCACCATTCCTCAAGATTGATGTATTTCCATAGGAAACATATGCACAACAATAGAAACTAGGTTATTAGATATTGTTGTCCTCTTAAGTGTGTCACATATGAAACACCAACACATTTTGTTGAAGGATTTCAAAATATCAAGATTTAATGTCATTTACATCCTTTTACAAGTTTTGATCTCCATGGAGTGTATTATTTCCAGAACTAGTGATATGTTGTCTCCAATCTTACACCCAAGGACGAAGCTAGATTGCAATGGAGAAATTCAATGTTGCAAATAAGGCTTGATGCATGATGGGATGACTTTGGAGAGAAGATTAGTGCATAACATTGTTGAGAGAGATGGATCATAGTCGTGAGCCTGTTTTTGGGATATGAATCTTTGGGATAAGAATGAGAGTGGAGTTGGTTGTGTTTGTTGTTGGGAAATATGCGACAAAATAGGCAGAAGAAACAAAATTTTAACTGCCATATTCCCCTTTAGACAGTGGACCGCGTCAATAACTATGTAATGGGAAGGATGGTTTGTGTGGTCATACGTGGTCCTGGAGCAACTCCAGTGACAATCTCCTCATTGTAGCATGTGCCTTTCTTCAAATTGCATCTTGGACAATGTCTTCATCGGCTTCCTAGTTCTTCACCATGGACAGTATTTGACTTTGTCCTCTGAGTGGCAAGAAACAGTCTCCTCACCTCTATAGTATTCCACATAGACCATCAAGAACTCCTGTCATTCTAGATGAATAGACAGGAAGGGGTTGTCCCTTTCTAGTTGGTGTACTATCAGCAACTTGCTCTCCCACAGTTGTTCTCCCTTTCTATACCTCCCTTTATCGGGTAGGACTTGCTTGGGTTCTCTTGGTTACCACAACCAGAGAAGACAACAATTTTCAAAGCTAATTAATGTGTCTGAGAAGTCCCCAGTACCCCTCTATTCATAGGAGGGTAAGGTTCAGGGTTTCCAATCTAAGCGGCAGTCGAAGGGGATAGAATTTTATAAATTTTTGCATCATGTGCGCGGCAAAGTAGTCGATTCACAGGTGAACCGATCAGTTGGCATGTGAGCCAATCGTTTTAACCCTTGAACCATTTGTTTCATCATGTTTCCCAATCACAATTGTAATGGCAATTAATATCCGATTTTATACACAACATGATGTCAACACTAATCCTTGATCCAACTGAATTGATCAATGAACTAGGCAGTTAAACTCTTGAACTGGTCATCTCAGACCCTGAACTGATCGGTACACTTAGTGAACTGGTCATTCATGCCCTGGTTCAGGCATTGTTTAACTAATGTTGTTTCTAATTGAACTAACACTTGAACCAATCAATTCACAATCCAGTCAATCAATTTTCAACCATCGGAATAAATTGAATACCTAATCTTTTAGTAATCAAGTATAAACTATATTCATGAATGAACTCCTATTTCAAGTGTATCCTATGTGTGTGACCCTATAGGTTCCTGAGTACATTGGCAGTGAATGTCCATAACTAATTTATGACATCACAAGCAATGAGCAGTATCTAGTAACACATCATTGCTACCCAAGTAATTCTAAAAGTTGGAGAACAACTTCAACCTACAATTTGTGATTGGTGTTATAGTATTTGTATAGTTCCTTTGTCACTGATATCTATATTGAACTTGAGGCATGGAATCATCATCCTCTTTAACATTCAATCCATGCTCCTTGAACTAGAGAAGATTGTTTGAGATATATGTAAGCTCAATATCACATATTCACTCACATGAGCATGGCCATGCATTTCTCAATCTCGCTTATCAAGTGGCTATGATATCATAAACCTATTGGAGGGACAAATCATGTCTACATCACTCACAGTCATCCCCATGTGTCATAGCACACTCAAGAATCACCTTTATGGCAACCCTTATTCAAGGTTAAGACGGATGATGTCAAAGTACACCAACGATGTGTGTTGAGTGTAGTGATTTTAGGTCTAACAACCACAATTACCACCATCACTATGAGAGATGATTCTAACTACCATATGATGGTTTCCATGCATCACTCTCATGTTGGGTTTGTCTGATGCGCTGTTCTCAAATAAGTATCTATGTGTTTGGTTTGATATCACATATCATGACTTAATGAAATTTTGTCATCAACCAACACACACTCTAGTCTTATGTATTATTGTTGTCAATCATCCTTCCAAATTAACAACTGATTGGGGACATAGCCATACACTCTTGACATTCATATGATTTTATTATTCAGGTCATTAACCCAAAGACATACATCATTGAGTAATATCATTCTTTAGACATTTATTATGTTACATCATTATCTCATAACTGAATAAATAGAATAAATTGGAAGATCTCCTTTATTATTAATCAAATCATTTACAAGTTATGCTATTAAATATATCATATGATTGGCTGTCTGGGCATACATACCAACAGACTCCCACTTGCACTTATATCCAATCACAAATGAACTTAATCCCAAGTGATTTAACATGACCATCATGCTTCTTCTATGAAAGTACTTTTGTCAAGGGGTCAGCCACGTATCTCTCGGTTGGTACTCTGTAAATCTTCACATCTGCTTGTTGTATGATCTCTTGTATGAGATGAAACCGCCTTGTATATGATTGGAATACTAATGTGATATGGGTTCCTTAGCTTGCACAATAGCTCTATTTTTGTCACAATATAGCTCAATTGCATTGTTGATGCTTAGAACCACCCCAAGTTCAGAAATGAACTTCTTGTTCCAAACAACCTCCTTTGTTGCATTGGATGTAGCAATATACTCAGCCTCTATTATAGTATCTATAATTGTCTCTTGCTTGGAACTCTTTCGGTTCAAAGCTCTGTTGTTGAGGCCAAACATAAATCCAGGTTGCAATCTGTAGTCATCTTTGTCAGTTTTGAAGCTTGCATCATTGTAACCTTTTACCACCAATTCTTCCTCTCCACCAAAGATAAGGAATTGATCCTTAGTTCTTTTCAAGACTTAAGGATGTTCTTCACGGTTTTCCAGTGAGCATCACCTGGATCTGACTGATATTTGTTCATCATGCTCAAGGCATATGAGACACTGGGATGAGTACATAACATTGTGTACTTGATGGATCCAATTGCATATGCATATGGAATTCTACTCATGCATTCCCTTTCTTTACAAGAATTGGGACATTGAACTCTAGAGATAGTAACACCATGAGACATGGGCAAGTTTCCTCTATTTCAGTCCTCAATGTTGAACCTCTTCAACACTTTGTCATTTTATGTGCTCTGACTTAGTCCAAGAAGCTTTCTAGATCTATCTCTATAGATCTTGATTCCCAAGATATAGGATGATTCACCTAAGTCCTTCATAGAGAATGTATTTCCCAGATAGATGTTTACACTTTGTAAAGTAGGGATGCCATTCCCGATCAATAGTATATCATCTACATACAATATGAGGAATACAATCATGCTCCCACTAACCTTCTTGTAAACACAAGGTTCATCTTCATTTTAACTTAAGCCAAACTCTTTGACTATTTTGTCAAAATGTAAGATTTCAGCTCTGAGATGCTTGCTTTAATCCATAGATTGACCTTTGTAGCTTACAGACTTCATTTGCATCCTTTGGATTTACAAAACCCTCAGGTTGTGTCATGTACACATCCTCAAGAAGATTCCCATTTAGGAATGTAGTTTTAACATCCATCTGCCAAATCTCATAGTCATGATAAGTTGCAATGGCAAGTATGATCCTCGTGGACTTAACCACGACAACTGAAGAAATGGTTTCGTCATAGTCAACACCTTGAACTCGTCTGAAACCCTTTGGAACCAATCTGTTGTTATAGGTTTTTACATTATCATCCATTTCGGTCTTCTTTTTGAAGACCCACTTGCACCCTATGGGTTTTACCCCTTCAGGTGGATCCACCAAGGTCCATACCTTGTTGGTGTATATGGATTCCATCTCAGATATCATGGCTTCAAGTCATTTCTCACACTCTAGTCCCTTAGTAGCTTCTAGGTAGGTTGTTGGCACATCATCTATGACCTACTCACCGCCTTCTTGAGTCAGAAGATAACCAAATCTTTTAGGCCCAAGGCGTGTCCTACTAGATCTAAGAGGTTCTCATGTTACTTGAGGAATTTGAGATTCTACAATGATTTGTGATTCTTTTTGTTCCTCTTGAACATCTACTTGTTTAATTTTTCATGTTGGTCTCGAACCATTGCAACTTCTACTTTCCTCCCACTAATTCCTTTGGAAATAAATTCTTTTTCTAGGAATACAACATCTTTGGCAACAAATACTTTGTTGTCAGATAGGGAATAAAAGTAATATCCTTTGGTTTCCTTAGGATATTTTCAACAAAATAACATTTATCTATTTTGGGTGTAAGATTTTTGAGAAACTACTTTCTCATATAAGATTCACAACCCCAAATCTTTATAAAAGACACATTGGGATGTTCCCCATACCATATCCCATATCGTGTCTTTTGAACCAATTTAGAGTAGGTACACAATTTAGTGTAAATGTGGCGCTTTCTATAGCATAACCCCAAAAGGTAGTGGTAAGTTCAGCTAAGCTCATCATTGATCGCATCATATATAGCAATGTGTGATTAATTCCTTTTAATACACCATTATGATGAGGTGTTCCCGATGGATTCCATTGTGATACAATGTCATGGTCTCTCATAAGGTCCTCAAACTCTTGGCTTAGGTATTCTCCACCTCAATTATAACAAAGTGCCTTTACACTTTTGCCAAGTTGGTTCTATACTTCATGAACTTATCAAGGGTTTCTGATTTATGTTTCATCAGGTAAACATAACCATACATATTGAAGTCATCACTAAAGGTAATGAAGTATTGATAACCACCTATAACATTTGTTCTAAAAGGGCCACATACAATAATATGTATGAGTCCTAATAGATCACTAACCCTCTCATTGTTCTGATGAAAGGGATCTTAGTCATCTTTCCCAATAAAAAAGACTCACATGTCTCTACTGACTCAAAATCAAAAGAGTCTAGATAACCATCTTTATGGAGTCTAGATATGTGATTCTCATTTATGTGCCCTAGATGACAACGCCAAAGATATGTCTTGTTTGAGTTTTCAAGTTTTAATATTTTGGTATTTACGTTATAAAAATTTGTCTTTAGATCCATCAAATAAAGACCATAAGACATTGGATCATTGCCATAAAAGATCTTATCTTTAAAAATCTAACATTGACCGTTCTTAATATAAAATTCATATCCTTCCTTATCCATACAAGATACAAAAATTATGTTTCAATTTATGTAAGATATATAATAGAAGTTCATTAACTTTATTACAAGTCATGTGGGTAGAGATGAATTATAGGTTCCAACTATCCAGGAAACAACTCTTGCTCCATTTGCGACTCGCAATTTGACCTAGCCCTTTCTTAATGGCTTACTTCTTTTCAGATCTTGCATATTCGAACATATGTGAGATCCACATATGGAATCTAGTACCCATGATGAAGAAGTAGATAGATTTATCTCAATAACATATATACCTAAAGTGGAGATCTCAATCCACATCTTCATCTTCATCTTCCTGAATCCCTTCAAGTACAAAGGAGAGATTCCTCTTGTACTTTTCTTTCTCCTTATCTTGAGTGTTGAAGATCTAGATTTATGCTTAGCCTCAGAACACTTCATGGCCTTGCTTTCATACCTGGACTCCATTCTATTGATCACTATCATAGATTTTTCCTTCTTCATTCTTGCTTCTACATTTATTAGCATGCCAAGAAAATCTGACAATGGTTTGGCCATGTTATTCAAGTGGAAACACTTGATAAAATGTTTGTATGATTCAGGAAATGCTTGTAGAATCACATATGTTGCCAAATGTTGTCCCAAAGAGAATCTCAGTTCTTCTAGATGTTCTAAATGTCCAATCAAATTGAGCGCATGGGTCTCTACTGGATCTCCCTCTATCATCTTACACTCAAAGAGTGCCTTCAAGACATTGTACTTTCTTGATTTATATGATTATGGTTCACATTCTTAAGATGTGTTACCATATTAAGGATCCCCATGTCTTCACACTGCTCATGCAACTCATAGTTCATGCATCTTAGTGTAAGGTGTTTTATGTATAAGGCTTCATTTGCATGCTTCCAGTAAGCATCCACCTCAGCCCTAGGTGCATCAAGAGTATGTATCTCTGGCATTGGTGTATCTAGGACATAGAGTTTATGCTTATCGTTGATAACCCTTCTCAAAGTCCAAAACCAATCATGGAATTTTTCACATTAAGTTTGTCCTTCCTAAGGACAGATCGCAAATGACAGGTTTGTCATTTAATTCTACAAGAACAATTTTGCATTTGTCAAAATACTTTTGATTTGGTTTGATTTGATTTGAATAAATTTGACAATATTAATTAGACCTCTAATTAATTATCACTCCCACTATTTTGTTCAAATTGATAGTCCTCACATATCAATTCATAAGATTTCAATGCACAACCTTCTAGTGAGCCAAGATCCAAAATAATTAAGTTATTACTCGGGCAATGCCAGAATCCATGATCAATCATTAAGGTAGGCAACAAAAGCCAATTGCATCTTATGCAATTCTTGGATAGATGGTATGTGCAACTCTTTTCCATAGTCATTTGCATGCTTCTAGGTGCTTAATCTCATTAAGATCACCTAGTTAAGCCTGACCCAAAAGCCAACACAATAGTAATGCACCCTGCTTGGTAGGCCCACATAACTACTATCACAGTTCTAAGAGATAGACATTGCACCATGTTTGTTGTGTCGACTATTAGTTGATTAAGATTTTCATGTTTGCTAATGGAGAGCATCTTAGACTTAATATGTTATTTGAGGGATTTCTATTTTTAAATACATATACATATCTAATCACCGCATACTTATAGTATTATCATATGCATTCTCATCCCACAAACAAAAATATGAAATTGAAATATAGGCAATGGTTATGGCCATAATATTGTAATTCCTTAGAGCCATAAGGAATTACCACCACCTAAGGTCTACATCGCATGCAGAAACTTATTCTTGATGAAGATATATGCTTGAACTGATCTAGGCTGATTGGTTCAACCCTTAAATCGATTGGCTCACCTCTTGGTCAGTCAGTCGGTTGGTCTGTCTGAACAGTTGCCTAGTCTCCGGTCCAACACCTTTAGGACCCTCCAGTCGATCGTTTGGTCCACCAGCTAATCATTTCAACTCCTATCGTCAGTCCTCCCTAGTCCTCCAGCCGATCGGCTCGTCATCTGAAATGGGTGGCTCTCCTGGTGTTGAACGTCTTCTTAGTTTTAACAAGAAATTAAAACTATCCTAATGAGATTTAAAATATTACATGGTAATAGGAAAACTTCGAGTTATATTGGAGGGGAGCATAGGAAGGAGAAAAAAATATGGTTATATTTGGAAGAAGACGATAGAGGCTCGGTATGCAAACCAAGATAAACATGAATAAACAACCACACAACCATGTACAAAGATTGGGGTTATTGGCCATAACCATGCTTTACATCCAACATCAAAACCAACTTTTAGGGTGATGTGTGTAAATTGTATATATATATATATATATATATATATATATATATATATATATATATATATATATATATATATATATATAATTACAACTTTCAATTCACCTCTGACCATCAAATTAAATGTGAATAACCCGTCTTTCAAGCAAGGGGCGCTTCTGGTTCTATCTGTGCTTCAAACAATTTTGTCTTGTCCATATTACCATATCTCTAGAGTCAATCATTTTCTACGAAGAACTACTGAACTCAATCACTTGTTGTCGTTACTCAACAGTTTTATATTGAGCTCTATCCTGTAGAGGTACTCAAATTGGATTAGTGATCGATTTCTAGGTTTATATATACACACACACACACATATATATATATATATAAGTTGGGATCATATGTGGCATTTAATAGTATATATACACTAATCATTTTAAGTATTTGCATCGTATGCAATAAATACAAGATGAAAAGTAAAATATAATCATATCGATTAAGCCCAAAGCATAGTAAACTAACGTGGCTCTGATACCACTATAGGGAAATATGGCGACAAAATAGGCAGCGGAAGCAAAATTGCAACTTTCATATACTCCTTTAGATAGTAGATCACATCAATAACTATATAATGGAAAGATGGTTTCTGAGGTCATACCTGGTCCTGGAGCAAGGTTAGCGACAATCTCCTGATTGTAACGTGTGCCTTTCTTCAAATTGCACTTGGGCAATGTCTTCGTCGACCTCCTAGTTATTCATCATACACAATAGTTGATTTTATCTTCTGAACGGTAGGTAACAGCCTCTCTCCTCTATAATAGTCCACACGGACCACTGGGAACTCTTGTCGGTCTAGATGAACAAATGGGAATGAGTTGTCCCTTTCTAATTGGTGTACTAGTACCAACTTGTTCTCCCACAATTCTTCTCCCTTTATATCCCTCTCTTCATCGGGTAGGACTTTCTTGGGTTCTCCTGGTTACCACAACCAAAAAATACAACAATTGTCAGAGCTAATTGATGTGTCTGAAAAGCCCTCAGTACCTCTCTATATTTAGGAGGGACAAATCTCATCTACATCACTCCCATGTGTCACAATGCACCCAAGAATCACCTTTATGGCAACCCTTATTCAAGGTTACGGTGGATGATGTCAAAGTACACCGAACGACATGTTATGAGTGTAGTGATTTTAGGTCTAAGAACCAAAATTGCCTCCATCATTATGAGAGATGATTTTGACTACCATATGATGGTTTCCATGCATCACTCTCAAGGTGGGTTTGTCTGATATATTGTTCTCTAACAAGTATTTGTGTTTGGTTTGATATTACATATCATGACTTAATGAGATTATTTCATCATCCAACACACACTCTAGTCTTGTGTGTTATTGTTGTCAATTATCCTTCCACAATAACAACTAACTAGTGACATAACAAGAATGCATATACTCTTGACATCTGTATGATCTCATTGTTTAGGTCATCAACCCAACGACATACTTCATTAAGTAATATCATTATTTAGACATTTATTATGTTACATCATTATCTCATAACTGAATAAAATAGAATAGATTGGAATATTGCCTTTATTATTAATCAAATTATCTACAAATTATGCTATTACAATCATCATGTGATTGGCACTTTGAGCATGCATACCAACATTTGCGTCAATAGAAAATTTTTGAAAGGGCTGTGTGACGGAGATGCATAGTTGGGGTTTCACAATTGACCAGTTCTTCTATTGGAGGATGCATCTATCCGATTTAGAAGCCTTAAATGGGGCCATGGAGTAGAGTGAATACTAGATTTTTTATTCATTTGAAACACAAGAAAGATATGAAGTCCTTGAGGCTTCTTTAGTTGGGAAATCTCCAAGGAACTATTGACATGAAGTTTATCTACATGTACCACCCATTTCTTGGTAAAAATTAGTAAAGAAGGAAAAATCAAAGCCCTAATGTGACTGTCTTCTTCAATCCTGACTCCATTAGAATCTTTGAGTCTTGTAATTGTGTTCCTTCAACATCTAGTCCTTGGTAGAGAATGGAAGTTTTGTGTTACATTACCCTAGTTTGATCCAGTTGCAACATGCATGTTGATGCCACTCCATTTATTCTTTCTTGAGAATTGTGTCAAGTTGTGATTATAGATCGATCATGGTGAGCTTAATATCATCATTATGCAAGAGAGAATTGTAATAAATACCACTTGATCATGTTCATCAAGTGTTATTTGTTTCTCCCTTCTTCCTTTTTTATTGAATGTTCCCATGACATAGCAACATGTTATTTGCTTCTATTAGGAAGTCGAAAGCAACATGTTTGTAAGGTAGTGAACTGTTCCAATGATGTTGGAGGCAGTTTCTAAACATTAGTATGCTTCACATGTTGCATATGTGTGGGCATGTTGATGAATGACATTGTTTTGGGTTGCCTTTGTGACCACCAGTAGGGCATGATCTGAATGTATGTGTTTGATAGCTTGGATGGAACTTCCAAAAGCATTATAGATCCAGGCCTGGTTAACAAGGCTTTGTTTAGTCGGTCATGAAGCAGGCATTGTCTAAAGGTTATCCTCTAACTATAACCACCAAGATCGACTAGCCTACACATATCAAGAGCAACGATGAAGTCTCTTCTAGTGCAAATTTTCTCCTAAGGGAAAATAACCACATTAAATCACCTATAAAAACCCAAGGATAATGTATAGTGTTGCCATGTTGTGGAGATGGTCCAATAGGATTCATCTTCCTCCCTTTGTCATGCTAGCACAAAAAAAGGTGTATAATGTTTGTTGTTAATTTGGTAGTGGATGAATTGCTTGTTTGATGCTAAGATTTATAGGGTGGTGTTGCCTTTACAAACACCCAAATACCACCAAAAAACCTCATGGCTTCTATATGTGATTGATTCAAGCCAAGATTTTATATGTGGTATTTTTGTTAAAATCACTACATCTATGTTCATTAAGACCTAGAACATACACATGACGTTTATCTACTAACTCCTTAATTGTGTTATGGGTATCTTTATCATAGATACCTTGTATTTTCCATCTAGTCATGATCATAGAGCAGGACCGAGAAGAGTAGATGATCTTGTTGCATGTCCTTCATCTTCAAGGTCTTGCAAGAGGGATGGTTTACCTCTCTTCCTAATAGAAGATATGCTAGATTTCCCCACTTTGACCACTTTGCGGTTGCATAGATGAATGACAACTGAGTTGTTTCCATTGTGTGTCTGAGAGGTTTTTGAATTCTCACTTGCATCAACAAATCCCATATTGAAGATTGAGGTCAAGAATAGGTGATCAGCCATGTCTCTGCCCAATATAACAATGTCTCTGGTTGGTTTTGTTACAATGTGCTCAGTTTGTTTACATGAGGTATTAGCCTATGTATTTGGATGTTTAGCTAGAGATTTTTTTTGTTGCTTGTTTTGGTGATTAGCACTGGCATTTCTTCTTGAAAGGGGTTCTTGTTAATTTTCATTTGTTCCATTCAGTAAATGCCTCTAGTTACTCTGTCTACAACACTCTCTCTGGAGTTTCTTCTTCCTCGAGTTTGTAAGCTCTTGAATGAAATATGTTAGAGAGGTTTAGGTTCTTCTTGGTTTGGGTTCCATGTGCTTCTTTCTTTGTTTCCTCAAAATTGGTTCATCATGAATAGACTCAAAGAATCCTTCTCTGATTGTTCTGTGATAATCCTTCCTTCTTGTATACTTGCTTGCTTGGATGAATTTTCTTCTGTGATGCATTTCCCACAATATTTTTCAAGGTGATCAGATCTTCGACAGTGCATACAAATGAAAGGAATACTCTCATATTCAATTGTGTATTTGATCCCACGGATTGTGATAATGGGGATCAAAGGTTTGTCCATAATTATTTCCACTATAATTTGTGTAAAACTTCCCCTTGTTTGTATATTGGTGTCGAGATCAACTGTGATCGTCTTCCCCCAACATGTCCCATGTTTCCTCTAGGATAACTTCTTGGTATAGATGTTTTGGCAGACTACACCCACACAACCATTTTGGGAAGACTTGTCAACTCCAGTGAGAAGATGAGATCCCAACTTGGACTGTGAGATACGATATGAGGATTGTTCAGGAGGTTGTTTCACGGGTGTTGATGTAGTCCTCTTTCTAAAGTTGTACAATGTAGTAGTCAATAGCAACGTCAATCAGACTGAAGCTCCCTACATGTTTACTAAGTAAGCAAATTCTATCTCAAGGAGTCAAAAATATGATCTCTTCAAGAGTAGTTTGACAACCATAGTGTATTGCCAATGTTTGTGAATTTCATCTAATGCCTCAATTTTTAGATCAAAGGATGGGTATCCATTAGAAAATTATTGTGGTATTCTACATCAATCTTGATGCAATGTGACTTTCATCATTCAGCCTCCCAACTCTGTCTCTACAGGACTACATAGGGCCTGCTTCATAGTCCATATCTCCTTGAGTGTTTGGGTTTTGCTTGAACCCTTGTAAGTGTGGAAATTGATATCTATTGGTATCATGTAGATCGACATTCATGGCATGGTTGTTAGGGATTGACTTGTATGATTCCTTATGTCAATTTACACTAGATGAACTCTTATAGAGCCCATGGAGATGGTGTTTTGCCTCTGTGGGTCATCGTCGCCTTCCTCATCATAGTCACTAGATCCATCCTAACAGCCTCCAGCTTTTTCCCTAGTTCGCCCTAAGGTTCAGCTTATCATGTCCATCTAATGATAGAAAAGTTTTAATCTTTCCACTTTGACACTTCCAAGATCTATTTTTTAGTTTGGCCAACTCAACCTCAAGGTTATGGTCTCTGATTGACTATAGAGAATCAATGTGAATCAAATATGTGAGAAAATAAACTGAACTTAGGAGATTAGCATTTATTGTAGAGAATTCACTATCACGCTTAACAGCTTGGCCTCCTGTGGGTAGTGACCTAGAATTGTGTCATGAATCATGAATAAAATCTACAATACATGGATAATCCTCATTAAAATAAGTATTTGGATCTTTGCATTGTTCAAAAAATTGAATTAGTCAAATATTTCCTGGACTAGTGGACCCTAGACTATTTGCTTTCATGTGGCTTTGTTTATTTGAATCGGTTGCTTATTTGAATGGGTAGTGGATGCTCGGAGGAGATGAAGTCTTCAATGGAATAAATCCTATGGAGGGAAGGCTTGTGGTAGTGGAAAGAGGTTTTCTTAAAGTTGCAAAGATAGGGGTAAATAGGTGTGTCATCTGCAGGGATTCAAAGTTAGTAGATAAATTTATTTCGGGAAATTAGGACACATGTGCAAGATATAGAACTTTAGTGGGAAGCATAAGGAGGAAGTGAGGAACTTTTGAGGATTGCAAAGTAGAGTTTTGTGGCAGAGGCAAACAAGTCAGTATACAAGATGATGAAATGGTTTCTCAAGCAGCCAAACCCAAATATAAACTCAAGAGGAGTCCCCATTAACTGACTTATTTGAATAACTCAGTGACCCAGCCCGGGAAAGAAGAAGGTCAAGTCCTATTCATATTGACTTTCTTAGTAGTTTCCCCCTTTCTCAACTCAGAGAAAGCCTGGCAATGTAGCAGATTCTCAGCATCAAATATAGATGTTCATATATGAAAAAATCGCATCGGATTATGGAGAGAGAAATATTAGCATTAAATATGAAAAAAGAGAATATTGTTTTACTCATAACTTTTAAAGCTTAATTTTTAAAAAAAATAAAACCATTGGATTTTTATAAAAAAATACTTTCAAATAAGACTAATTTTGATATACTTCGAAGAAAAAAATGGGAGACGTGTATTGCTCTCTTCTCTCGTATGCTACAAATATTTTTAAGTATAGTACCAATGTGTACTTCTCTCACACTGTATAAATATTTTTTAGTATAGTACTGATGTTTACTTATTTCTTCTCTTTTTCTTACTTATCTCCTCTTTTTTCTATACTTCTCTCCTTTTTTGTATTTGAAAAACATTTTAGTACAATACTAATGTTTACTTCTCTCTTCTTTCTTTCCTAGTTTCTCTTTTCTCTATATTCCCCCCTCTTTTTTCGTATTCTACAAATGTTTTTAGTACAATACTTACACTAAAGTTATCTCCTCTCTTTTCTACTTCTCACCTCTCTTTCTTTATACTTCCCTCATTTTTGTATTGTGCGAATGATTTTTTCTAACGCTTATTTTTCTTCTCCCTTTTCCTATTTCTCTCCTCTTTTTATACCCCCTAATGTTTTTCAGTATAGTATTAGGGAAATAGAAAATAAATAAGAGAAGTAAACATTTATATTGTATGACAATTGTATTAAAAAATTTGTACAATACGAGAGATAAAAATATGTCTCTCGTATTATTTTTTTCCAAAGTATGTCAACATTTGTTCTATTGAAAAGTATTCCTTATAAAAAAGTCTAATGCTTTTTATTTCGACAAAAAAATCATTAAGGATTGAAAGTTATGAGCAAACTCTCTCCTCTTTTTTATGTTTCTCTCCTCTCTTTTTACTTCCTCTCTCTTGTCTACTTTTCTCTTTTTTCACTTTTCTCCTATTTTTAATTTCTCTCCTCTTTTTCTATTTTCCTCATTTTTCTTACTTCCCTCTTCTTTTTTCTATTTTTGTACAATTTAATTTTTATATTTTTCTCCTCTCTTTTTCTCCCTTTCATACTTCTATCCTATTTATTTTGTTGCATGAAAAAATAGTGTTAAACAGAATCTATTACATATGGAGTAAAATGTTCTAGGAAACAAGGGAGGTTGCCCACTTTCCCATGTCCGGATGGGCGAGCAGTTCACCCTCCGGTTACTCGTAGAATTTTTCTGTCAAAATTAATGCCTAGTAGATGAGGTACCCCTTTTGGCAGTGTGTTTGTGGACTTCTTAATAATGTGGAATTCCACTACACTCTACCACACACTCTCCAGTGTCAAAATGTAGCAAACACTTGGCATTAACGAGCAAATAATGATACTTCTCTTAAAATCCCCAATGAAGGGACCCAGGTTCGACTCTAGGCAAAAACCCTCGGGGTACAATAAAGGCCCCACGTTACTGAGCGTGTCGCGGTGCCCCCAAGTACGTGGTTGGTTCTGGGATTTACCCTTGACTGGTGGGGTCCAATAGTGGCCGATCCCGGGAAGGGTTCTTCATTATCAAAAAAAAAAAACTGTTTGAATTTGAAGCTATTCGAGAGAAGATAAATACGGATCTATCCCTGTATCGAAGAATAACAATATTGCTTACGTCTTTTTTGGTGGGGCGGTGTTGCATTCCCTGCACTTATGATTTAAACAATAAATTACACAACTCATAGAACCTTATTCGCTATGTGTTTCTATAAAAAATTAAGGTTAACAACATTATACTTTACGAGCACCAACAAATTACGTAAACACAACTCATATAACCTTATTCACTATGTATTTCTATAATAAAAAAATTAAAGGTTTACAACATTATATTTTATGAACACATCCATAATAGACTGGATGGATTGATTCAAGAAAAGGTGCAAATCAAACCAATTTGTTCGAATTCAATTCAACCTAACAAGCTCTAATTAAATCCCTTACACTAAATGGTCGTGTGGCTAAATATTACGTGTAGCAAGGTAGTTATTTGTCTGCGTACCAGAAAACTAAGAACATACAAGTCTGCGACGCCTATCCATCGAAACAAAATCCACAACATTAAGAAGTGCCTGATAAACGGTTTTAATGGGTAAACTGGGCACCCGGATTTGGATTTGTAAATCCGACAAAGGCAAATCGTATCACATGGGCTAAATAATTCCCGTTTCGATAAAAGCGGCCCAGAAGTTCATTAATATATCAACTCAATCACGAAAACAAGGTAAACAAAACCAACGAGCGAAGCAAATACAAATATGATGTTTCAAAATGAAAGCCTTGAGCGTGTCAAAATTCTATCTGAAATTAACTAATGAAAGTGGTCCGTTGTTTATTGGGAACAGGTCTTGGCAGGAAATAACAAAAGAAAACTCTGTTTAAGTAGCATGATTGTGTTAGGCACTATAACACTAAGGCTTGATTTGACAACACGTTTCCAATGAGCGCTATGCATATCTGACAAGCCATCACGGATAATCTGTTCAGTCTGGGGCCAACGGCTGCCATGGCTGAAACAGACTGTAAAAACAACAGGAGGAAGAGGAGCTATAGCCAATCACCTTGTTTCTGGAAGTATTTTTTGTTGCTCACATTTGACCTTCGCCCTTCTACCGGTGATCGAACCGAAACGTGTGCGAAACGGTTCCTGAATGTCATTGAAATTTGGCACACAAAAAATGCCAACATTGTCCATATAGACAGACGGCAAAGTTGAAAATGGGTAAATTTTAAGATTCAGAAACTTCGACAAACACCAAGATGCCAGACCGGTCCAATAAAAATATAGGAAAAGTAACTTACCTAGATGTCAACCAACTTCAACGACATTGTTGTTACAATAGTGGAATTGCTTTGCTGCTACTTCTATCTTGGGAAAAAAACACATATTGAAGTTTAATATAAGTATCTTTATTGGGTTTTTTTAAAGCTAAAATCTACATCATCTAGCCATCCGCTACTAGATCTAACTTTTACTTGCAAGGTTTGGTGTGAATTTAAGTCATCCAATACCATTTCACCATGTTTACCCAATGTGAATTGTCTTGAATATCTTCATGTCTTGTGTTGCATAGCGTTGAGTTTTACTCATAAACCTCCTCAAAGTTTACACAAACTTCCACTTCCACACCTATGTAAGCAAACTGATGTCGGCATCATATGCCATCAGTGGTGTAGCCCCACGGCGGCACAGGTGGGCATGGGCCCCATCTATATTCGTCAAAATGTACAATGATCAAGGTATATTTGTTACAGATTTCGAAAAAATTGCATGTAATATGATGTCTTGTGCCCTATCCTTTCACCTGCAATAACAAGGTGCCCACCCTTTGGGCAAGTTCTGCCTCCGCCACTGTATGCCATGCTAGGTGCATGTGTAGGCATGAATCAAGATGGATAGATTTCTAATGTCATTCCATCCACCACAAAATTGAGTTCAAAACTTTTGTAAAACAAAATTGAGTTCAAAACTTTTGCAAATTGTTGTGAAAGTGAAAATCAGCGTTCTGACAAATCTCGAACAATGATCAATGGCTCCAGCAATTACTGCACCAAGGGCTAGAAATCTGAATAGCCATGGGCACGTTGCCCACCCTCCATCAGTTGTCCTCTGGGCACCTTGCCCAACCTCCATCAATTGTCCTCTTGAAGACTCGTGGCATCCGCGTGGGAAAAAATCTTCTTGAGTCAGGATTACTAATGAAGCAGTTGTATACTCTACATATACATAATTTTGCAGTAGTCAGGATTGCTGATGAAGCAGTTGTATGGATAATTTTTTAGTATCATTGGGCTTTTCTTAAAAAGTAGTATGTTCTTAATAAGAACAGAAATAAGTATAACATTTAGTGGCATGACTAGCACAGCATACTGCCATGTTATATTGATTTGGATTTTTGGGACCTGGTGATCAAGACAAATATTACAGGTTTCAAGCAGAGAAACCAATGCTGATCTTTTCTTGACCATGTTAATCTACAAGAAACATGTCAATGAGTTGTGATATTGTTTTGATTTGGTAGCAATCAACTGGCAATCAGTTTAAATAGCTGATCTATAGATCTAAGGCTCCATTAAGCATTAATGGAAGTATTTCCACCAACAACTATGCTACTGATAATCGAAATCCCTAAGACAAAGCAACATACAAAGCTAGATATTCAAAATTTGGACGAACAGGTCATCACCTGACAGGCTGGCACGGATATAATGACATTTGTTGAGTCATACATGACAAATAGTGTAATACCAATAAGACATTAAGCATTTTGTACAATAGGAATAGTTGTATCTGTAAATCATTGTGCGCACTTGATAAGTAATTGTTATGACAACAGTCAAAGCCTCAATGCACTATGTTAGTATTGGCAGTATAGTTGATAAGAACTTTTTGAAAATGACATCTAGTTTGTCTTTTGAAATATTGTATTTTACCCAAAAGCAGTTAAAGCATATTTATTATTTTATGACTGCCCTCAGCTAGACAGTGATTACATTCATTCATAGTTGTTCAGGCGCCACCTAGGCAGCTAAGCGCCCAAGGAGAATCCACCTAAGCCGCCTACCTAAAATGGGAATTGGGTGCCTGGGCGACGCCTAACACTGCCAGGGCAGGCACCTAGGAGCACCTACAGTACCTAGTCGGATTTTTGGGGGAATTTTTTTATTTTTAGTAATGTCTTTAACATATGTTTTGACATATCTAAGTATTTTTCATTCATTTTTAGGCTCTTACCCCACTATATAAACAAAGAAAATACCTTATATGTGCACTATATTGTTATATATATTATATATGGAATGTAGAAGATAAGAAATAGGCCATGCACCAATGTTCAAAATTTCGACGAAATTGTCGAAATTTTTGGCGAAATTTCTGTTTCTGTGGCAATCGGACATCGAAATTGACTAACGAAACTATTGAAACAGGCAGATCATTGATTTTTTTTATTACTTTTTATATACTATGTACTAGCTAGAGCATATTTTTTGCACAGTTTTGTGTCTTTAATTCTATATATTGTGCTTGCAAACTATAATGACTTAGTTCATTAATTTTGCCATTGAAAATTGACATCAAAAATCCCCATCGAAATGCCCATCGAAACAGTTCAGGGTCATTCACTAAAAAATAACGAGACCCCACCCCCACATATCCAATATGAAATATTATTACATATTTGAGTAGATCTACACTAGTAGATCATTCTGGTAAAATTTCATAAATTAATTTGTTTATTTTGCCGTCAAAATGCCATGAACGCATTTATCGAAATTTCTGCCGAAATGTGTTGAAATTTCTGTTTCTGTGGCCACCGACACGGCATCGAAATCGGACATTTTCTTCCTTGCCATGCACCCAGGCACCCGCCTAGGTAGGCTAGGTGCCCAGCCAAGCCAAACCACCGCATGTCCTCCTTGACTACTAAGCATATATTAATACAAAACACTAAACTATGAATATGGTTTATTTCCTATATGTTTACTTGTAACGAATATTATAATTAAGAAAATGATTGACAAACAACTTCATCTAGTACCGTATGCAACAAGATGAATTAAATATATAATTTGCTTCAGTTAACAAACAAGATCGAAATAGATCACATAAGGCTATACTTCGTAATATAGTCGGATTTATAGTTATGAATAATCATAGTTTTCAATTTCAAAAGGTAATTGGCAAAAGTTAATGCAGGACAAGCTCTGCCTATGAGTAGTTATGAACACAGACATCATCCTGTGTTGCTTAGGCTTTATTCGGCTTGCTTTATTATGATGTTTTCCTTTTATTTGTGTGCTCTTTTATAGCTAAGTGATTTAGTCCCACATTGGCTACCCCCTGTTCCGCCTTGCTTTGCATGCTTATATAAAGGTTGTATTACATCATTACTTTTGACACCTTGATGAGTATGAATGGTATTGCAACTTATTTTTATTAAACCACGTAATAATTAGGCTTTACACTAGTTGGTATGAGATCCTAACTCTACCCTCTCTTAGGGCCATGCCCCATAGCCGCGTTCAACATATGAGTCATCATCCCCACTCCACCACAACCGAACCCTAGGCCTCCTTAGAGTTTGGGTCTTGTAATCCTGCTTCCTCTCCTTTTGCCCGCCACCCTATCTTCATTGCTACCTTTCTTCCCCCTTGGGCATCATTTCCACCAACAACCTGACGTCAGCACTGTAACGTCCCCGATTCAACCACCTGATTTTCTTCCTTCGAAAATCAAATAGCTAAATCTGAGCCGTTAATATGGCACCAAGAATCAAAGCACGGGAGTGAGATAAGCAATATTTTATTTCAAAATATTACACCCTTACAAAAGGTAGATTTACATTATCTCCTGTATCAATAAAAATGATACATGAGTTTAAAATTAAGCTTGATCCGCCTTTGATTCTTGATGCCCTTCAGGATCTTTTCAAGATGAGTCTTCCACAAGGAAAGGTCTCTTATAAATAATATAACTTGCAACATGGAAGAATATGTCGCAGCCCAAGTGGGAGAGTATGGGTTAGACAATTGTCTAAGTATGGAAAAATAGAGATAAGCAGCAAGACACTATTACTATAACTGTATTCTTAATGTATTACTCAGATAACTAAAGTAACAACAGTCCAAACCAAAATTATTGACCATCTACTAGCATGAAGCATAAGGAATGTGTATGTACATATATTTATAAAACATTTATCAGATGACAACTATATCAAAATGTTAGACCGATATTGTGCAGCATAATCAGTATTATTGGTATAATGATAACAAAAAGGGAGACTTTATTCCATAAACGAGTTTAACTACAACTCTCAGAGAAGGTATCAATTCACCTTGGGCAACTGGCCTGCAACCACAAAAACTTGCTTAGCCAAGACTTTAGTCCATTAGGGTCACCAAAACACCTGTAAGTACCCTGGCACACCCCCAGCCACTCGCGCACACTGCATGCTCTATTCAATGAATCAGATTACCACATGCAGCCACCGGTCGCCTTTCCAAGACCAGAAGAGGGTGCTCCTTACACAAAATGCCACTTGAATAATCATTAGTTAGCATGCTTAATCTTTGCAGGAGATTATTCCCCATTACTAACTTGATCATGCCTGACTCTACATGACCAACCCAAGTGTGGGCCTGAGTATGGTAGAGCATTATACTCATCCATCCCCGACTCCAAAGGACTTAGATCCGGATCCCAAATGTATCAATCCCCGGCCAAGACATGCCGACTCTGTTACCAACACATCTCCCAATATGAATTTTAGAATCAAAAGGACATCATCAATGATATACAACTATTTGATGGATATTCAGAGTTGGAGAGATCAAAAGGTAGTCAAGTAAATGAATCACTGATTATTATTTCACTATGAAACCTAAAATGTAAACTTGTGGGATTGTGGTTTTGAATCAGACAAGTCTATGGCCAGGAGTGTGCAAGAGGTTAGGGAGTCCCCCCGTGCGAACACGGAACCAATTAAATAACCTTTCCTCTTTACTGGCTACAAACATCAGTGAAACAGGCTCCTAGTCACCTTAGAAGTGTCTGATAGAATTCCACTTCCCAACAATATCACATGACACAATTAATAGAGAGAAATAAAGGAAAAGGGAACCAAAAGACAATAGGACTAGAATCCAAAGAAATGCTTGATTATCATCTAAAGCCTTTAAAGTTAATTTTAAAGGATAATATGGACGAATATATGGAAGTCATACCTAGCTTATTAATAAAGAGGTTGTGTATAGTTGATCACTTATTCATTCTTTAGGAAAGTATATGAAGTATACTATACTCTTACTGCATATAATACCAAACCATTCTATACCATACCTTTTATTGATGTTGATATAATAGATTACAATAGGAATTGAATATCATATTAAACAATAATAAATTGTACTTTTTGGATGATAAAATGTGGGAACCATACCTTTAGATGTACATTGATGAATAGTTTCCACAAGACCATAGCATCATTAAATATATCCAGTCTTGATATATTTCGGCAACATTCTATTGCATTTTCCATTACCTCGATCATCGTTCCTAGCTAGATCAACTTCTAGGGTTTCTCTCACTAGGGTAGAAGAGAGATGGCTTATATATTCTTAGAGAAAGGATATTTTGGAAGACATAGTATTGGGTTGCTCTTACTATGGTGGAGGAAGGAGGTAGTAGGTTTCTATAGAGAGAGTATTTGTTGGGAGGTGGTTCCTTTCACTAACATAAAGAAAGAGAGAGTGGTTTGCTAATCTAGACAGAGATTGGAGGTTTATGGTGAAGGAGATGGGAAAGGAGGGAGAAGGGACGTTCACCTTTGATTTGGGATGAAGAGGAGAGAACTTATGCTTATGGTGGGGTGGATGGGGGCTCTTTATATAGGAATGGTGAAGGGTAGCATGGTCCTAATAGAAAAAAGTGTGTGGATGACACATGGGTGCAAGGTGTCATCTTTAGGTGGATGCTTACTAGTTAGGTTACACATGGATGGTTAGGTGTCATCTCAAGAATTGCTAGATGACACATGGAAGCATATGTGTCATCTCAAGATAGCTATTAAAGGGTGGTTGACACATGGCAGGATAGGTGTCAACTTTTGGAGGTGTTAGGTGTCAAGGAAAGGAGCATGCCACTCATCTACTTGCTTCACCAACTAATGTGCTTTCTCAAGCTACCTACTTGCTACCCAGCTACATGCTTGCCTCTATAAGCAACTTGCTTGCCACCCAGCTACCTGCTTGTGTGCTTACCCAACAATATATATTTTTTTTCCAAAATTTGGCAAAAGTACCGCAATTATGTTTTCAATATTTAAAAGCTTTTAAATTAATCAAAATGAGTTATTTTAATATTAAAATTGATTTTACAAAAAAATCCTCAAAGAAGCTTGTTTTTATGAATAGCTCTAAATAAGGAGTTTTAACTTAAGCAGGAGATCAGGATGTTACAAGCACAGTTGCCATTGCCACCTGATGTTGTCTCTGCCACCTATTGCCGCTTGCCACAACCACCACAGGCCGCTAGTAGGCAAACGACCTAAGGAAAAATTGTTGCTTCACCCCTCAACTCAGCGCGGAGTTGGATCTGTGGGTTGGGGGACACACATCACACTTAGAAGGGAGACTTCAACTTCCAAAAACAACAGATTCAAGGAGACAATCGAATCAACTTCGTTTTAAGTAGGATCTTTCCTATGTTTGCCATACCTTTGCTTATTTATTGTAGCTTTAGCACATTCGCAACAGGTCCATAGGTTGTGAGTTTTCAAACCCCACTGAATATTTACCTACGCCCTATTTTTTGCAAGAATTCCTTGTTCGGTATGCATATTTACTTTCATATCAATCTGTTTCATTGATTTTTGGAATTGTGTGGATACATCTATAGAACAGAATTATTATTTAGACTTGTAGCATTTTTGGAAACCTCTTTGTGCAAGTTACAATGTCAGGCAATCGCCATGCCTACCCAGTTTACCCAAGCAGAGTGTCATTACAACCCACCAACCTTCTCCCAAAGCTTTTCAAGCCCAGCCGTTATATACCCTTGACATATTGGGGAAAAGTTGTTGGTTCTATTATGACCGAGATGCGCACCAATCACGAAGTATATATTCTTCACCCTAGCTGGTCATCTGCTCCATACCTAAGGTATGGTATTCACCCAAGACAATCAAGACGACCACCATATCAATGAACCTGATCCCTACTCCATACTCTTGTTATGAGGAACCTTTCACAGTCCCAGCCTCCCCACTTATGACGACTTACAGCCAACCTAATCATTATACACCCTTGTTTGTCGCTCCTTAGACCCACTATGGACTTCCCTTGCCTCCCGCTTGTTGTGTTCCTCATTCTGTAGCCCTTGCACGCCTATACCCCCACTGGCTGGAAACTTTCCCCTCGTCCCCTAGGGTCCACCTACTGGACCCGGACCTTGTTTTCACCCTCCCCGTCCTGATGCTTTCTGAGGCCTAGCCATGTGACCTGTGTTCCCTCCCAACCATTATGGCCATTACTACCCTGACCACCACCCACAAACTCACAGTGATATTCTCACAGTTAAGGTGGAGGCTCCAACTTTTGGTGGCAAGCTTTATCCGAACATGTTTCTCGATTGGATTGTCAATATTGAAGATTATTTTGACTAGTACGCTATGACATACGTCTAAGGATTTGTTTTACAACAATGAAATTTTAGTGTTCAACCAAATGTTATTGGCAAGACCTTCAACATGACATAGTGTGTTTGGGTCAACCTCCCATCATGTTTTGGGATGAGATGAAGACAAAGCTACATAAATGATATGTTTATATCCAATATCAACCACAACTTCATTCTGATTGGATGAACCCATAGTTTAAAATGTCAATTTTGACACCGTTTCCGATGGTCAAGAAACAGAAATTTCCACCAAAATTTTGATATTTCCGTTTATTTTGACACAAGATTTCAATGATTTCGATGACCAAAGAAAGGAATTGAGTCATTAATTTTTACCATGATGATCTGCGTACATGAATACACCTAATTATGCAAAAATATCATATGTTGGTATAGGGTGGGGGGCTCCTACATTTTTAGTGAAAATATACAAAACTGTTTCGACCAGGATTTCAATCATGCAATGTATACACACATATTCTTATGAAATAACATGTTACATCTTATATTTTGGATTCAATTAATTGAGGGTCTCCCACATTTTTTAAGGATTTTTAAGATTTCTTTTCAATTTTTTAATGAAATTACAAATTAGAAAATTCGACAATTTGGCATATGTCCATTTTGATGTCTGATACCGGTCGAAACTGAAATTTCGCAATTTCGGCCAAAATTTTAATCCATGGATGAACCTAAGCCAGAGATCAATGTTAGTCTATGACTACATGGAAAAAATTGAAGCAACATAAAATTGTTGTGTTTGCAACGATTCAGACTGGCAACTAACCGCTTGCTTTGTGAATTGCCTGCAACTTGATATTTAAACAAACTTGAATCATAGAAATATGATTCTCTTGACGACACATTCCACCATGCCCAAAAGATTGAGATGTAAATGTCGATGAATCTCATGGCTCCTTTTCTCATTTTGGACAACAAATTCGTTCCACCAATAAGCCTTCTACTATTGTCTTATTCTTTTTGTCCTCTACCATAACCCCTCGCCAGAGTCCTCAGCCCCTTACTCTACTAAGGGTAAGGAGGTAGTGTCACCTCATCCCACCCTCCTCTGCAAGGTTGTGAATGCTTTCATTGCCACAACACACTTCATTCGGTTGCCCAATGCCAATGACGAGCTTCACTCATGTCATCCGACTCTCCTAACACCACTCATGAGGATGGCATCGAGTATGAGGATGAACTACCTGCCTATGAATCTCCAGATGATGATGCCAGTTATGATTTGACAAACTATGGCC
Source organism: Alisma plantago-aquatica (assembly GCA_963693085.1). Lineage (NCBI taxonomy): Eukaryota > Viridiplantae > Streptophyta > Magnoliopsida > Alismatales > Alismataceae > Alisma > Alisma plantago-aquatica. Next base: position 1,468,230,494 of record OY856409.1, on the reverse strand, counting down.
ACGAGTGTACTTGTTGTCCCTTTTATGGGGACAAATGGAAACGCACCAAACCTTCTTCAAGCACGCTTGTGAAAATTGCAAGCTCCTCATTGATGCTGGCAATTATCAGAACATCATCTCGCCCTATGGTCTCAAGTGCATGGAGTTGCGCCCAGAGCCCTATCCTCGGCCACACAAGGTACACTAGGTGAACCATATTAGCATGTTGATCCTTCAATGTTGCCTTCTACCCATTACTCAGGGTACTTATCTAGCCACATTTGGTGTGATGTGACATATATGGATGACTTGGATGCCCGAAATGAGGGTCGTTCAAATGTTTACACCTTCAAACACAAAGGCAAACACATCCAATTTGCCCCTACTCATTTCATCTCTCCACCAAAAATGGGTAAAAAGTAAAATTAAACCCCCAAAACTTGAAAACCCAGCACTCTCTACATCTTGTCACCTACATAGAACTGGAAGAGGCCAGATATGAATTCGGATGCACGTACGTGTTATACATCAAAGAAGCCACCCATGTCCGATTTTCAATCCCCCCAGCTAAATTTTTCTCCCTTCTCAAAATGAGTTCAAAGAGACAACACCCACTGAGCTCCCTAATGAGCTCCCACCTTTGTATGATATTTATAGAATAGAAGAATCTTTATTTGATGTGTCCAAACCAAGTACAATGCTCTCTCTTTTATAGGATAAGAGAGTCAGTAAGAAACATAACTAGGCAATATGGGCTAAAGGAAAACCTTAAGACAGGACAAGTCTAAAGCATATAACAAAACACATAACATAGAATAATGCAATGAAGCATATATACTAATACTCCCCCTCAAGCTGGAGCATAGATATCAATCATGCCCAGCTAGTCCACCATGGTAGTGAATCTTGTTGGGAAGAAGCTTTGTGAAGATATTTGCTACTTGATCAGAAGTATGAGTATATGGAGTAGAGATATTGTCAGATAAGACAGTTTCTCGAACAAAATGGCAATCCACCTCAATCTGTTTTGTGCGCTCATGAAATGTTGGATTGTTGGCAATGAATATAACAGCTTCAATATCACAGTAAATAGGAATAGGATCATAATCAGAAATGTCAAACTCCTTCAGAAGACCACGGATCCCACAATAGTTCACAAGTAGTATGAGCCATAGCTCTATACTCAGCTTCAGCACTAGAACAGGCAACCACAATCTGTTTCTTGTTGCGCCAAGTAGCAGATTACCTCCCACAAAGGTACAGTAACCAGATCTAGATTTGTGATCTATCTTACTACTTGTATAATTCAAATCAAAATATCATGTGATTTTACAATGCCCATGTCCTCTGTAGAATAGCCTTTTCCTGAGAATTTTTCATATATTTCAAAATATGACGCACTGCATCCCAGTGGCACTGCCTGAGTTTGTCCAAATATCTACTGACTAAGTCAACTACAGAAGATATATCAGCCCTTGTAATAGTCAAATATATAAGTTTACCTACTAATCGACAATATTGTGGGTTATCAGGGTATGGAGGAGAAGTTTCATCATCCTAGTTAGTATTCGTCTAAGGGAGTAGCATTAGGTTTTGCAACAAGCATGTGTGTTTCTGAAAAAAGATCCAGAACATATTTCCTTTGTGATAAACAAATACTTGAAGTAGAGTGAGAACCTTCAATACCCAGAAAATATCTCAATTTTCCCAAGTCTTTAGTGATAAAATGTTTTCCAGGTATTCTTTAGTAGCTTGGATGCATGCTTGATCACTCCCAAAAAAGATGATATCATCAACATAAACAATCAGAATTACAAGGCCAAAGGAAGTTTTCTTAATAAAGATAGAGTAATCAGAGTAAGAGCGACAGAAGCTAAATTTCTGAAGAATATTACTCAGTTTGTCAAACCAGGCATGTGGACTCTGTTATAATCCAGAGATAGCTTCGTGTAACCTACACACGTTAGAAAACTCCCCGCGAGCAACAAATCTAGGTGGTTGCTCCATGTATACCTCCTCATGCAGGTCACCATATAAAAAGGCATTTTTAACATCTAATTGAAACAGGGGCCAATCGCAGTTTACAGCCACAGAGATAAGAACACGAACATAATTCAGGCATGCAACAAGAGAGAAAGTCTCAAAGTAATCAACTCCATAGGTTTGAGTATAGCCTTAGCGACAAGACGAGCCTTCAATTGTTCCATTGTTCCATATGGTTGATACTTTAGAAAGATCCAGCAACAACCTACAGGAGAGCAAACGACAGGATCATCAACCAAGTCCCACGTATGTCGATCAGTAAGGGCATGCATTTCAGTGTCCATAGCCTGGCGCCATGCTAGATGTTGTAAGGCCTGAGCAGCATTCTTAGGAATAGAGACAGCAGATAAAGTCGAGGTAAAATTGGCAAAGTTTGTGCCCAGGTTAGCAGTAGAACAAATTTCCAATAGGGTGCAAAGTGCAAGACCGGGTTCCTTTATGTAGACCAATCAGAACATCCAAGTCAGAAAATACCTAAGGTTAAGGATGATCTGTCGAAGAGGATGGAGGAACTGGTGTAGGAGTAGCCATGGAGGGAGTTGTAGCTTTTTGTCTTCGTTGATACACTTTCAGAGGAGGGGATGGTACAACATTAGTAGACAACAAGTCAGTTTTAACTGACACATATAGAGGTGTCTCACTCAACAAATCTGATGACAGATGACAACCTGCTGCAACATAGAATGGCATATGCTCAAAGAAGATCACATCGGCATTGACAAACCATTTCTTTGTAGAGGGATCATATCACTTGAACCCAATCTGAGTTTGAGAGTAGCCCAAGAAAATACATTTTGTAGACCCCAGGTCAAGCTGAGTTTAATAAGGACGTAAGTTTTTGACAAAGCAAGTGCTTCCAAAAATCTGAGGCGTAGCAAATAGAGGGGCATCAGGGTACAAGATTTGATAAGGCACCTGATTGCGAAGGACAGAGGAGGGCATGCGGTTGATAAGATAATAGGTAGTGGAGAAAGCTTCTAGCCAAAAAGTTTTGGGTACATTATAGTGAAAAAAAGAGTGCGGGCAACATCTAGGAGGTGCAAATTCTTGCACTCAGCAACCCCATTTTGTTGGGGCTGTATGAACAAGAAGTTTCATGAATAGTACCCATTTTGCAACAAAACTTGCTGACAGAAGATTGCACAAACTCTAGGGCATTATCAGTACAAAAAAAATGATGGGTGTGTCAAACTGTGTATGGATTTCAGCAAAAAAGGAGGTGATAGTATTTAGCATGTGAGATCGATCTTTAAGTAAAAACAGCCATGTAGTTCTAGAAAAGTCATCAATAAAGCTCATAAAGTACCGAAATCCAGATGTACTCGGAACGGAACATGGACCCCAAGCATCAGCATGCACAATATCAAAAGGTTTTGATGAACGAATACATAGTTTTTTTTAAAACTGGCACGAGTTTGTTTGCCTAGCTAGCAAGTTTCACAATGAAAAACAAAATCAGAAATTGTAGGAATTAAATGTTTCAATTTGGCAATAGATGGATGGCCCAGTCGATAATGCCATTGTAGACTTGTCACCGACGTAGTCCGCGGAGCAGTAGGCTTAGACGTATCCAAGTAGTATAATATGTCTGGTTCCTCATGGCCCGAACCAATCCTCATCCTTGTGTGGAGATCCTGAAAAACAACACCATTCGGGTCAAGGGTAATAGAGCACCGAAAGTTGTTCACAGTACGACTAACATATAGCAGATTCAACGGAAATTTAGGGACATATAGGCTTGAGCACAATAAGAGTTTGCCAGGAGTCCTATGTCATAAACAGGAGTCTGAGAGCCATCAGCAAGGTAACAGGTGGAACAACAGTAGTTTTATGGAGTTCTGAAAATAAAGCAGAATTTCTAGAAATGTGGGAGGTGGCGCCAGAATCCATCACCCATTTATTTTTACCAGAAGATGCAGAGGAGGCAAGAAGTGTAGACCGCCGTCAGCAGAGGCATCAGTAGTGGAAGAATGGAGACAGGCCTGAAGCAGCGTTTCAAACTCAGAGCGAATCCAATCCGCAAATGGCTAGGACGATGAGGATGAGGTAGAATCAGGTTGATTTGTAGTGACCTGATTCACCATGCAGGCTTACCATGCTTGATCCAACAACGATGTTCAGTATGGTTTGTGCGCTTGCAGAAATGACAGTAGCGGCGTTCAGAAGAGGACAGACCTTGACCAGATGATGAAGAACCACGACCAGGGCCAGCAGCATAGCGACTACGACCAAGACCTCGGCCTCGGCCATGACCACAGGAGGAGTCTCCTGAGCGAACAGCTAGAGCAACAGCAGTGAAGTAGTCGGGTGACAAAGGCGAGACAGACAGGAGCCACTGGACCCATTTCAGGACATCTCATAGAGTAGGCAATGGGTCGATGGACAGGATCTGATCGACGATGCCAGAGAATGAGTGTGGAAAGCCAGCAAGGAATTGCACTACTTGAAGTACATTGCATTGGTGTTGTATTTCTGTGATATCAGTAAAGAGGGGGTGATAAACTTCAAACTCGTCCAAAGAGTGCAGCATTGATTATATTAATCTTCCACAAATTCATTAGCAGAATATTCCTTTTTAGCCAGGTGTTTGAAAATTTAAAACACTTTCTTCAGGTTTTGCTAATGAGAGTAAACATGTGAGAGTTGATCCCACATGGCTTTGGCAGTCCGAAGGCGAGAAGCGACTGGCTGATTTTGGGCTCGACATTGTTGACCATCGAGGTCATGATGTCGGAGTCCGCCTTAGCCCACAGATCGTAGGTTTGTTTAGTTTTGTCATCAACATTATCAAAAGATACAGTTGAGGCATCAGAAGTGAGATGTGAATAATGACCATGAGCTTTGATATAGAGCTTGAAGGCTACAGACAAAGTGTGATAGTTGGAGCCATCAAACTTCACAGTAGTGACGCATAGCATCCGAAGCGAATCAGCGGATGCCATCAGAAAGATATGTAGAAGGATGGATATGTCATAATGAAGCAGCAGTAGAGAGAAGGACCCAACTCAGAGGCAGCAGCAGTAGTCAAAGCAGCAGCGGTAGCAATAACCCAATTTGTAGGCAGCAATAGATCTAGATCTGAAGAAACCCACAACGGGGCAGTAGGAAGCATTGCCAAATCTGGACCATCGGATCTAAGAGACCCGCATAGGGGCAGAAGAGAAGTGGACCTACGCCACCATAGGGAGAGGTACTCCGCCATGAGGCGCAAGAAGGCAAGAAAGGTAGCCCTTTTAGATCTTTAACGTGCTATATTAAAAAAGTGTCTGAATAGCCTGAAAGAGGAAGAGGGAAGGGAAGGAGGATTGGGAGGCTAGATGGGTGAGCTGACGGTGGCTTGTGGTAGGACGGAGAGAAGGGGAGGTAGTAGAATGATGGAGGGTGGAGGTGGCAGGATTGATTGAGGGGGATGGTGGCAGTGCAGTAGGGGGTGAGGGTGGTAGTGACAGCAAGAAGGGCGGGGAGGGGGTTGCGACGGCGGGAAGGGGTGAGGAGGGGCTATAGCAGCGGGATAGTGGTGGGGTGAGCGACTGAGAAGGAGGGAGAGGAGGGGGTGACGACAGGGAAGGAGGAAGAGGGGAGGAGGGGCTGGCAGTGGGGAAGAAGGAACAGGAGGGGGCGGTGACGGTTATGGGAGAAGGGAAGAAGAAAAAAAAGGGGGGTTAGACGGGGAAGCATTAGGGTTGGGGGGGAGGATCGTAGTCATCTGATACCATGTAGAATAGAAGAATCTTTATTTGATGTCTAAACCAAGTACAATATTCTCCCTTTTATAGGATAAAAGAGTAACTAAGAAACAAAACTCAGCAATATGGGATAAAGGAAAAGCTTAAGACTGGACAAGTCTAAAGCATATAACAAAACACATAACATAGCATAACGCAATAAAGCATATATATTAATAATATTCAACATGAGAGTAATTTGATCTCATGGCAAACCTCACTAACGAACCTCATCATCACATGAACTCGATAGAGCATATTGAATTGAGATTGGCCGATGCCCTCCTCCTAAAAGACTTTATCTATGAGAGCAAGAGTCCTTGAATGGTTCTTTCTCTCCTTACCCTTAAGAAGGATGGTATTTGAAGAATGTATTTAGATTGTGAACCAACAATAAGATCATAGTCAAGCAAGTATCGATTTCCTATCCCAAGCCTTGACGACATGCTTGGTCTATTAATGGGATCCCGCTATTTCTCCAAGATGGACCTCTATAGCGGTTACAACCAAATCTTTGTCAAGGATTCAAATGAATGAAAAACTACCTCTAAAACTTCAGAAAAGTTAAATGAATTGTTGGCCATGCGCTTTGGCCTGTCTAACACACCCAACACCTTCATGAGAGTCATGAACCATAAGTTGCATACATTCATTAGTAAAATTTTGATGGTTTACTTTCATGATATCTTAAAATTTTGATAAGACCAAGGGTGAGCACCTGGTTCATCGTTGTCTTGTCTTCAAAACACTTTGCTCTTGGTAATTGTATATCAAACCAAAGAAGTGTTCTTTTTCTTCAGGATAAAGCCCTTTTCATTGGATACTTTGTCTCTTCTACCTGTTTTGAGGTTGACCCTATCAAAGTCGAAGCCATCACAGATTGGTCCACACCCACTACGATCTATGAGCTCCGTAGCTTTCACGGGTTGGCTACATTTCATGGTAACTTTGTTCGAGGCTTCAACACCATTATAGCTCCACTCATTGAGTTGGAAAAGTTTTATAAGTTGGAGTGGACACCATCCATCCCACAAGCCTTTGATGTTGTCCAAACAAAATTGATGGAAGCCCATGTTCTTCGCCTTCCAAATTTTTTGATTTCGTTCATACGTTGCTTTGTGTGTTGGCATTAGTAGCCAAGACGACCACCGTGTTGTCTTTCAGTGAAAAACTCAACGACGGAAAGCATAAATGCTCCACTTATGATGAAGAATTCTACAATGTTGTGCAATTCATGCGTCATTAGCGGCACTGTTTCCTACATCAAAAGTTCATCCTATGGTCTGATCATCATTCACTTTGCTTGCCAAACTCCTAAAAGAATTGAAGTACCTACCACACCAAGTAGTGTGAGTTTCTCAAGGAGTACACTCTTGTTCTCAAACATCACTCAGGTGTTAAGAAGATTGTCGACGCTCTCAGTCGGTGTTTGACCATTCTTCGTGCGATGAGCTTTGCAATTGTGGGTTTTGACCAATTAAGGTAGGGTTGGAAATCGGGTAGGGTCAAATCGAGTCAGTGACCCGATTCCTATACTACGTGATGTCATGAAACGGGTCCAACGGGTCCTATCTGTCTCACCTTTGTCACCCAACCACTTCAATGTTGTTGCTCTAGCTGTCCGCTCAGGAGACTCCCGTGGTCGTGGCCGAGACCGAGGTTGTGGTCGTGGTCGCTCTACTACTGACCTTGGTCGTGGTTCTTCATCATCTGGTCAAGACATGTCCTCTTCTGAACAACGTTACTGTCATTTCTGTAAGCGCACAAACCATACTAAAGATCGTTGTTGGATTAAGCATGGTAAGCATGCATGGGCCAATCAGGTAATTACATATCAACTTGATTTTTCACCATCCCCTCAGCGTCCCAGCAATCTATGGATTGGATTTGCTCTGAGTTCGAAAAGTTGCTTCAGTCTCGTATCACTTCCTCCACTACTAATGCATCTACTGATGGAGGTTCTGCTCTCCTTACCTCATCTGCATCTTATGGTAAAAATAAATGGGTGATTGATTGTGGTGCCAACTCCCATATTTCTAGCAATTTTGCATTGTTTTCTGGACTCCATAAAACTTCTGTTGTTCCACCTGTTACACTTGTTGATCGTTCTCAGACTCGTGTTTCTGGTATCGAGAATATATGTACTCCTGGCAATCTCTTATTACACTCATCTCTTTATGTTCCTAAATTTCTGTTGAATTTGTTATCTGTTAGTAGAACTGTGAAGAGCCTTCGGTGCTCTATTACTTTTGACCTAGATGGTTGTGTTTTTTAGGATCTCCGCACGAGGATGAGGAACAAACGGATTGTACTACCTGGATACACCAAAAACTATTGCTTTGTTGACTGTGTCTGTGACAGGCTTACAATGGCATTATCGACTGGGCCATCCATCTATTGCAAAATTGAAGCATATAATTTTTACTATTTCAGCATATTTTTATCATTATGAAACTTGCCAAATGGGCAAACAAACTCTTGTCAATTTTTTAAATAAACCATGCATTGGTTCAAACAACCTTTTGATGTCGTGCATGCTGATGTTGGGGTTCATGTTCTGTTCCTAGCGTATCTGGATTTCGGTACTCTATGAGCTTTATTGATGACTTTTCTAGAACTACATAGCTGTTTTTTTTAAAGACCGATCTCACATGCTAGATACTATAACCACCTTCTTTGCTGAAATCCGTACTCAGTTTGACACACCAATTAAGATTTTTTCGCATTGATAATGCCTTAAGAGTTTGTGCGGTCCTCCGTTAACTAGATTTGTCGCAAGTTGGGTTCTATTCATCAAACTTCTTGTTCATATGCTCCCCAACAAAATGGGGTTGTTGAGCGCAAAAATCATCACCTTCTAGAAGTTGCCTGCACCCTCCTTTTTCACAAGTGTACCCAAAACCTTCTGCCCTGAAGCTATCCCTACTGCTTGTTATCTCATTAATCGTATGCCCTCAGTTTTTGGCAATCAGGTGCCTTATCAAATCATGTATCTTGATGCCCCCTCTTTGTTGTACCTCAGATATTTGGAGGCATGTGCTTTGTCAAGAACTTACATCCTGGTTTAACCAAGCTTGACTCACGGTTTACAAAATGTGTTTTCTTGGGCTACTCTAGGACTTAGAAAGGGTACAAGTGCCATGATCCTCTAGAAAGAAATGGTTTTTCAGCGCCGATGTGGTCTTGTTTGAGCATATGTTGTTCTACTCTGCAGGATCTACAAATGTTGCACCATCTCCGCCTCTGAAAGTGTATCAATGAGCAACTCCCTCCATGGCCCCTCAATTCACCATATTCCTCCATCCTCGTCAGTAAATTCCTCTCAACCTCAGGTATTTTCTAATTTAGATGTTCTGATTGGTCTATGTAAAGGGACCAGGTTTTGCACTATGCGTCCTATTAGCAATTTTTGTTCTACTGCTAATCTGGGCACCAGCTTTGCCAATTTTACCTCTGCTTTATCAACTGTCTTTATTCCTAAAAAAAGTTGCTTAGGCTTTACAACATCCTACATGGCACCAGGCTATAGAGACTGAAATGCAGGCCCATACTGATCGGCATACATAGGACTTGGTTGACGCTCCTGTTGTTTGCTCTCATGTAGGTTGTCGTTGGATCTTTACTATAAAGTATCAGCCGAATGGAACAATGGAACAATTGAAGGCCCGTCTTGTCACCAAAGGTTATACTAGTGAATTAAAAACAGGTGAAGCAGCCGCTTAAGCGGTCAAGCACGTCTCGTTGTAATTTCAGCTGAAGCGGGCTTCGAAGCATTTTGGAGTGAAGCAGCTGCTTTTGCCCACCTTTTGCCGCTTCAGGCCGCTTTTTCAGCCCCGCTTAAGCGGTCGCTCTAGGGCACTTCACAGCAAGTATTGCTGGAGTTGCCCAATCACACGCAAAATCTATAGAAAAATGAAAATACTACTTTTAGGAGATGTGATGCTCTAGATGTTATATTTCAAAAGGTGTGAGAAAGTTTAGTAATTAGCATTTATTCTTTACTTCGTTACTGATGTATGTACACTCTGTACATCTAGACTAGTACGTTGTACTGTCAAGTTTGTATATGATATTATCGTGTATGTTTTATGTTGTTTATTACCGCGTTAGTCTAATAGTTTGATATTATGTATACTTGTATGTAACCTTTGCACAACCATCTGTAGACTGTAACAAAATGATCCCATAAAATATTGTTATATTGTCAGTTATGTACTGAGTGTAGTAGTTTATTGATCTTTACAATTTACTATGTATGATATTGACATGTACGTTTAATATTGTTTATTACTACTGACAAATTAATAGTTAACCATTCTATATACTTGTACAAAAATTTTGCACAACCATTTGTAGACTACAACAAAATAAGGTCGTAATTTGTTATATTGACTATTATATACTAAGTCTAGTAGTTTATCGTTATTTAGGATTTACTGATTAATATCTAACTAGCTTGACTCTACTATATTGTAATGTATTTCTCTTTATTACTATTTAAATATGCATCTATTTATATTATGTTGAAGACTACCTTATTAGTCAACAGTATGTACAAAGTACTAGTATCTAACTACTAGTACCTACTAATGTTTTTTTACTAAATGGTAATTTATAAGCCCAACCGTTGAAACAATATTAAGTATATAGTACTAGTATGATACTCGATTGTTGAGCAAGAATAATGGGTTTTATGATGTTTGAGTTATTTTAGCTACTTTCGTAATTAGGACCCTTTTTATCTGTGAAAGTCATTCTGATGAAATGAAATATCATTTAGAATGCTCGATTTGTTGAGCACTATTCTTTATGTTAGCAGTATGGCTCACTAAACTTTTCTACATTTTTTAAAACAATGCAGACCGCTTTTTCAAAAAGTGCCTGCTTTAGTCCGCTTTAAAATCCGCTTTCCGCTTTCCGCTTCAAGGGTGTCCATCCGCACGCTTCCCGCTTCGCGCTTTCCAAAGCCTAAGGCTATACTCAAACGTATGGAGTTGATTACTTTGACACTTTCGACTTTCTCTCTTGTTGCACGCCTGAATTCTGTTCGTGTTCTTATCTCTATGGTTGTAAACTGCGATTGGCCCCTATTTCAATTAGAAGGTTGTACTCCTGTCAATTGCTCTCATGTAGGATGTCACTGGATCTTTACCATAAAGTATCAGTTGGATGGCACAATTGAAAGATTAAAGGCTCGTCTTGTCACCAAAGGTTATACCTAAACGTATGGAGTTGATTATTTTGAGATTTTATCTCATGTTGCATGTCTATATTATGTCCATGTACTTATCTTTGTGGTTGTGAACTGCGATAGGTTCGTGTTTCAATTAGATATCAAAAATGCCTTATATGGTGACATGCATGAGGAGGTATTTATGGAGCAACCACCTAGGTTTGTTGCTCAAGGGGAGTGTTCCAAAATATGCAGGTTACTCAAAGCTATATATGGACTGAAACAGAGTACACGTTCCTGGTTTGACAAATTGAGTCATATTCTTCAGAATTTTAGCTTTCGTCGCTCTCATTCTGATCACTCAGTTTTTATTAAGAAAGCTTCCTCTGGTCTTATAAGTCCGATTATAAATGTTGATGAAATCATCTTATCAGGGAGTGATCAAGCAGGCATCCAAACTACTAAAGAATACCTAGAAAAACACTTTATCACTAAAAGACATGGGAAAATTGAGATATTTACTGGGTGTTGAAGTTTCCCGTTCTTTTTCAGATATTTGTTTATCACATAGGAAAATATGTTTTGGATCTTTTGGCGGAAACAGACATGCTTGGAGCTTAACCTACTAGTACTCCCTTAGATCCTAATACCAAATGGGATGAAGACTCTTCTCCTCCATACCCAGATAAACAACAATATCGTAGATTAGTTGGCAAAGTTATATATCGGACTGTTACAAGGGCTGATATACCTTCTGCAGTTGGATTAGTCATTAGATATCTAGATAAACCCAGACAATGCCACCGGGATGTTGTGTGCCATATTCTGAAATATCTGGAAAATTCTCCAGGAAAAGGCTTATTCAACAGAAGACATGGGCATTGTAAAATCACAAGATATTCTAACTATGATTATGCAGGCAGCATGATAGATTGTAAATCTACATCTGGTTATTGTACCTTTCATTATCATCACCATCTAAGCCTCAGTCCCAACTATGTTGGGGTCGGCTACATGGATCCTTCATTTCTATTCAGCTATGTCATGGGTCATATTCTGGTCGAGATGCAGAGATTGAAAATCTCTCTTTATAATATCTTCCCATGTTAATTTAGGCCTTCCTCTTTTTCTATTAATTGTGTTTGACTCAATAGCAATACTTCGTATACGCTCATTAGTCAGTTTGAGTTGCACATGTCCATACCATCTGAGTCGGCCCTCGCGCAACTTATCCTCAATGCTCGCCACCCCCACTTTATCCATGATATAGTCATTTCTCAAGCGATCTTTTCTTGTCTTCCCACACATCCATCTCAACATACGCATTTCAGCCACGTTCATCTTGTTGAGACCTTGTTTTTTCACCGCCCAACATTCACTTTCATAGAACATGGTTGGTCGTATAGTTGTTCTCTTGTATCCAGCTTCTTATAAACATCATTAAAGTATCTAGACCTTGCCTCTTGAACAACCTTTTTAGCTTCTTTCTTTGCTTGCTTGTATTTCTGGAACGTTGCATTATCTCGAGATTTGGGTAAGCTCCTATAGATCTCCTTTTTTAGTTTAATAGCCTTTTGTACTTCATCATTCCACCACCAAGTCTCTTTTTGTGGAAGCCCACAACCTTTGGACTCCCCCAAAACCTCTTTGGCAATTTTTGTTATGCAGGAGTTCATGTTATGCCAGATAATGATAACATCAGACTCCAAGTTCCAAGTTCCCTCCTTGATGAGTTTATCATGAAACTTTTCCCCGTTAAGATTCCACCACTTGATTCTTCTATCTTGGTTTCTGTTATGCTTGACTTTATTGATCTTCATGTCAATATTCAAAACACCAACCTATGTTGGGTCATGAGTTCTTCGCCAGGGATAACTTTACAATCCTTCCATAGTTTACGATCCACCCGCCTCGTAAGGAGGTAATCAATTTGGCTACAATTGTACCCACTCTTGAAAGTAATCTTATGAGATTCTCTGTTCTTGAAATGGGTGTTTGCCAAAATCATATCATATGCAACTACAAAGTCTAATATCCTCTTTCCTTCGTTTCTGCTGCCATATCCAAAACCACCATGAACTCTCTCATGCCCAGCATTGCTACTCCCCACATGGCCATTTAAATCACTCCCAATAATGATCTTCTCATATATTAGTATTCCTTGCATCAATTCATTCATGTCTTCCCAAAACTCCTTCTTAGCCTCCTCGCTAAGGCCAACTCGGGGGGCATAGGCGCTAATAATGTTAAAAATCTTCCCCCCAAGAACAGCCTTGATAGCTATGATTCTATCACCCATCCTTGTGATCTTGACAACATCATCCTTCAACATTTTATCAACAATAATACCTACATTTCTATATTTATCAATACCTGTATACCAAATTTTGTATCTTGTGTCTCCAATTTCTGTACAATGTTCCCCTGTCTGCTTGGTTTCCTGCAAGCAAGCAATACTGACTTTTCTTCTCATCATGGTATCCACTATCTCTAAAGATTTCCCTGTCAAAGAGCCAATATTCTAAGATCCAACTTAATCCTTTTTTGTTGTACTTGCTTCTTTACCTGCCTTCGTCGAAAATGTTGCCTGCACATTTTTCACTACATCCGGCCAATGATGTGCTGGGACTAGCTTCTTTACCCACACATGTCCAAGATGTGGTAACCCTTGTACATTTTTCACTACATTCGGGCACTGAGGCAGCGGGACTAGCTTCTTTACCCACACCCGTCGAAGATGTGGAAACCCTTATTTATCCTTGAACACAACCGGGCGTCATTGTGTCGAAACCCCTTGCATATTTATCACTGCACATGGGTGTCGATGCAGCGTGTCGCTAGGAAGGCACGCTCCAACGAAATTTTTATTAGGATCCATGTCATAGAAAGAGTGACAAAGTTTTTATGGCTGGTTGTCAACCACCACCAACCCTCCTTTACCCAGGCTTGGTTATTGTACCTTTCTGGGAGGTAATCTTGTTACCTAGTTTAGCAAGAAACAGACTATGGTTGCCCGTTCTAGTGATGAAGTTGAGTATAGAGCTATGGCTCATACTAATTGTAAATTGTTGTGGGTCCGTGATCTTTTGAATGAGTTTGACATTTCTAATTCTGATCCTATTCCTATGCATTGTGACAATAAAGATGCTATATTCATTGCCAGCAAAACAACGTTTCATGAGGGCACCAGGCATATCAAGGTGGATCGTCATTTTGTCTGAGAAGTTGTCTTATTTGGCAACATCTCTATTCCATATACTCATACTTTTGATCAAGTAGCAGATATCTTCACAAAGCTAGTTCCCAAGGCCAGATTCACTATCATGGTGGACAAGCTGGGCATCGTTAATATCTATGCTCCAGCTTGAGGGGCAGTGTTGATGTATATTCCTTATTTCTATTACTATCTCTTTAGTTATTGTTAAAGTGTCTAAATTAGTCTATTAGTTAAATAGGCTAATTAGTTTAGTGGGCCTTTATATTCCGGCCCGTCTAGTTTAGATTACTTGGGTCCTAAGTAATAGGGCGTCTCTCCTCTTCTATATAAAGGAGAGGCCGTCAGTCTTTGTATCACAATCTATTCTATTCAAGCAATCTTTTATTTCAACATGGTATCAGAGCGGGTTCCATCCTGAGAGAACCCTAGCCGCCACTTCCCTCTCTCTCTCTCTCCAAGACCGCCGACTTCTCCCTTGCAGCCGCCGCCGCTCCTCTCTCCGAAGAGAGCAACCGCGGGCTCTCTCCGCCTGCGGGCGGCCGCAGCCGCCATCTCCATGGCTTGGTCGGCTGCCCGCTAGGCATATTCCGGCCTCCATGGTCATCTCCATTCATCTATTCTTTCATTCTTTCCATACAACACCTCCGCTGCCTATCATAGCAGCCGTCCTCCATCATCATCCGCAACAATCGCCGCCGTAGGCATCCGCCGCGGTAATCTCCTTCCGCCATCTGAAAGCAGCAGCGCCTCGCCACCATCAGCAGCAGTAGCCGTCAGCAGCCATCTCCACAGAGTCGTGGACCATCAGAAATTGGTTCCCATCCGCAAGGAACAGCCATCTCCACCTTCCGGAGCAGCAGCCGCCGCCGCCGCGTCGATACTATCGACATGAGTGTCGATAGTATCGACATCAGACCAGACGCAAACATCCGCCGACATCCCGTGACGCAACCCGCATCGTCGGCGTCGATACTATCGACAGGAGGTCGATGGTATCGACTTCATCACAGCGACGGAAGAGTATCTACGTCGATACTATCGACAGGAGGTCGATACTATCGACTTTATCACAGCGACAAGGAGAGAGTTGGTCGATACCATCGACAGTCCTGTCGATGGTATCGACAGTTGATCAGCAACAAACGGCAATCCGTCGAAGGATCCATCTCATGACGTCTTCAGATCAGCCTTCATCGTTGCTCGTGGAGAGGCTCCGCCTTGGCTCCGCATGCATCCTCTTGGCATGCAATATCTCCGGAGTCACGCAGGAGACCCTTTGTCATCTCCTATGGTGCGACAAATGCTACATCAGCCGAACGTCATATCCAGCCATCATCCGCAAGCTGCTGCTCCTCCACTTCATCATCATCCCAGCGATCTTCATCTTCCGTTTGCTGCTATCTGCATCATCATGCTACTGATGTCCCTACGCCATCACCTGCTGTTTTTCATCATCATCAATTCATCATCATCACTCCATCGTCACCTCCCATCTATGTCTACTCCCATATTCATTATGTCCTCTATTGCTATTCGGATCCTTAATCGGTTCTATCTTTTGCTAATCGGATCCTATTTAGAGCCTAACGGGCCAACAAACCCCCTTTTCGGGTCGGGACTAGATCCATTTATTTTTCTACCCAGATCTCATGTTGACCCATTTAGTATACTCTCTTTGGCTATCGGTTTCATTCTCCGCATATTACCCATCTCCATTTCACATATTCCTCTCTTTTTTCACCATTTTCTTTCCCACCCACCCATATTATGTGAGCATCCCTTTTCCACATTGCAGGGGGGTCATATATCCATTTCTCCACACCAAATACTCACTTTCGTCGTATTTGGTGTGCGGGGGGGATAGAGAGGAGAGAAAGAGATGAGAAGAGAGAGGAGAGAAAGAGATGAGAAGAGAATGTATGAGAGAGAGAGTATGAGATGAGATGATGATATATGTATTCAGATTATATATTCCAGGCTATCTTCATGAAGCTTCACATCATTCAGCACACCAGTTCTCTACTTCAGCCAGCATTGAAGATTCAGCGTCGACACCGTATCCGCGTTCGTACCGCGTTATGTACGTCAGGTGTTGATGGTGTATTCCTTCATCTGCATTCACAGGAGACAGATGGGTGCTTCTTCAGAAGCTCAGAGTTTTATCTTCACCGAGCTGCTTCATCACGTCTTCTCCGAGCTGTATCTGCTGTATCGACATCACCTGTAGTTGATCCTCTTGGGACTTTCCTTGATGGATGATCTCCTTTCCCGTCAAGCCCTCAAGTTTCATGGTTCCTGCATCGTATCAAGCAGCAGATCGTCCGTCCGCGTTCGTGCCGCGTTAAGCACGTATTCCAGTGGCGACTTGTTGTAGTATCAGGACCATTCTTCAGCCTACAAAGTATCTTCAGATGTCTTCATTTCAGATGCACTTCAAGGAAGACCTTCAAAGCTCGAGTATCTTCAGCCTACAGAGTCATCATCACCATATGATTCAAGGGGAATATTATTTCAGGGGGAGTAACATATTTTGTATGGGAGTGATATTTATCTTCATCTTTCATTTATCATTTATTTATCATTTCTTTTTATCGAGTCTTGTAACTCTCCAAGCTTGGACATGGGAAGCTTGAGGGGGAGTGTTAAAGTGTCTAAATTAGTCTATTAGTTAAATAGGCTAATTAGTTTAGTGGGCCTTTATATTCCGGCCCGTCTAGTTTAGATTACTTGGGTCCTAAGTAATAGGGCGTCTCTCCTCTTCTATATAAAGGAGAGGCCGTCAGTCTTTGTATCACAATCTATTCTATTCAAGCAATCTTTTATTTCAACAGTTATGTGTAATGCTATGTTGTGTCTTGTTATGTGCTTCAGACTTGGCAGGTCTTTAGCTTTCCTTTTATCCCATATTGCCTAGTTTTGTTTCTTACTTTCGTATCCTATAAAAGAGAAGCATTGTATTTGTTTTAGACACATCAAATAAAGGTTTCTCATTCTATAGTGTTCACTCCATTCCATGTAGTAAGACTGTCGATGCCTCTCATATCGTCCATCTTTTCTTTAATGAGGTAGTCAAGCTACACGGACAGCCTGCCACCATAGTGTTTGACTGCAATGTCAAAAAAAAATTAGCTACTTTTAGAAGACTCGATGGAAAATCTTTCATACCCAACTCAAATTCTTTTTTGCCTTCCCCCGGACTGATGGTCAAACTGAGTTGTCAATAAGAGTTTGGGTAACCTTGTGTAATGCTTTGTGGTTGAATGCTAGGGGTGTCGAAAATTGGGTTCGAGTTAATAATCCAACTCGGATTCTTTTATTGTCAAACCCGCACCAGGACTTTATTCTGACCTCTCAACCTAGAACAAACACATATTGAGAAATGTAAATCTTGAACCCTGATTTGAAGATAATTTTATCAGAAAAACTGATTCTATGATAGAATTGCCCATATGATTGCAAATTATTTCATATATTATACCAAAAAAACATATATATCACTTCAAAACATTGTCTACATCCAATAAATATATGTATATAAGTATTTAGAATCCTGTTTTGTCCAAATTCTAAACCTGCACCCGAATCCGTTTAGAATCTAACACGTAATCTTAAATTTGGAACCTGCTGGGAACGTCATAAAATTTGGACCCATTTTTTTCTGGGTCATACACAATCGGGTTCCCGAGTTCAGACAAATTTTGACCGTCACAGTGAACGTTTAGGGGATTGGGATTTATTTTTACCTAAAGACGAATTTGCTTTAAATAGTTTTGTCAATTGACTTGCGAGGAAGAGTTATTTTGAAGTGGTTCATGGTTCCAAAATCCATCAGCAGATCGCGTACCTTTGCTCACAAATGCCCGTCCTTCCCACACTATTGAGACCTTTTCTCAACGCATTTCTAATTTGCTTATTGAAATTTGCAAAAAAACTTATTGTCTAATAAAAACTACAAGTTTTCTGCCATGCACACTATAGGTTTTAGAATTTGAAGTGGGATACCATATGTTACTGTGTGCATCGTGAACGCTACCCTACATATTCATTCAAGAATCTATATGCCAGAGCGTCGGTGTAACATCCCAAATTTTCTAGACTAAGTTAAGCCTAAAATGTGGTTTTCCTATAATGATTGTAGTCGAGGGTCTTAATGCAAAAAGAACAAAAGTGAAATTTATTTAAGAATAATAAAGTGAGAAGAATCAAATGAGACTCAATTGTATTTTCTCTTTCAAATGTACATTTTATGATTTAATTAACTCAAATTGATGAATAGAGGTTCCCCTTCCTCTCTCTCCTCCAAGAAAGTATAAAAAGGGGCTTTGAGAAGGATGGTAACTAATCATCTCATTTTTGAAGTCAAAGGGAACAAATATGAAAAGATGTTATCATTATTTCAGTGTTTATGTACATAAGTTAAGATAATGGCTTTTAATTTATTAATGGACATACAATGGACAAAACATAAATCTAAGTGTATAGGAAGAATCTAGACACCATGTTGGACATGTGGTCCAAATTTGGTAGCATTTTGACTTTGTTTGACCCTCCAATTTAAATAGGAAAGGTTTCATATGGTTTGAATGAGATTATGATTAAATGTCCATTTAATACAATGAATAAGACCTATGTTTGGTTATTTTTGTCTGTCATGTGTTACTACTGCCTTTAAATCGCGCAATCTGACGGCCTTCATATAATCACCTAATATCTAACGATTTAAAGTCATCCCCTTCCTCCATTTTTTTTGCAAGCCAGGGAGCTATTTCATAGTGTTGCTTCCCTTGATTTTTCTCTCCCCTAGTTCTCCACCATTTCACAAATTTTCTTCACCACTGAATTCGTCTCTCCTTCCCGAACATAATGAGCTAATACTCATCTCCCCTCTCGGTCCGTCGGCGAAACACCCAATCTAGGGCTTTCCCGTCTCGCCACCCCCAAGTTGTAGATGGCGACTCAAGCTATCACACACCTACAAAATGGATCGAAAACGGCCCTTAGGCCTCATAGGTTCCTCCTCCTCGGTCAATTTCACCCTGTGAAACAACCTGCATCCCCGTCGATACTATCGACAGGAGGTCGATGGTATCGACTTTATCACAGCAACAGAAGAGCATTCCGTCGATACCATCGACAGTCCTGTCGATGGTATCGAGAGTTGATCAGTGGCGGAAATCGACGACCCGTCTCCTGGTTCTATCTTTATTATTGTGAAACAACCTGCTTCCCTGTCGATACCATCGACAGGTGGTCGATGGTATCGAGATTATCACAGCAACCGGACAACAGTCTGTCGATGGTATCGACAGAAGGTCAGCGGCGGAAACGGGCGATCTGCCTCTTGTCTCTATTTTTATTATACTATTTGTTTTATTGTTTTTCTAAGTTTTTCTCCTTTGTACCACCTTGTATCTTACCCTAATATATAAAAAGGTGTGAGACGGCTATTGCCTACACACACAAGAGTTGCACCTAGCAGCCGCCAACATTGTTCGTCTCCCTTCTCTCTCGTTAACATGGTATCAGAGCAAGGTCTGCTCTAGGCCGCCGTCTCTCTCCACCGGCAGTCCCTCCCTCTTCCTTCTTCTTCCTCCTTGTCCGTCGGATCTTCCCCTTCCTTCCTCCCTCCGGATCTTCTCACCGCGGCACCGGTAGCAGCAGTTGCGACTGAGCCGTCGCACGGCGTGCAGCCGTAATCCGCCGCTTTGAGGATCTTCGCGTGATCCGACGGCGATCTAAAATCTAAACCAGAGGACTAGTCTCTCTACGGTTATTATCCTAGTCACACATCCTCCATGTGTGATTAAGAAAATCGTCTGGAGGCTGTGAATGCGTCAGTAACGCATTTCTCTTTGTTTCTTGTGTGACGTGTATCTCTTCGTCACCTCATTCTTCTTTGTGGCGTGTATCAATCCGTCACACAGTCCCGTTCTGTAATGGGGGACATCAAGACGTCTATGATCTACAACGAGGTGTCTCCTATCGCCTCCATCAAGCTCGACGGGAAGAATTTTCTTCTATGGATGAATGTTGTTCACACTGTCCTGGAGTCTTGTGACAAGGCGGGACATGTTGACTCAGGTCCTCTGGCCTCTACTGACAAATGATATGCTGAATGGAAGCGTCATGATAGTCCGGTGAAGACTTGGTTGTGGAACAGCATGGAACCTACAATTGCGGCAAGGTTCATGTGCTATTCAACAGCTAAGGAGATATGGGACGCAGTGAAGCAGCATTATTCTCAAGAAAAAAAATGCGCTTCACCAATTCATGATCTATGACCGTTTGTTTGCTGAGAGGCAGGGTGACAGATCTCTTGAGTAGTACTTTGGAGCTATTCAAGCACTTGCTCAAGAGCTGAGCTATTATCATCCAGTGACTGTTGTTGAACAGATCAAGGACAGGGATGATCTAGTTACGGCTAATTTTTATCCGAGCTTAACCCTTCGTGCGGTTCCGCCCGGAGTGTCTTTCTGGCTTCTGATAAATTACCCAATTTTGTGGAAGCCTACTCAAGAATACAGCAATCTATCTTTGAGTCTGCTACTCCTGATCCTGCTATATCTTCTAGGGAGTCTCATGCATCCGTAGCTGCTGCGGTGAGAGGGGGACGACCTGGTATGGGCAGAGGACGTGGGACACGTCCTAAGTGCACTTTCTGTGACAAATTGGGACATACAGTGGAGAAGTGCTGGAAGAAACATGGGAGACCTGTTGCACCACCTGTAGGGACAGCACATTATGCCACTACTACAGATTCCTCTTCTTCTTCTGTTGTGGGAACTACTTCTGGAACCGGTATCACTCTTACTCAAGAGGAGTATGATCAGTTTATTCAGGCTACACAGCACATGAGTATGGGATCATCATCATCATCGTCAGCAAACCTGGCATCTACTGCGGGTAATCAGGCTACATCTCTCATAGCTTCTGGCTCTACTTCATCTTGGGTGGTTGATTCTGGCGCGTCACAGCACATGACTGGTATGGGGAAATTGCTCCACTCTATTGACTCGTATATCCCTCACCAATATGTTACACTGGCAGATGGTTCAGTGAGGAGAGTGTTAGCTAGTGGATCTGTCCCTCTAACACCCAAGATTGATCTCAAATCTGTACACTTTGTGCCTGAGTTTCCTTTTAATCTTGTTTCTGTTGCAAAATTGATTGACACTGTAAAATGTACGGTAACATTTGGGCCTTCTTGTTTTGTATTACAGGATCTCAAGAGTATGAGAACGATTGGTGGGGGACCTAGGAAAGGTGATCTCTACCTTTTTCATGGTGACAGTCTGCCTCTCCAAGTATCTGCTCCTGCTCCATCCGTCCTGTTGAGTGGTTCCCCCTTACTATGGCATTGCAGATATGGACATCCTTCCTTAGAGAGCCTGCGCAAGTTGGAACCAGAGTTGTCCCAAGTGTCATCTTTAGAGTGTCAGTCATGTCCGCTGGGAAAGCATCATAGGTTATCTTATCCCAGTCGTGTCAATAAACGGGCTTCTTGTCCTTTTGAGTTAGTCCACAGTGATGTGTGGGGTCCTGTTAAAGACCAAAGTTATAATGGTTTTCGTTACTTTATTTCTTTTGTGGATGATTTTTCTCAAATGACATGGATCTACCTTCTCAAAAGTCGAGAGTTTGTACTATCTATTATGAAACATTTCCATACTGCAATAAAAGTCCAGTTTGACTGCAATATAAAAATTCTTCAATCTGATAATGCTTTAGAGTATGTTCAAAAGGCTATGTCTGATTTTTGCAGCTCTGTAGGTATGATCCATCGCACATCGTGTCCTTACACCCCTCAGCAGAATGGGATAGCTGAGCGGAAAAATCGCCATCTGCTTGATATTGCTCGATCTATTATGTTTCAATCCAATGTACCTAAGAAATTCTGGTCTGAAGCCCATTTAACTGCTTGTTTCTTAATTAATAGACAACCATCCTCGGTTCTTAAAGGACAGACTCTCTTCTCTGTGTTGCGACCCACGGATCAGCCTTTTTCTGTCCCCCTTAGAGTGTTTGGTTGCACTTCCTTTGTCCATAATGTTGACCCTAAGGCCAACAAGCTTTCTCCTAGGTCTGTTAAAACCTTGTTCCTTGGTTACTCTAGTACTAGCAAAGGATACAAGTGTTACTATCCTAGTCTTCGTCGGATGTTTGTGTCTAGGGATGTTACTTTCCATGAGACCACTCCATATTTCTCCGATGCTATGAGTAAGGGGGAGCAATTGAGAGAGGGAGTGCCACCAGTTTTTCAGAGCGATAGAGTGGCACCAACTGTACAGAGTGAGGGAGCGCCACCCATCATTCCTGATTATACTTTTATTCCGGATGAGCAAGCAGCAGACAGGTCTGTTATTGAGCATTACCCACATGTTTATAGTAGGCGAGGCAGACACGAACCAGAAGTGGTAGCGACTTCAGTCTCTGAGCCTTCATCTTCGTCGTCTACTCATGGGATTCCTGCAGAAGCATCAGATCTTGATCTTTCTATTGCTGTTAGGAAAGGTACTCGCTCTTGTACTATTAGACATCCTATTACAAATGTGTGTTGTCTGTCCCACTTATCTAAGCAGGCCCGCGCATTTGCTATTGGGATTGATTATGTTGATATACCAAGGAATCACTATGATGCTATGAAGGACAGTGGCTGGAAACAGGCAATGCAACTTGAGATGTCAGCTCTTTTGCATAATGACACATGGGATCTTGTTGACTTACCTACAGGGAAGAAAGCAGTGGGTTGCAGATGGGTTTTTACCATCGAACATAATCCGGATGGATCTGTTGAGAGGTTGAAGGCCAGATTGGTAGCAAAAGGCTACACACAGACCTATGGAGTTGATTTCTTTGAGACTTTTTTTCCAGTAGCTCGTCTAAATTCTGTGCGAATTATTATTTCTCTAGCTACTACCTTTGATTGGCCCCTATTTCAGCTTGATGTTAAGAATGCCTTTTTACATGGTGAACTCCAGGAAGAGGTATATATGGAGCAACCTCCTGGGTTTGTTGCTCAGGGGGAGTGTCAGAAGGTCTGTAAATTGAAGAAAGACATATATGGTTTGAAACAGTCTCCTCAAGCGTGGTTTGACAAGTTCAATGAGGTTGTACTCGAGATGGACTTTTCTCGCTCCATGACTGATCACTTTTTATTCTACTCTAGCTCTTCCTGTGGCTCTATCATTATGGCAGTATATGTTGATGACATAGTAATTACTGGAAGTGATTCTACAGGCATATCTCATGTGAAGGAAGAGTTGCAGAGACACTTCCAAACGAAGGATCTGGGTAAACTGAGATATTTTATGGGCATTGAGGTGCTTAGATCTCATGCAGGTGTCAATCTATCTCAGAGGAAATATGTGCTGGACTTACTACAGGAGACAGGCATGACTGGATCTAAACTGGTATCTACTCCTATGGATTATCACATCAAGGAAACGGTTGATGATTTTGAGTACTCAGATCCAGGATATTACAAGAGAATAGTTGGCAAGCTAATATATCTGACTGTTACACGACCTGACATTTCTTTTGCTGTAGGAGTTGTGAGTCAACATATGCACTCACCACGACAGTCACACTGGACAGCAGATTGTCGGATTCTGAGATATCTGAAGAGTGCTCCAGGTAAAGGGATCACATATTCTAAACCCAAGGTGCCTCCATCTACTTTGACTCTCACTGGGTACTCAGATGCAGATTGGGCTGGTGATCATACTGATAGAAGGTCTACATCAGGCTATTGTACTTTCTTAGGTGACCATTTGATTACTTGGAAAAGCAAAAAGCAGAATGTGGTAACCAGATCCAGCACTAAAGCTGAATATCGTGCTATGGCCCATGCATGTTGTGAACTACAATGGGTCAAATCCGTTCTTTCTGAGTTAAAAATCACTATTATGTCTTCCACGGAGCTCAAGTGTGACAACCAGTCTACTATACACATTGCCAGGAATCCTATCTTTCATGAGCGTACAAAGCATATAGAAGTTGATTGTCATTTTATTCGCGATCAAATCAAAGATGGCACTATTGTGACGCCATACGTCAAGTCTAAAGATCAACTGGCGGATATCTTGACAAAGTCTTTGGGTCTGGTAGCTTTTCAGAGATTATGTGGCAAGTTGGGCATACACGATGTGTACTCTCCAGCTTGAGTGGGAGTGTGAAACAACCTGCTTCCCTGTCGATACCATTGATACCATCGACAGGTGGTCGATGGTATCGAGATTATCACAGCAACCGGACAACAGTCTGTCGATACCATCGACAGAAGGTCAGCGGCGGAAACCGACGATCTGCCTCTTGTCTCTATTTTTATTATACCATTTGTTTTATTATTTTTCTAAGTTTTTCTCCTTTGTACCACCTTGTATCTTACCTTAATATATAAAAAGGTGTGAGACGACTATTGCCCACACACACAAGAGCTGCACCTAGCAGCTGCCAACATTGTTCGTCTCCCTTCTCTCTCGTTAACAATTATATTATTTGTTTTATTATTTTTCTCTTATTTTCTTCTTAATACCACAATGTATCTTACCCTAATATATAAAAACAAGGAGAGACGGCCATTGCCCTCTCAAGAAAGCTGCTCCTTACAGCCGACAAAAATCTCGGTGTTCATCTCCTCTCCTCCTCATCTCTTCTCACATGGTATCAGAGCGGCTTTGATCTGCCGCCCTACTTCCTCAACAAGTCTCCGCCACAGCCTCCCCGTCTCCTTTCTCCTTCTCAGCCGTCGCCGCCGCCCAACTTCTCCAGGCGTCGCGGCCACCTCGGCTGTCGGGCCGGCAGGAACAGCAGCCTGCCGCCGACGCGGGTGCTGCTAGGCTAGCATCCGCTAGCCGTCCTCATCGTTGGATCGATAGAAGCTTTCCCTCGCTGTTGTAGATCTAGCCACCAAGGACCGGAGCCGCTAGCAAACTTCCGGTTGATTTACAGCAGTTTTCGGCTAGTTCTTGGGAGCCGGAACTACTGTTTGGGAGTCTCCAGTTGATCCAACGGCTATCTAAAGCCCAATCCGAGGGACTCGTCTCTTCCAGAGTGCTCTCCTAATCACATATCCTCCATGTGTGATTAGGAAAATCGATTGGAGGCTGTGATTGTGTCAGTAACGCATTTATCCGTGTTTTTGTATTGTGATGTGTATCTCTCCGTCACCTCATCTATCTCCGTGACGTGTATCTCTCCGTCACCTCAACTTTCTCTGTGACGTGTATCAATCTGTCACTAAGTTCCCGTCTACAATGGAGGACACCAAGACTCCCTACAGCGAGGCGTCTCCTATCCCCTCCATCAAGCTCAACGGGAAAAACTATCTACTATAGATGAACGATGTTCACACTGTCTTGGAATCTCGCGACAAAGCGAGACATGTTGACTCGGGTCCCCTGGACTCTACTGATAAAGGATATGCTGAATGGAAGCGTCATGACAGTCTTGTGAAGACTTGGTTATGGAATAGTATGGAACCTACCATTGCGGTTAGGTTTATGTTCTATACTGCAGCTAAAGAGATATGGGACATAGTGAAGCAGCACTATTCTCAGGAGAAGAATGCTCTTCGGCTATTCATGATATATGATCGTCTGTTTGCTGAGAGGCAGGGTGATAGATCTCTTGAGGAATACTTTGGAGCTATTCAGGCACTTGCTCAAGAGCTGAGCTACTATCATCCTGTGATAGTTGCTGCACAGATCAAAGACAGAGACGGCATGGTTACTGCTAAATTTCTATCCGGGCTTAATCCCAATTGCGGTTCTGCCAGGAGTGTCATTCTGGCTTCTGATACATTGCCAAGTGACGTGTATTTTACTACGCGCTAAAAACGCAAGTGTACGCGTCGAGTAATATAGGCCTTTGTGAGGCCCGAGTCGAACACAGGGATACGTTGAATTATTGGAGACTTCTACTAACTATTTGCGATCAGCTAAGCCGGATAACAAAGTAGGGTTTGTTGTCGAAATTAAAAGAAAATAAAAATAAAACAAAGCAAACAATCGATTAAAGGTTGATTTAATCAATTCAAAAGGATATCTTTAGGATTTCGGTTTCACCACGGGTCAACATTGCATTAGGTTTCATATAACTCCTCAATCTTCTCTCTCTATCCGGGTAGTGGCCTGAAAACAGAATTACCCACTGTCGTGGTGTAATTCACTACTTAGGTTTAGGTTGATTCCACTGTCGTAGTAATCATTCCCCTAAACTAAGCGCATTATAGCCGATCTCTCAGTTTCCACCATTAATTTTACACCTCCTTTGTCAAGGGATTTATCGATTAATGTAGGTTTCGTCTCTTTTCAACCGTTAATCCTTCTGTCGAAGTGATTAAGGGCATTAAGTTATTATTATGGTGATCAATCATAACAATATATGGAGAAAACGAAACTATACCACGGATTTAAGAGAGAAAATATGAATTATTAATATAAAACTGTCATACAATGCATTCCCCGGGCTACTCCCGGTCCTAAAGACAAAGGGGATTAGCCCCGCATGGTCATCTCAATGAAAGATAGAGGAGTAGAGAAGAAAAACATGGGAAACATGGAGCAAACTCGTGTAACCCCTGATACAAAGGTGTTCCTGGAGATCCTCCTCGAGAAACGTGCGTTTTGCAGTCTTCCGGCAGCAAAATCGCCCGTCGGAGGTGCCCGGATCGCTCGGTTGACGGCCTTCATCTCTCGTCTCCTATCTCTCTCTCTCCTTCTTGGATGTTGTGCAACACAATGTCCTCCCCCCCTCGGGCCGTCCGTGCTCTTCTTAGGTCATAGGACCACTTTCCGGCTCTGAAAAAGCTCAACCGTCGGATTAAAACGCTCCGTTTTAGTGCTGAAAATCGCCAGATCCCGACGCTGTCGATGGTATCGACCCCAACGTCGATGGTATCGACCATGGCACAGGTTATTACTTCCAAGATCGCGTTTTGGGGTTGCTTTTTGATGAAATGTCGATACTATCGACCTGGGGGTCGATAGTATCGACTCCGGACAATGCAAAAGTGCCTGAAAAAGTGCCGAAACATGTGTATAAGTCCGGGGATTATATAAAATCATATAAATATGATAAAAGAAGTATAATTTGATGCAAAAAGAGTTTAAGGGCCAACTATAGTGAATTATGCAAATATAATCAAGAAAATGACAAATACATGCATAAAACAGATATAAAATAAGCCTATAAAAGTGACTCAAAACCCATGCATCAAACTCCCCTAAGCTTAAACCTTGCTCGTCCTCGAGCAACAAAACTTTGGATCTGGTTGAGATAAGTCAGCAACAGGACATAAATACATGAAATGAATCTACATCATCCCCACTTTCTTTCCACAAACCGGCCCTCATTGACCACTGAACACTAACTGCCATCCAGGCGACCAAAGACCTATGTAAAAGATGTCTATCCCCCAATCAGTGAAACACTATCAATTAAAGCAGTTAATATGATAAACTCATCAGGTCCATACTTGATGCATCTTGTGATCTCCTATCTACGTTGCTCATTTCCTAACTACCATCTAAATGGAAGCAGATCTCCTGATATTAATGAATGAGGAGAATATCATGGGTGGCCTACCGATTAGAGCAACGGGTGGATGGGATAGGTGGTTGTAGAAGAGATGGAAGCACATAATAGTCAATCATGCAATACAAAAATTAATGACCTATCATGATGCAAAATGCAAGTGAAAATGTCCTAATGTTACATTTTTGGTGGAATGATGCATGCACTATCATTCTGTCTCAAGGTGAGATGGAATATCTAAGAAAACTACACCATGTGCTTATTCTTCTTAGTATGTAAGTGAGAACATGTTCCTTTCTCCCTCTCATTCCTACTTCTCAATTTTTTTTTATTTTTTTTTCTTCTCTTTTTTTTTCAAATTTTTTTTTCAAATTTTTTTTTCAAGCCCTAATTTTCATAGATGACAATGAATTATTTGTCGGGCTCACTTCTTGTTACATACTTGTGCATCTGAAGCATTCTATTTGGAGGGTATGGAACAAGTTCATCACCTTTAATGTTTTCACAGTAACATAAGATACATGGTGTACAATATGCTCAAAAGATGTAAATGCAACTACATAATGACAGTTATGCAACTACTATGACATGCACCTAAGGATAATGTGCATGTATAACTACTCTATCTTTTTTTTTTCATTCTCATGCAAAAAATGTGAAAATAGTTGTAATGCAAGACCTATCTACATGGTATGCAATCAAAGAGTGAAAGACAGTAATGTGCTCCCATTTCTTATGGTAGAGTGTGAATGAAATTGCGGTGGATCAGATCACAAGACTAATTGACAGAACCTTTCGAAAATATCATATGTCCCTCTCTAAAGACCTGTGTACAGGGTAACTAAAGGATTTCTCTCTTAAACTTTAGTCTAAGGTCACGTTAGCATTTGGTCGGTTTGGGCTCAAACATCCTTGTCAATCACTTTTCCTTGGACAATAAAGATGGTCATTCATGTCCCCGTGTCCTGAAGCTGACTCACCCAAGCACTTCCTCAGTTATGCCACTCAATTACTCACAAGAATAAGCTCAAAAAGTTTTCAATATGCTCATATTTTCATGTGCCCACAACCCAAGAGTAAAACTCCCAATTGAAACCATGCATTTATTGCTCCACAAATTACACTAGATAGATGTGGATCCTACAAAAGCGGTAAACCTAGAAATAAAAACAACTAATATTTCAAAAATAAAAGCAACATGAATAAGTAAGTAAAAACTAAGATAGAGGGTTGTTCCAACACCCCCCTAAGCTTGAATATGACTATGGCCTCATAGTCAACATTCTCACTTAAGAGGTGGAACAACGGTACCGTTCGCTTTGAAGTGTGGTGAAGAAGGATGGTCAGATGCTCAAGTAGACCAAGTGATGCTTGCTATCTCCCTCCTTTTTGTGGCCCATTTTTGTGTCTTAGTGGTTCTAAGACGTGACTTGCTTCATCCATCTTTCCTCTGCAAAAAACGGTTCGAAAAAATCTCGTTCGATACCTTTTACGGCCTGTTTTATGTAGCTGTCCTGCAGGTGTCGATACTATCGACCAAGGTCGATGGTATCGACCCAGACTCAGCGATTTTGTTGAATCGATGCATCTAAAAGCCTGGGAACTCAAAAGTGTCGATACTATCGACCCTAGGGTCGATGGTATCGACTTTACTGGCACCAATTTTTCTGTAAATCTTCAGGAATCTCGATACTATCGACCCTAGGGTCGATGGTATCGACTTTTCTTCAGCGTTTACTTCTCCAAACTCGATACTATCGACATGGGTGTCGATAGTATCGACCTTAACATTCTGCACACTTCAAAACACGAGTTAGGGTACCATTTTTACAAAAATTATCAAAACCTAAGCAAAAACTAAGTACATAAACATAAAAGAACATAGCCAAACATAAAATTGAACCTAAAGTTGGGTTGCCTCCCAACAAGCGCCCTTGTTTAATGTCCTAGGCTTGACATAAAGATACCTTTAACCTGGGTTGTCAAGAGATGTCTCCAATGAGTCATGTGGCAATTTGAATTGAACTCGATCATGTCCAATCCCCAAGGTCAATGTACCTCTCCCAATGGCAGCGATGACATCAGTTGTAGCTTGGAACGGCCTTCCCAATAGCATCTCGCAACTTTGGAGCTGTGGCATGTCCATGACAACAAAATCTACCGGGAAGATGAACCTGTCTACCTTGACGAGTACATCCTCACACACTCCATATGGCCTTACAATGGACCCATCTGCCAACTCAATCGTTGCCGCCGATTTCTTTATCTCCTTCAACCCAAGCTTTTGAAATGTGGACAGAGTCATAAGATTAATGCTGGCGCCCGAATCACACTGTGCTTGTGGAAAATGTTGGTCACCTATTGAACATGGGATATAAAAACTTCCCGGGTCTTTCTTCTTCTCTGGTAAGCTCCCAAGAATGATTGAGCTCACCATTTCATTCATCCTGCATACATCAGTATCTTTGATCCGCCTCTTTTTGTTGATTATATCTTTAATGAACCTCCCATAGGCGGGAACCTTCTCAATCATTTCCACCAGCGGAATGTTGATATGCAGCTTGCGGAATATTTCCAAGAATTTCCTATAGTGTCGGTGCTCCTTCTTCGGCTTCGGATTGTCCCGACTTGACACATCTGCCGCATTGACACGCTTGTGAGGAGGCACATATGAGCTTTTCGGGGCCAGCTCCCCTGAACTTGCTTCAATTACTCCCTCTGACGTGGGCTTTGGCGAGACATCGTCAATAGTAACAGCTTGTTGTGGTTCTTCTCTCGCATTCGATGTCTCCACACGTGCACAAACAACCTTCAATTGTTCTTTTTCTCTAGAGGGAGATACAATATTCATAACTCACTGTGATTTTCTGAAGAAAGGGTTTCCGCCCGGCAGTCCATAATAAGTGCGTGGATACGGTATCGCCGGTGACGCATGCGTATTAAACGTCATTTTTCTTTCCTCTTTAGCTTCTTGCACCTGAGATTCCTCCTCATTGCTTACCACAGAAATATACTTGACCTGATGGTGTGCTTGGGCCACGTTTGCATTCTCGGCCGGTTTCTGTTGATTGGCGTGCTTGATGGCTGCCACTTCACTAGAAATTTGTGCCACGGTGGTTTCTAATTCCCGCATTTGTGCTCCATGGCTTTGCAGCGTCTGTCCAAACTTGGTTAGAATATCACCTTGAGATTGCAATTGTTTACCAAATATAGCCATCATCTCCTGATTCTGCTGCACCATTTGACTAAGCAACTCGGTGCTTTTATCTTCAGCTCTCGGTTGTGGCTTTGCATCCGGATCTTGTAGGAAATTGTTAGGATCCTTCCATGAGAACTTCCTATCCTTCCTCCAAGCATAATCATTATTTCTATAGCCCTGTTGTTGCATGAATTTGACCTGAGCTTCTTCATCGTCTTCTGCATCTTCTTTGGCAAGCAATTTCTTAGCAAGAAGGTCTAATTTATCATTTAACTCTTTGATGGCCTTTGACTCCCCCACAGTCTGAACATGCTCTACGGCGTCTCTGTCGCCCCAGGATTGCTTCTTTGCCATATTCCTCAAGATCTCCCAACATCGAGTGTCTGTGTTATTCAAGAAGAATCCGGAACCGGCTGAATCAAGGTTGCTTCTATCATGCTCGGAGAGAGCAAAATAGAAGATCTTCACTTGGGTCTCCTTATCCAGCCCATGATGCGGGCATCG
Organism: Alisma plantago-aquatica; assembly: GCA_963693085.1. Classification (NCBI taxonomy): domain Eukaryota; kingdom Viridiplantae; phylum Streptophyta; class Magnoliopsida; order Alismatales; family Alismataceae; genus Alisma; species Alisma plantago-aquatica. The sequence continues at coordinate 1,468,199,118 of OY856409.1, read as the reverse complement.
CCTGAGCATGATCTGAAATCTCTCCCAGATTTCAGAATAAGTCTCGCCTGCTTGTTGAGTGAAGTTGTGGATCTTTCTTATCATGTCATTGGTCTTTTCGGGCGGAAAGAACCTCTCGAAGAAGACCTCAACCATGTGGTCCCAAGACTCCACATATTCATCATCTAAGTTATGCAGCCATTCGCGCGCAATTCCCGCTAGTGAACTCGGGAAGAGCTTCAAGTAGAGCACGTCCTGTGGAAATCTATCGATCTTTACCATATCACAATTCTCCACAAACTGACTTATGTGCGCGACGGGGTCTTCATTTTTGAGCCCATGGAAGGCATTAGACTTCACCAAGTTGATCAAAGCTGGATCAATCTTGTATTTCGGAATATTCAGCACTTGCTTCTTTATAGGCCCTTTGGAAGCGGACGAGGAAGAAGCCTTGATCTTCTCCCATATTGTCTGTGGCTCGTCCATCTCTTCGTGTTCGTGTTCAGAATTTATATCCTCCAGCTCGTCTTGATTATATTCGCCCTCGTCTTCTGGTCCCGGCAGCGGAACCTCTGGTGTGCGACCCGCGTAGTCAGTACTACGCATCTGCACCATGCACAGTACCTGAAAAGAGAAAATTCGAGTTCAATACAGTGCTATGACGAGTATAAAAATTATCGAACAATTTAAAAATATTTGAAGTTGTTTCAATCTAAATAAAAAAAAAATTGGCCTAGAGTGGCCGCTCGTAGCACTCAAAGTGCCAACAATACGCCGTATCCCCGGCAACGGCGCCAAAAACTTGACGTGTATTTTACTACGCGCTAAAAACGCAAGTGTACGCGTCGAGTAATATAGGCCTTTGTGAGGCCCGAGTCGAACACAGGGATACGTTGAATTATTGGAGACTTCTACTAACTATTTGCGATCAGCTAAGTCGGATAACAAAGTAGGGTTTGTTGTCGAAATTAAAAGAAAATAAAAATAAAACAAAGCAAACAATCGATTAAAGGTTGATTTAATCAATTCAAAAGGATATCTTTAGGATTTCGGTTTCACCGCGGGTCAACATTGCATTAGGTTTCATATAACTCCTCAATCTTCTCTCTCTATCCGGGTAGTGGCCTGAAAACAGAATTACCCACTGTCGTGGTGTAATTCACTACTTAGGTTTAGGTTGATTCCACCGTCGTAGTAATCATTCCCCTAAACTAAGCGCATTATAGCCGATCTCTCAGTTTCCACCATTAATTTTACACCTCCTTTGTCAAGGGATTTATCGATTAATGTAGGTTTCGTCTCTTTTCAACCGTTAATCCTTCTGTCGAAGTGATTAAGGGCATTAAGTTATTATTATGGTGATCAATCATAACAATATATGGAGAAAACGAAACTATACCACGGATTTAAGAGAGAAAATATGAATTATTAATATAAAACTGTCATACAATGCATTCCCCGGGCTACTCCCGGTCCTAAAGACAAAGGGGATTAGCCCCGCATGGTCATCTCAATGAAAGACAGAGGAGTAGAGAAGAAAAACATGGGAAACATGGAGCAAACTCGTGTAACCCCTGATACAAAGGTGTTCCTGGAGATCCTCCTCGAGAAACGTGCGTTTTGCAGTCTTCCGGCAGCAAAATCGCCCGTCGGAGGTGCCCGGATCGCTCGGTTGACGGCCTTCGTCTCTCGTCTCCTATCTCTCTCTCTCCTTCTTGGATGTTGTGCAACACAATGTCCTCCCCCCCTCGGGCCGTCCGTGCTCTTCTTAGGTCATAGGACCACTTTCCGGCTCCGAAAAAGCTCAACCGTCGGATTAAAACGCTCCGTTTTAGTGCTGAAAATCGCCAGATCCCGACGCTGTCGATGGTATCGACCCCAAGGTCGATGGTATCGACCATGGCACAGGTTATTACTTCCAAGATCGCGTTTTGGGGTTGCTTTTTGATGAAATGTCGATACTATCGACCTGGGGGTCGATAGTATCGACTCCGGACAATGCAAAAGTGCCTGAAAAAGTGCCGAAACATGTGTATAAGTCCGGGGATTATATAAAATCATATAAATATGATAAAAGAAGTATAATTTGATGCAAAAAGAGTTTAAGGGCCAACTATAGTGAATTATGCAAATATAATCAAGAAAATGACAAATACATGCATAAAACAGATATAAAATAAGCATATAAAAGTGACTCAAAACCCATGCATCACCAAGTCTTGTGGAAGCCTATTCGAGAATTCAACAGTCTATTTTTGAGTCTGTTAATCCTATCTCTACTATATCTTCTAGGGAGTCTCATGCATCCGTAGCTGCTGCGGTGAGAGGAGGACGACCTGGTATGGGCAGAGAACGTGGGACACGTCCTAAGTGTACTTTCTGTGACAAACCGGGACATACAGTGGAGAAGTGTTGGAAGAAACATGGGAGACCTGTTGCACCTCCTATGAGGACAGCACATTGTGCTACCTCTACAGATTCCTCTCTGTCTTTAGTTGTGGGCACCAATTCTGGGACCGGCATCACTCTCACTCAGGAGGAGTATGATCGGTTCATTCAGGCTACACAGCACATGAGTGTGGGATCTTCATCTTCGTCATCAGCAAACCTGGCATCTACTGCGGGTAATCAGGCTACATCTCTCATAACTTCTGGCTCTACTTGATCTTGGGTGGTTGACTCTGGCGCGTCACAGCACATAACTGGTATGAAGAGATTGCTCCAATCTATTGACTCGTATATCCCTCACCAATCTGTCACATTGGCAGACGGTTCAGTGAGGAGAGTGCTAGCTAGTGGATATGTCCCTCTAACACCCAAGATTGATCTTAAATATGTACACTTTGTGCCTTAGTTACCTTTTAATCTTCTTTCTGTTGCAAAATTGATTGACACTATAAAATGTACGGTAACATTTGGGCCTTCTTGTTTTGTCTTACAGGATCCTAAGAGTATGAGGATGATTGGTGTGGGACCTAGGAAAGGTGATCTCTACCTTTTCCACGTTGATAGTCTGCCTCTCCCAGTATCTGCTCCAGCTCCATTTTGTTGAGTGGTTCCCCCTTACTATGGCATTGCAGATATGGACATCCGTCATTAGAGAGCCTACGGAAGTTGGAACCTGAGTTGTCCCAAGTGTCATCTTTAGAGTGTCAGACATGTCATCTGGGAAAACATCATAGGTAGTCTTATCCCAGTCGTGTCAATAAGCGGGCATCTTGTCCTTTTGAGTTAGTCTACAGTGATGTATGGGGTCATGTTAAAGACCAGAGTTATAATGGTTTCGTTATTTTATTTCCTTTGTGGATGATTTTTCCCGCATGACATGGATCTACCTTCTTAAAAGTCGAGAGTTTGTGCTATCTATTGTGAAACATTTTCATAAAGAAATAAAGGTTCAGTTTGACTGCAATATAAAAACTCTCCAATCTAATAATGCTTTAGAGTACGTTCAAAAGGCTATGTCTGATTTTTGCAGTTCTGTGGGCATGATCCATCGCACGTCTTGTCCTCACACCCCTCAGCAAAATGGGGTGGCTGAGAGGAAAAATCGCCATCTTCTTGATATTGCTCGTTCGATCATGTTTCAATTCAATGTGCCTAAGAAATTCTGGTCTGAAGCTCTTTTAACCGCTTGCTTCTTAATTAATAGACAACCATCCTCTGTTCTTAAAGGACAAACTCATTTCTCTGTGATACGACCCACGAATCAGCCCTTCTTTGTTCCCCTTAGAGTTTTTGGTTGCACTTCTTTTGTTCATAATTTTGACCCTAAGGCTGACAAACTTTCTCCTAGGTCTATTAAAACCTTATTCCTTGGTTATTCTAGTACTAGCAAAGGATACAAGTGTTACTGTCCTAGTCTTCGTCGCATGTTTGTGTCTAGGGATGTTACCTTCCATGAGACCACTCCATATTTCTCCGATGCTATGAGTAAGGGGGAGCAGTTGAGAGAGGGAGTGCTACCAGATTTTCAGAGTGAGAGAGTGGCACCATCTGTGCAGAGTGAGGGAGCGCCACCCATCATTCCTGATTATACTTTTATTCAGGACGAGCAGGCAGCTGAAAGGCCTGTTATTCAGCAGTACCCATATGTTTAGAGTAGGCGAGGCAGACAAGATCCATAAGAGGTAGCGACACCAGTCCCTGAGCCTCCCTCATCGTCTTCTACTCACGAGATTCCTGCAGAAGCATCAGATCTTGATCTTCCTATTGCTGTTCGGAGAGGTACTCGTACTTGTACTATTAGACATCCTATTACAAATGTGTGTTGTCTGTCCCACTTATCTAAGCAGGCATGCGCATTTGCTATTGGGATTGATTCTGTTGATATACCAAGGAATCACTATGATGCTATGAAGGACAGTGGCTGGAAACAGGCAATGCAGCTTGAGATGTCAGCTCATTTGCATAATGGCACATGGGATCTTGTTGACTTACCTGCAGGAAAGAAAGCAGTGGGTTGTAGATGGGTTTTCACCATCAAACATAATCCGGATGGATCCGTTGAGAGGTTGAAGGCCAGATTGATAGCAAAAGGCTACACACAGACCTATGGAGTTGATTTCTTTGAGACCTTTTCTCCAGTAGCTCGTCTAAATTCTGTACGGATTATTATTTCTCTGGCTACTACCTTTGATTGGCCCCTATTTCAGCTTGATGTTAAGAATGCCTTTCTACATGGTAACCTACAGGAAGAGGTATATATGGAGCAACCTCCTGGGTTTGTTGCTCAGGGGGAGTGTCAGAAGGTGTGTAAATTGAAGAAAGCCATATATGGGCTGAAACAGTCTCCTCGAGCTAGGTTTGACAAGTTCAGTGACGTTGTACTCCATATGGGTTTTTCTCGCTCCATAACTGATCACTCTTTATTCTACTCTAGCTCTTCTTGTAGCTCTATCATTATTGTTGTATATGTTGATGACATAGTGATTACTGGCAGTGATTCTACAGGCATATCTCGTGTGAAGGAAGGTTTGCAGAGACACTTCCAAACGAAGGATCTAGGTAAACTGAGATATTTTCTGGGCATTGAGGTGCTTAGATCTCATGCAGGTGTCAATCTATCTCAGAGGAAATATGTGCTTGACTTACTACAGGAGACAAGCATGACTGAATCTAAACCGGTATCTACTCCTATGGATTATCACATCAAGGAGACGGTTGATGATGTTGAGTACTCAAATCCAGGATATTATAGCAGAATAGTTGGCAAGCTAATATATCTGACTGTTACACGACCTGACATTTCTTTTGTTGTAGGCGTTGTGAGTCAGCATATGCACTCACCACGACAGTCACACTGGACAGCAGTTTGCCAGATTCTGAGATATCTGAAGAGTGCTCCTGGTAAGGGGATCACTTATTCTAAACTCAAGGTGACTCCATCTACTTTGACTCTCACAGGGTATTCAGATGCAGATTGGGTTGGTGATCATACTAATAGAAGGTCTACATCAGGCTATTCTACCTTCCTAGGTGATCATTTGATTACTTGGAAAAGCAAAACGCAGCATGTGGTAGCTAGGTCCAGCATTGAGGCTGAATACCGTGCTATGGCCCATGCATGTTGTGAACTACAATGGGTCAAATTTGTTCTTTCTGAGTTAAAAATCACTATTATGTCTTCTATGGAGCTCAAGTGTGACAACCAATCTGCTATACACATTGCCAGGAATCTTATCTTTCATGAGCATACAAAGCATACAGAAGTTGATTGCCATTTTATTCGTGATCAAATCAAAGATGGTACTATTGTGACGACATACGTCAAGTCTGAAGATCAACTGGCAGATATCTTGACAAAGCCTTTGGGTCCAGCAGCTTTTCAGAGATTATGTGGCAAGTTGGGCATACACGATGTGTACTCTCCATCTTGAGGGGGAGTGTGAAACAACCTGCATCCCCATCGATACTATCGACAGGAGGTCGATGGTATCGACTTTATCACAGCAACAGAAGAGCATTCTGTGGATACCATCGACAGTCCTGTCGATGGTATCGAGAGTTGATCAGCGGCGGAAATCGACGACCCGTCTCCTGGTTCTATCTTTATTATATTATTTGTTTTATTGTTTTTCTCTTATTTTCTTCTTTATACCACAATGTATCTTACCCTAATATATAAAAACAAGGAGAGACGGCTATTGCCCTCTCAAGAAAACTGCTCCTTGCAGCCGAAAAATCTCTCGGTGTTCGTCTCCTCTCCTCCTCATCTCTTCTCACACACCCTTTGAGCCTCGAGATATCCCCGCCTACTCATCTTCCACCTTCGACCGATGCTGCCGCATCATAGCCCTCAGCATTGTTTTCTTTGCAATTGGGTACCTAATGAGCATCTATAAACCATCGCCCATCTTTTCCTTTTGCCTATTTGCTATGCTTTGGCCTCAATTGTCGAGTCCTATAGCTGAGGTTTAGGACCTCGCTAGCGTTCACCATTTCGGCCACTCTGGTGCCCCTTCAACCATGCAAACGCCTCCGATGGATTGTGTTCGCCTCCGCGATTGTTTTGCCGCCTTTAGAAGGTGCACTCCAATATGGTTTTCATGGCTTCAGTCTTCCGACCCCTTTCCCTTGTTTCTCGCTTCCTCTAATGCCTGCCAGGGATACGGTGGTCCTCCCCTTCTCGCAGTGGTTGCTCTGACTTCACCCTGACTCTCGCAAACTCCCTTGTGTCTTCCAGGCCTTGTTTCCTGCTAATTCCTCGCTTTGGTTTGCCGGTCGCTTCTCGATCTCTGTCAGAGCTCAGCCTGTGCAGTAGTGCACCTCCCGACCTCCACCTGGGGTCCTTAGCTTCGGCCTGATGGGAGGGGGCTGATGAGAACCTCAGTTGCCTAGAGTCGGCCATGTATCTCGGCATAGATTGGAGCTTCATACTCCAGTCAAGGTGCCTCGCCATGGCACGAACAGGAGCAAGAACCCAGGTCATGGAATGACCATGGTAGCCCCATGTTGTTAATCGATCAATTGGCTTTGCAAGGGCATTTTGGATTTTTCGTTGCCTCTTTTGTTTAACCGCGGATCCGCTGGGGGAGACCCTCGTGCTAGTTGGTGGGTTCTGATTGGTCCACCTCAGAATCGGTCCCGCCTCCTGACCAGGCCACTAGACCTAGAAAATATACACACATGGCTTTTTGGTTAATTTTGATTGGGTCATTACTTGGAAATTTGTATAAAATCACTGGATTATCAGAAAAATTTCGAGAAAATACTCGTTGGAAAGGGTTTTTCATAAGGAACTCGAATTTTAAGGTTTTGGGGTCGTTTTCCTTTTTCTAAACCCTAGCTTTTCTAAGGAGTTAGAATTAGGGTTTGATGTGATGAATCAAGCAGAAGTGGATATATTCAATATTATGGACAAGATGTTTAGGGTTCATTGAACCCTAGGAGCATGACCAGGGTTTCTTCAACCTAAGGAGAGCATATGGGTCTTCTCTAAATGAAAGGTAAGTGGTTCATGCCCATGAGTATATATGTTTATCATACCTAGTACATTTGCATGCCTCTTAATTGAGACCTTCATGTCCAATATTCTAAGTCAAGATATGCAAGCAAGATTTTATGTACTTATGATTGTAGAATTTCATATGCTCCATACCTTAAGTAGTGATGGGTTATGGAATGATTCAAGTTCATGAATAAAGTTCATAAGAAGGATAAAAGAATATATTTCTATCATATCCCTTAGAGATGTTCCATATGGATACTCAGGACTACAAGATAAGAAATGAACAGCAAGACTGCCATCCTCCCATGGTTATGTGATATGACCATGTATTAGGATTTTAAGTACAAATATGTTATTAGGATCCCTTATATATATAGATATAATCATGTATTAAGATTTCAAGTAGAACATGTTGTTAAGATTCTCTTCATTTACAGATATAACCATGTTCCAAGAATTCAAGTAGAAACATGTCATCAAGGTTTCTTATCTATACTACTATAAAAAGAGCGAGTTTGATGCTGCGCTCTCCTTGATTCACTCTCTTCTCTCCTTTTTTCAAGGAAATTTGCTCCTACAAATATTTATCCTCACACTCTCCTATTAACTTTTATTATCTTTAATTATGTATTTCTCTCTCCATCCCACGGAAACGGTTCCTTGATTCTCTCCTTATAAACAACCAACACAAATATCTTTTACCGTAGAGACCCTTTCACGGACGAGTCCTCTCCCCGCACATTTCCAACAAATTTTATATGTCACATGCATGTTCACGTGAGCGTTCACTAGTATATGTGGAAATCTAAGAATTAAGAAGTTAATAGATTCCTTAGAATGATTAGTGCCTAAAAGTTCAATACAATTTGAGAATATGAGTGTTGAGCATGGTAAAACATGGTCCAATTTTCAAGATAAAGGTACTATTGGGATTAGAATTATTATAACATGAGTTTATGATGATATTACCAAATTATGAGAAATTAAGTCATGATAAAAGTTGCAAGATGAGATTCTATAAGATTCCTACTTTAAGATTTAAGATTCAAGCTCATATGAATGTATTAAGATTAGACTTAATGAGATTTTATAGAAATTGAGTTACCTTGTCAAAAACCACATTCTTTTAGATATTTGATACTTCAGAACTCTCATGTACTTATTATTCTCATATTTAGTTCAAATCCTTTTCCTAAGCCTTTAGGCTTAGTTGTCATATATCTACTATCAAAGGTTAATTAAGCCATCACATCAAAACAGAGTATTATAGTAAGGTCCATCCAGATAATAAGAATATCAATTTAGATTTATACTTGGATTCCACATTATGTGAGTATCTAGATATTAGATAGAGATACATGATAAGATTTTTAGACCCATTCTCACTTATGTAGTAATTGAGATTCACATTCATACTTAGGTGTAGATTCACTTTAGAATTCTAGACCAGAGATTCAGATTCAGGAATAGATTCAATTTAGAGCTAAAGAATAATAGAACAAAGTCAGAGATAATAGATTAAGATCAGAGTTAAGAAGCTAAGAACAAAGTCAGAAATAAGAGATTAAGACTTAGAGATAAGAACATAAGAATAGATTCAGAGATAAGAGATTAAGATTCAGAGATAAGAGAACAGAGATAGAAAACGACATCAGAACATTAATACATTATAGGATAAGTCCTCACTAGAGACTCCCGGGACGATTCAGAGGGCGCAATGCGCCAGACACTACGAGTGTCACAAAGGGCACGTTGTGCCAACTGAGGGTGTGTTGCACCATAGGGGGCACTTCGGTATCAACAGAGGGCACGTTGTGCCAACAGAGGGTGTGTTACACCATAGAGGACACTTCGGTGTCAACAGAGGCATGTAGTGCCAACAGAGTGTGCGTTGCACCATAGAGGACACTTCAGTGTCAACAGAGGACTTATCGTATAATGGTGGCTACAATAAAATTAAAATTGTAAATAAAAGATACCTTAGTTTAGAGCACGTTTGTAATCTCGTCCATGAGGATGATGAGAAAGATTTAGATAGTATATTTATGATCCAGGCACTATGGTGTAGGTCATGAGACCGACAGTATCGGTCTCCAGAAAAGACAGAGTAGAAAGATAAGAGTTAAAGAAATAAGAGATATTATGTTTTCAGATTTAATCAGAGTTTGATGCTAGTTCAATATTTATAATGTCCAAGAATCTTTTGTAATATTTTTGTTCTTTAGTAATGTATATTTTAGAATACTCATGCCACTTACTCTAATGATTGTTTTTCCCAATGCATGGTTGGGGACGCGATGTCTGTAGGTTTTGGAACAACTGTTGATCAAAAGAACAAGCAAAGGACTAGGAACTTTCTCAGGTAGAGCCTGGTGGGGTGTCATTTACCAAGACGTTCCCGAGTTTAGACATTTTTTCTTTATGCTTAATTATGTCACCACATAGACTAGATTTTTGGATGAACATGATGTAGTTTCCTTTTGACAAGAACTATGTATGAATCAATTTTTAATCAATGTAAAGTGTTTCCATTTGCTTTAATTGCAAAGAATAGCATTTTGTGACACCCCTCAGTGATATTGATGTGATATGAAAAGTGGGGTGTTACAATCGGGACCATTCCAAATAGTGAGTTGACAAGGACCCAATGCCTATATATTGGATCTGTCAGTAGATCGAAGCATTAGTGTTATATTCAATGTAGAGGATCTTTCTCCTTATCGTGGTGCATTTACATTGGCAAATGGGTGGGTATGGGTGACCCATACCCATACCCATGTTACCCACTTAAATTTTGGTATACATATACCCATCCCATTAGGAAAAAGTAAGAAAAACACATTCCCAAACCCACCCCATTGGGTCATGGGGATCCAATATTGACCCATTTGACCAATTCTATATCAAGTTATATCCATTCCCAAAATTACACATTGTTGTAATTTAAAATAATATTGTCAAGAATGCTTTGAAAAAAGATGAAAAATGGGAACATGCGGACCAGACGATATTCTCATTGATGTATGAAAGAGTATGGGGATGAAAAAGTTGTAGTTAACAAAATTCTTTACTAAGAATATGACACCAAGAAAATGCCAAAGTGGAGAAATAGTATTATAGTACCCATCTACAAGAACAAAGGAGATGTTCAAAGTTGCACAAACTACAGAGGTATCGAGTTGATATGTCATACTATGAAGCTTTGGGAGAAGATTTATTTGCTTTGGAGAAGGGCTATTATCGAGTACCAAGGGAAGTGTTGTGGACAATTTTGGAAAATAAGGGTGTGCCAATCCAATATGTTGACTAGATTAAAAACATATATGATAGCTCAATTGCAATTGTGAAGACTCTTTGGAGGAGAGATGCCAACATTTCCTATCATTTTCGGCGTATATCAAGGATCAACATTCAGCCCATATCTATTCGTTATTGTAATGATAGAGTTGACAAAGCATGTTTAGAATGATGTTCTTTTGTGCATGTTATTTGTTAATGATATGTTGATTGATAAAACTAAAGATGGATTAAATAAAAAAGTTGAACTTTGGAGAAATGTGTTGGAATCCAATGGATTGATGATTAGTAGGAGCAAAACTGAGTATATGCATTGCACTTTCAGCCAATCTAGAATTTTGAATGGCGGGGACAAGTTGGACATAGTGGATGTACTTAATTGTGATAAATTGTGTTGCTTGGGTTCCATTATTCAAATAGATGGACATATGTCCAAAATGATATTTGTCATCATGTAGGATGGTTGAAATGGATGAGTGCAAAAGAGGATCCTTCTCATATTAAAAAGTAAGTTTTATAGAACAGTTATACGACCAGCCATTTTATATAAGAGTGAATGTCGGGCGGTGAAAAATAAGGTCTCAACAAGATGAATGCGGCAGAAATGCACATGCTGAGATGGATGTGTGGGAAGACAAGAAAACATCATTTAAGAATGTGACTATATGAGGAATAAAGTGGGGGTGGCGAGCATTGGGGACAGTTGTGTAAGGGTCGACTGAGATAGTCTAGGCATGTGCAACACAGACCGACTAACATGCCTATAGGAAGCAATGATATTGAGTCAAACACAATTAAAAGAAGAAGCGGCCTAAATTAACATGAGAAGAGCTTATAGAGAGAGATTTTCAATCTTTTACATCTTGATTAGAATATGACCCATAATAGAGCTGATTGCAAAACATGGATCCATGTAACCGACCCCATCATGGTTGGGATTGAGGCTTAGATTATGATACATACATACATATATATATGTATATATAGTATGTATTTATATATATATATATATATATATATATATATATGTATATATATATATATGTATATATGTGTGTGTGTGTGTGTGTGAACGTATGCATGCATGTATGGGTGAAGTAGTAAGCTTTTCATAAAACGTGGAGTTCGATTGGTCTCTTAGCCGACCAAGTGGTCGCACATTTAGTCCAAGAGCTTAGTGGACTAATGAGCAACATGATGTGCGGCAGGACAACCACAGAGGCATAAATGAAAATGTATGCGGCCGTGCAGACCCGTTTTCGGACAATGGCTACCATATTAGGCAATGGGCACTGAAAGTGTTTGACATTTTTTATTTTTTTTCAAGCCAAAACTGATCAAATGGGCTAAATAATTCCAATTTGGGTGAAAAAGCCCCAGGAGTTAATTTGTATCATATCCAGGGTCAAGGTAAATAAAATAGTGAGATGGCAACGACAAATACAAGATATTACAGATGAAAGCCTTGACAGGTTAAATTTCCATCTTGGGTTTATTGATTTGCTCCAACAAATCTATATTATAAGTCTCACAAAAAAGAGGTATCATATTAGAAGTTCGTGTTTCAAAAAATTGTCCATGCGGCCGCTTATGCAGTTCAGTCCCTTGACCGAACCGCATATGGGAATTCAATGGCTAAAACGGACCATGGCCGCATATACAGCTGCAAAGCCGCATATAAGGCTGATTAGTCCCCGATTTTTGAATGGAAAAACTGCTAAGCTGGCAATTTTTTAACATCACCCCCTATTCTTCATATAACTAAAACATCACCTACACTTAGCCTACCATCTGCTTCCATTTCCTCTTTTTTGCATTACATTCATTTATGATTGTTATACATTTAGCTCATTATTGCACATTTATATGTATTTAAGAGGTGTTTGATTGCATATTTGCATGATTGCATCTAAAATATGTAATTCTACAAATTATATTTGTAATTATATGATTATTGTATATTTATATATAATAATAATTAAAAAATATTAACAAATATAAACCGCATATACTCCCGCATACCGCATATACTCTATCAGTGACCTTTCCGAACGTACAACTCATACCATTTTTTAAAACCATGTTAGAAGTTCAATAAGACATTTCACATTACGTGGGGATGGGGAGTAGGGGTGGGCATAGTTCCGTTTGGTTAGGTTTACCACGAAAACTAAAACCAAATTGTACATATTGGTTTGTGAAATTATGAAACCCAATTTCAAGCGTTAACTAATCATAGACTGAACCAAATGGAATTGTTAATATGTGGTTTCTTTTTTTTGGATTAACGAGAGAACCGCCCCCGTAGAAACGCCACTTTTGTGATCCCCCCAGACAGCGTAAACTCTCGAGCCCCGAGCATCCCGCCCACCCGGGAACCGGTTAAAGCGCACAGTTGGCCAGCTTGCGCGACGGGTACCATTTCGGAGGCGGTCGCTGGGTATCAAACCGGGGTCCCTTCATGAGGGGACATCGTGCCGAACCACCTGAACCACTCCTTTGGTTTAGTTTGGTTTCAAACTTTTACATGAGAAACTATACAGTTGTTTGTTTGATTTTTGATTTTTCATGACAATCCAACCATTTTTCAGCGTAATAACCAACTGATGTGACAGGAGAAATCAACTTACAAATAAATATTATTTTGCAATGGAGAATATAAGATCATATATACAAATTGTGTGCTGATACAATTTGACCTAACTTCAATTAGGTGTGCATGGATCATACCAGATAGTTCAATTGTTTTTATTGAAACCCCATTAGTCTAGTATGAGTTATGCACTATATAATTTCAAATTTTTTAATACATATATGTATCGGTTCAGTTTGGTTTGGTTCAATTGCACCGTCAAACCGAACCAAAATGTTGCTTAACAGTTTGAAAAAAATTGGAACTACACCAAACCATTAACCATCCTAAAACCAATCCGAACTAGTTAGTTTGGTTCGGTTTTGTCGGATTCTGTTGTCTGGTATGGTTTGATGCCCAGCCCTAATTTGTAGCATAACCATGAGATGTTAGTTGATTTCAATGAATTGATTTTCCAACGTAAACAAGTATAAAAGCCAGCACTGTGATGTTACCTTCTCATTGTTTCAACAAAATCAGGGCCCTCAGCAAAAGGTGATGTAGAACACTGAAGAAGAATTTCAGTATCAGAAAGTTCTTGTAGGGAGTAGGCATAGTATTTCCATGAAGAGCTCCTACATCAGAATTCAGCATAATTCATTCAAGATAACATCATTCTGCCTACATTAATGAGAATCAAGAATCAAGAATAAACCATTAAATTTGGGGCAAGGGGAAACCCTATGACACCCACAATGATGGCTAGAAATTGGATTCATTTGAGTTCATAATGACATCAAATCCAACAACCATTCATGGTTTTGTTGGACACGTACATTCATGTCAAAAAAGAAAGGCCTCAAACAATACAAAAATGATAATTAAATTAGAAAAACCATTCAAATCTCATTGGAAAAAGGAGCAAATAAAAAAATTATGTAGATTTCACCAAACAGGGATATAGTTTTTTATCAGAGGATTTGTTGCCATCATGTGTTGGCTGATATAAGAGGGAGCAATATACTTATATTTTATTACTTCACAAATTGTCATTCTTAACTATTTTTTCAACTAGAGAATTTAGCATTTAGGGTGAGATTGGTTTGAAGAAACAAGCATGGGAGAGAAACAATTCCGTCAAAGCCTATTGTTGCCTCATCGGTTTCCAGCTAGAGCAAGAAGTGTTCTTCTCAGCATTTGTAGGTTCTATGAAATCAACTTATTAACTTCCCTTCTAAATGAAAAGGGATCGGCTCTCAACTATAACACAGGCTTTTGCTTTTGGGTAAATTTCAGAATATTAGTTCTATGCCATTTCTTTCGCACAACTACATCATGAGGTTTTAAAAATATCGAAGGCACGTGTTGCTTGTCGTTTCTTTAACAAATTGATCATCCAGCCATGCATCATTAAGGCATCAACTCTGTACTGGTCTATTCTTACTGAACCTGTGGTGACAAACACAGTACAGGTTCATATGGATTCCTGTAGCCATCCAACTTGATTCTATCAAACAACCATCTGAGAGGAAATATTCCAGAGCAAGCAGGTTCCCGAAGACACTCGTAGGTCATATGCTGCCAACAACCTGTCAAGTGGCCATTGCTTGAAATTTGGACCTCATAGAGAACTCTCCTTTAGAAAGGTTTCACAGCGATAAGCAAGTCATGGTTCTGAATGGGTTCCAGGGTCCAGTTCTGGTAGTGCTCTGTGACTTCCCTCTACTGAACAACCAAATTTCACGATCAACCAGCTCAAACTGTCCAACAATTGCCAATCAGCCAATCACGGTAACCAAATTGTCACTCAGCTTTTTGGTCAATTACTACAACAGCCAACCATAATGTCAACTCTTGCAACAAAAGCTCGATGACTTTCGGCAGCATCCACCTTGCCGAGGCAAGCTCATTGCCCTTGGCATCCATGAAGGGGGTGCTACTAGGATCATCCCTGCCTGCATCGTGATTTTCTAATATCCAAGCTCCAGGTATACCATGTTGTTTCCGAGGCAAGCTCATTGCCCTTGGCATCCATGAAGGGGGTGCTAGTAGGATCATCCCTGCCTGCATCGTGATTTTCTAATATCCAAGCTCCAGGTGCAGGCAGGGATGATCCTACTAGCACCAACATGATGCATGCCCTCCTAGTCTTATTCAGTATCCACTACGTGAGAATTAGCTAGCTACCTCTGCCGGCATGATACAATGTTTTCATGTGCTTGCAGGAACTAGATGGATCAGACATTTCATTGGCGGATTAAATTGATGTGATTATTGGGGCAAGCTTGGGCAGTGTCCTCGTGACCATGTTGGGTAAAGAAGGAATGTCCCAGTCTATGAAACTAAGGACATTGAAGAATTCCTTCACTGAGACCCAAGATTTCAAGCAGAGAGTGTTCTTGGGATCATCAACGATGTCAAGGGAGCAAGTACCCTGGCATATATATGGCACATTAGTGCAGTGGCTGCTGGGGATCACTATCGCTAGTGAATTTACTATCTACATCTCTTACCCATCTTCGGCATCAAGCTCATGCGGCCAGCCATCGCCAGCTAGGAAGCCGGACTATTCTCTAGCTACTTGTGTTACCTTATTACAAGTGATTCTTGTACGGAAAAGTTAAAAAGTTTGTTATGCATTGAAATCAAAGCCATCACATGCAATTAAAAAAATTCAAAGGAAACCACATAACAGCCATGTAGCAAAAGGCAAATGGAAGCACCCCGAGATAGATTCCCTAGTGGACCGACTCGGATATAAATCCTAATCAATACATAACAATAAGGCCATCTGCTAATATAAAGATGTCCTAATTCGGCTAAAAACAGGATTCCTGATTCAACTTTCATAACAAAAATAAAGTAATTAATTAGCTTGGCCAATATTAAATTTTAAATTACTACCTATAAATTAGGCGTAATAAATTCAAAAGAATTATCTTTCACGATTAGCACATATAATGTACTACATCATGATTGTGTAGTTTCAAACAAGACTTGAAACCTTCACCAGTTACACATATCAATTCATTTACATCAGCACCACCCCCAAACAGAGGGAGGCCAGCAACAAATGGGTTGTGCAACAGGAACTCTTTATTCTCTGTATTACAGATAGACTGCCGGATCAGGATTATGTGTGTGTACCCACTAGTTTTAATATATCTATTGATATCTCCATGTCTCGCTTAGTTTGAACTTTATTCAGGATTTTTAATTTATCAAAAGCCATTTACTCACTACATCAAGCCATTTTTAACCTGAATCCAGAGGAGACTTGATTATGAATTGCTTCCTTTTTAGTTGATTATTGGATGATGCTAAACATTGTTAGACTCACAAAATTGTGAAGTGGCATCGTGTCTATCTTCTCCTGTTTTAACGAATGTGCTTCTAGTCAATCTTCATTTAAAATCTCTATCATGGAAGTACATTACCGTTTGCACTAGGCAGCAGCTATACATTATAAGGATATATTTTTCCTCCAAAAACAAAATGCTAGATCAACCTACCTATGAACTGTTTCTATACAGGAATAAATCAGACTATTGCATATATTAGAATGAAGCTTAAAGAGAAAATACCGATCTCATCGAAACTCAGATCAACAAAGATGCAGGGAGACGAATTTCATATGTAATTGTGTTAATCATATGTTCAAAATAATAGTGATAATATATTTTGGATCAATCTAATAGGTTCAAAAATATTCTAAGTTATAGATCGGTATCGGGGGAAATATATACTAATATCAACATTATTTAGAAGAAAAATAAGCTCAAACAGAATAGTGCATTTATTAATTAACAGGCATGGGATAGATTCATGTCGAACACTACAATGAGAGAAGATAATTAGTAGAAAATTTTCATTCACAAGAATTTGAAGCATACCAAGAGAAAGGAGCTATCTGGAACCTGTCATTCTTAGTATCATATGTTTCTAGTAGTCTTCCTTTCCACCTTGGATTTTCGGAAGACACTGTCATTCGAATCCTCCTAACAAGTTCGTCGGGACCCTTTGATTCCTTACAGAAACGAGCAGGTATGACTGATCCAGATGATGTCTCAAACTACAGCAGAATATTAATCATCAATGCTCATTATTAAGTCATTGTAGTGGATATCTACAACGACCCCTTTTCAGGTTAAATTTAAACCCAGATAAGTTTCCATGAGTACCATATAACCTAATTAGTGTACTGGAACCTGCGTGAATGGATTACAGAGATTAAAACCAAATTTGGTGAAAACTTAGGTTAATATGTATATTATGCTAGGAAGCCCTAACATGTATGTTTCCTAATATAAATGTTGATAGAATACTAAATCATGAACTGAGTTGCTTGTTTTGAATTTAGTGTGAATGGATGACAAAAGTTATGAACATTAAATTGATGTAATAGTCAAAGAGAAAGAACACGAGAATCACTTCTTAATCCTATTAAAGATGATAAATATGATACTTTGAAGGTTTAGGAAGAGAGTACATGAGTTGGGTACACAACCAAGCTTTAAAAGTCATTTAGGGCGTTTTAGAGGTCTAAGATTGACTTTGCAGAGTCAAGGGGATAAATCGGTCGGCTTCTGTAATGAACGACCTGACCTTTGGGGCAGAAGTGACTACACAATCGTTTGACTAAAAAACCAGCCGATCTGTACAGAAGTCGGGTCCATAAGTTGCACCGACTTCCCACAAGTTGAAGCGACTTGTGGGCATCTCCCCAGCTTTTGTCAACAGCGATACTGACACCGACCGATTGAACCCATCAACCCTAAAGTTGGACAGACTTCCTAGAAGGTCGCTGACTTTTATTTCTAGCAAAGTAAAAAATATATAATTATATTAATCAACAAAATTAAAAGCTACATTAATACCCAAGTCGATTTCTTTCGGCCCCATGATGTCATTAGCTATGTTCTTCACTGCTTAAAGCCGCAACTTTCACCTAAAACGAGGAATTAGGTGGAATTCAAGAAAATGTTGGACATTTCAACAGGAGAATCTTCCCTAGACTGTAAGTGACAGGAACTGCAAGCAATTTCTTTATTTTTCCTTCTTCTCTTCTCCTCTGTCGTACCCTACTAGACATTCTCCTCCAAAATCGGAGCAAGAACTCATGATTTTTCTTTCATTTCTTCTCCAATTCTCTCCTATATGCTAGTTTGGAAACCTAAAAGTGGAATCTACAAAAGGCCGGTATATTCAGGAGTTCATGGTGACCCTTAAGGGAAGGAACATGAAGTTCCTCCTTCTACTCCCACTAAAGGCGACCCTCACACAACTTATCCTCCATTCTCGCCACCCTACTTTATCCTCACAGTAATCTCTCAATCAAAATTCCCTTGTATTCCCAAAAATCCATCTTGACATTTGCATTTCCACCACATTTATCTTGTTGATATCTTGCTTCTGACTTCCTAACATTTACTCCCAAAAGATAGGGCTAGGCATGTAGCATTATTTTACTTATCATTCTAAGTACGAACTTCTGATCACATATTATTCCAATTGCACTCCTTCATTTCATCAATCATGATGCTTTTTTGGGACACTGGACACATCATCTTGAACATCGCCATCCATATGAATAATACTACTCATGTCAAAAAAACTAATCACATTTTGGTCGGTCCTCTCCATCATCTTGGCACCACCATTTAGAATTCGATATTGGCAGAATTTGCAGCGTATTTACTCTTTTTTGCTTATATTGATCTTAAATCCATTAGATTCAAATGTATTTCTCAAAAGTTCAACTTTGATAAGAATATGTAAGGACCTAAGGGGATAAAGACCCATGATACCTTAAAGTATGTAGAAAATGGTCCCGAAAAAACTTAAATGTGCCCAGGCATCCCATCCCACCTTAGCGCCTTGGTATCCTAGAAGGTATGTTGAAAAGCACATTGTGGACATTTTATGTGACATGAAGAACACCTAGTAGGATCTAGGCATAGTTTCAAGGCGGCCAGGTGGTGGTCTTTCTAGGTTGGGTGCCTAGCCCGCCTAGGCAGCCACTTGGGCGCTACCCTATTTTTTATTTACAGCATGATTTATGCATATAAGATACAATATTTATCACATATATAAGGTATTTATGTGTATATTTCATGATCTATACCCTAAAAAGTAATGTAAGAGTGAGCTTGTAGCTTAAAAATCCTAAAAAACACTTACATATGTCAAATAGATGTTAAAATGCCATTATTCATTATGAAAAACCCCATGGGAAAAATTATGTCCAGGTGCCCATCCATGCGGTCCTAGGCAGTGCTAGGCGCTCGCCCAGGCACCCATTTTATATTTTAGGTAGGCAAGGGGCTAGGTAGACCCCCCTTGGGCGCCTAGATGCAGCCTAGGCGGGCGCCTCAACAACTATAGATCTAGGCTTTAAAGGGGGGTAAATTAAGTTATTAAAAAACTTCAACAATACTTATTCGACCTTGAAACTATATCACAATATTAGTAAAACAAGAGAGAGAGAATAAACAACCGTAAATGAACATAAGTGTATGGTTTCGTCTTGAAATGTCGTAGCTCCACTAACTAGGGAGGTTAGCCTAATGATGTCTTAAGCACTTTGAGTACCACCTTGTATTTCTCCACCCAGAGCATATACCAAGTAATCTCTCTTTTCAGTTCAAGAGCAACTAACCTTTTTTGGGCAAGGAACCAGGAACCTAACTAAGGGTCAACCTAGTGACCTACCCTTACTTAGGCCACCTGCCTTACATCCTTAGCAAAAGAAGAGATTTAATCAACCTTTAAGAGGGAGAGATTGGAAGAGAGAGATGAGAGACTCATAAGATAATAGTTAGGGTTAGTTTTCTAAAATGTTTCCTATTCACTCTAGTTGTACAAAGCAAGCAATACAGCTCAAGGGGGTGATTAGGGCATTTTGATGCAAAAACTATAGTATAGCGCTAATCGGTAACCATGGGAAGCTCCCAAGTGAATCCTATTTATAGTTGTGGGTGCCTACTAGCTAGAAGATTTGATTCGAACAAATTCTAGCCATATCAGAGGGAGTAGGTGGAGATCCAACAGATAAATTTTCACTTTTTATCCCCCTCTAACGACTAAGCACTAAGAAAAAACTACAACCACAGTAAGATGAATTTCCTCAAGAAAAACTCAACGGTCGCATAGCCATTGGAGGCTTTCATTAGGTCAGTCGGGCACTTCAGCTGATGTAGAGATCTGTTTTGAACAGACATAGTGGTCAATTGAATTTCCTCGTGAGAAACTCAGCCAATGCATAGCGTTGTACAGAACAAAATTCATCATTGGCTGAATATTACCTGAGAAAATTCAGCCAATGACACCTTTTTTCTTAAGTTGTTTCTTTGATTATTTGAGTTCCTAAAAAGAAACTTCAGCCGATGCAGGTGTATAGGCAGACCTCACATAGTGTTGTCGGTTGAATTTTACCAGCAAAACTCTAGTGCAGTGAGTCTGAGTAGGGTTTCTCCATACACTTAGTGCATATTAATTTATTCTGATTAAATCTATTACACATTTGAGCTTATTTACAAGTTATGCATACAATTAACGTAACTTACATCAAAGATTTATGGAGAAAACTATTAAATTTTTCAAAGCTTGATCTTTGTGTATGGACTGTTGTGGTCTTCCTTTCTAGGGTTTGCCAATTTGGAGAAAATGAAGAGTTCTAATAATCTAATATATTCTCTATAGAAGTAGTAGGCACATGAATAGAACAGTGAAGTCATCATCAAAATATGGATATGGACAATATAACCCTGAGGGTCAAACACCCCACAACCCAAGATACTTTATGTGTTGCTCCTTCAGTTAGGATATTTGTTTAGCCTTATTAGCAGAAGAATCTTAGCTCTTTGGAAGGATCCTTATGACATCCACAAGGGAGTTAATAGATGGGGCGTTGGATCAGTGGAAGAATTTTCTAACATAGCTCTTGGAATCAACCCTCTAGCTATGACACTATTTCATTGATAAGCATGTGAAGTGCATAACAAGTAATGAATTCACTAGAGATAACCAGATGTTTAATGTCAGCTCTACAACTAACCTTTTTGTGGGCCGATTCACTATTTTTGGTTTCTAGATAGGAAGATAGACCTTTGTCTTGCACTTAGCACCCAAATGCGGTGACAAGTAATGAACTCATTAGAGATGACAATTAAATTTTTAGATGTCAAGCTCTACTACAAACCTTCTTGTCAGCCTTTTCACTATCGTTGGTTTCTGGACAGGGAGAGAGGCCTTTGTGTTGCGACTTAGACATAGATGTAGCATATAGAGATAACCCCAGTACATGATACAATGTGTCAATTGGGGCCCAATGCTGGTCATAGCAAAGCCATAGGGGGATGAGCAACATCAAAGGGTTGTGGTCATGGCACAAAGGGGAGGAGCAATAAAGAGGAGCCACGACATCCCATAGGGAGGACCAAGCAGTAGGAGTTAAATGAATCTGTAGTGTGAACCATGTTTGTAGCAATATCATGATGATAGATGCAGTGGTTCCATGAGAGGTTATGTATCTAAAACCAAACCCCATGAGAACGACTGTTAGTGAGAGCTACAAGTGTTGCAATGATTCCAGAATTGAGGGTATACATGTTCGTAGTAGAAAAACAAGTGAACATGGTATGACCCAAAAGAAGAAATAACTTATTGGTTAAAGAATTGCATTGGTGTGTGCTTTGCTAGAACATACAGATAAACATTTTTTGTTGTTTAGGCAGTAAAGTGAAGCTGTAATATCTTGTATCCAATATAACATATGTGATCCAATGGAATATAGTGCATGCTTTATCTAGTTAATAATTTTAAAATTTATCTCTCATCGGTATAAGTTATATTTATACATACATATACACACATGGTAGCCAAGTCTCTGTGTGTGAGCACGTGTGCATATGCCTGTTTGAATTGAAAAATTCTTTATTCCATGTTCCATTTAAACTAAGAGAATGGATCAAAATTTCTGCCTTCACTTCATTAAGCATGTACTTTTAACATGTAAACAAAATCACTGTAACTAACCAAGAAGCCATCAAAGATCGGGCACGCTTTTCCGTATGAATTCTTTTGCGTGTTATGTTGCAATATACAGAGGGTTTGCATATGAAACTTCTCTTGTCTGGCATGAAGAGCTCCAATTACTTTGTTACACAAAGGTAACGAATAATCCTTCCTTTTCTTCCGTTCATCAAATTCATCAGTACTGCTGGAATCCTGCAACAAGATAGTTAAATAAAGATAACTGTGAAGTAACTATAATCTACTCCTACTTTGTCCTCTAAAATATATAAATTATGTCAAACCTCGTCAAGCATATCATCGAATCCTCCAATCAGGTGAACCTGAAAAGTTTGCTACTTGTAAGTGGACTAATGAGGTAATTTAGGCAAAAAGAAGAAACTAGTGAAAATAGTAGGTTGATAGAGAATTCAAACATCCAATGGAGGATCTGTCCCGTTCACAAGTAATGCTAGCATCTGAGTTAGCCCTGTGTTGACGATTTTAGGAGAATCCATATGAGCAATCGAGGTCCTAAGAGAAGCCCCAGGAAACAACATCGTTAAGAGGAAAGAAAGCAATTTCAAATTGGAATTAACATTAAATTCGAGTGGCCATCTTGGATAGCATCTTACATTCCAGTTTCACGATTGCGGATTGCAATCCCTACACAGGTGGTTGCTTCATCGGTGCCCACCAGCTTCGCGATTTGAAGACCATTTCAGCAAACATTATGAACGCCAAAAGAAGCAAATGCATCAATGGAAACACACTTTAGAGAAACCCAACGCTAAAAGCACGGGGTCATCGGCTTATTATAGTCTTATAAAATCCGCCACCCCCTCAGCCCAACTAAAAACCAGGTTCCCAAATTACGTTTCAAGTTGCAATGTGTCAAACCTGAACAACAGCAGGGTTTACGGTGGCGTACTCCCTCTGTAAGACGTAAATGTACTTCTGGGTTCCGATATCTTCGGGAACGTCCTTCTTAGGCGTTGACTTCAGAGCGCTCACAGCAGAAATAATGGAAGGGTGATTCAGCAGAGCCGTCAACACCTCGGAACCATCGGAATCGACAATCTGCAAAATTGCAAACTAGTTCACATCTACAAAGCTAGATGGCTAGTTTTGAGTACAAAAGACCAAGAATCGATCATCATAAGGGGTGCACCTGACCGACACCATGGGAAAAGGGAACTCCATCTACCAGGATCATCACTTCCCCTCCCGAAGCGCGGACTTTCGTGCGAAAGACTGGCTACGAAAATCAAAATAAGAAGTATTATATACTCCACAGTTATGAATGGAGTTATTTTTTCAAAAACTAGCTATATTAATCAACAAGGCGAGCATATGTGGCGTATGAAAAACAGAAGGGCTAAGGAGCTCAAGCTCATAACCTCTAAAGAGTCAAAAACAACCCCGAAAGAAGGGTAGGAAGGGTAGGCTAAGACGAGAGCGTCTAAAGATAAGGGAGCAATCTAACATAGTCCTAAAAGGGTGTTTATGTGGTCTCCCCATATAGAAGCAATGTAGATGGGGGGTGGAGTTCCCTTAAACACCAACAAAGAGAACGACATAAAATACAAATATAAGAAAAGCCCCTCATGACAATAGAAAGCCTTAGGTGGAACATCAGGGGGCCACGTTCATCATCAGCATGTAGAAGATTATCATCAACACTGGGGGTGCCTCTCTAAGGGTTAGGAATGGGAGGAGTCTTTGGGAGAATTAGGCATCTCTTCTTTGACAATGTCAAAATTGACGACATCTGTAAGGATGGTGGTCTCTTCTTTTGGAAAGAAGGTGAAGGCACATGAGGTGTGACTTTGCAAGCTGAGCCAACATCATATCTGGGCATGAAGTTTGTTATCAAGTGTTGTAAGTGCTACAAATATTAGCATAATAAATGAAGTATTGCTAGAATGAGATTGTAAATTATGTTATTTATCGCTATTCAATTATTCTAGAAAATACAAGCCACCATTTTTTTAGAATAAAAAAATATCATGGCCAGCATCATTATTGTTCATTTAAGTATCAGCTTGTTATGAGTGATGAGATAGAGAAGAATGTGTACTTTGATGGGTATTTAATGTTTCAAAAAGATATCTCATAATGTGTACAATGTCCTGGAATATTGAAGAAATTATATGCTAAATTGATCTTGAAATAAGAGCCCAAGACCCATTTGGTGTTGGTGAATATGGGCACAGAGTATAGCAGCAAAAAGAAAAATAAATATCTATATGTATTCACATAACAATAAGATTACGTCAACTACTATGAAATAGGAAGGATGGTTTTAGCCAGTTATACTTGGTCCTGGAGCAAGTCCAGCGACAAAACTCACTTCTTTACAAGTGTTGACAAGTTGCTCTTGGACAGTGGTTGTGCAACTCCTGGTCTTCACCACGAATAGTGAACAAGACAGTTTCTACAACACTCTTGTGGTCGGCCCACAGACTATAGGTTGACTTTGCCCTCCGAGCAGCAGCCAAAGGACTCCTGCCTCTAGAGTAGTCTATATAGACCAACTAGAACTCTTGTCATTCACCAAGAACGGATAAGGAGTTATCTCTCCCCTTGGTGTACTAGTCACCAACCTGCTCTCCCACAATGACTACTTCTCAATTGTTCTCTCTCATTAGCTATCCCTCCCTGTCGAGTAGGACTTGTCTGGGTTCTCTTGGTTACCACAACCAAAGAGGACAACAATTGTCATAGGAATTGATTCTCAATTATATGTGTTGTGTCTTGGGAAGCCCCTAGTACCCCTCCTTTTATAGGCGATATTAGGGTTAGGGTTTCTAGTATGCATGAGATTGTGTGGGAGTGGAAAGGACTGGAAGAACTTGAACTTTCGCAACCTGCGACAGCCGAAACGGACGTTTTGCACACCTGGACTATGAGTCCCCTAACCTTGCTTAAATGATTGAACATTCTTAATTACCATAATTGAATTCTTGGAACCCTAATATAACCTTGTGATATGTTCTGGTATCATGTGAAAAGCGGAAGTTTCAAATTTGGTCCAATTTGGACATTGTTTGAGCAAGTTATGCAATTTTATGTACATTCTGGACTTTTTTGCAATTTACTCAATTGGGAGGTTTTCATTGTATATTGTCACAAGCATTATGATCCTTATAGGTTTCCTTATCATTCTCAACTTTCTTGGGTTATGGGGCTCCTATTTGTTCTTGGTTTTGAGGTGTTCCTCTTCAAGGACATTTTAGGGGTGTCCCCCTTTATGGATAAGGATAAGAGTAATGGTAAAGATAAGGATAAGGATAAGGGTCAAGATAAGGATAAGGATAAAGGTATGGATAAAGGATAGAAATTATAGGTGGTAAGTGAGGGAGGTGTTGCATGGACATAGAAGCTCTAGACTATGGACACATGGAAAACTCCATGGGCACCTCATGCTTGACCCCTTCCTTATCCATGAAGCTATATATACCCCTTCCTATCTCCAAATCGAAATCATTGCTCACTCCCTCTTTACTCTAGCTTAGAGAACTGACCTTGTCCTGTTTGGCTGCAGTACAAAGTGGTCTAAGGTAGAAGACAACCTCTTTTTGAAGAAGAAGGTCTCCTAGAGCTCCATCTAACCCTACATATGGTTTCTAAGGTCATCTTCTAGAGTTTTCGACCAAGACAAGTTGTTTTATTACCCTTCTCCATTTTCTTGCTCTTCTCCTTCCTTATCAGTAGAGGTGATTTTTATAACCCTCTTTACTTATATTAGTTACTATAAGCTTGTTAGCTCATGTTCTTTCTTAAAAATGGTGATTTAAGCCTGAAGAAGCTAAGCTTGTTTGGGATTTCGATTTTTATGGTGTTTCCTATTTTTTTCCCAGTTCTAGATGAACATGTAATCATGTGTACATTCTTCCTAAGGATTTTTATGACTTAGTTTAGGTTGGTATCACCACCTATGGTGCTAAGCACCTATCAACCGATGGTCCATATTAGGGTTTCTAGGTTATTTTCTCCTCTAAACACATGACTCGATGGTGTGGTCTTCATGACAACAGAAGGTGGTGACCAAGGGTTATGAATGATGATGTGAACTAATAGTCACACCTTAGGTCAGTGTTAGGCTCACTTGGAATCTTAATGAGCAATGGTTTCATTCTCTAATGATGTTATCAATCAATGATGACATTAGTTTAATATTCGATGGTGTGAAATGAATATAGTGTTGATCTAAAAATCAATTGTGACTTAATGATCACAACTAATGGTGGATCATGTCATCACCACATATGGTGGGTTAAGATGTAATTGTATATTTGACTAAACCTTAAACTAATGGTTCCTTGGTTCAATTGTTCTATGCTTAGACCTGTACTTTAATTGATAACTTTGAACAATAAACCCAATCCAATGAATGAGATTGGATGCTTCAACATCTAATGGATTAGAATGAGTCCCATAATATTCTATGTGGTTCCTAGTGATGAGAATCTAATGGTTCAATATCCTATAGTTATATTTGATAAATGGCCATAATAAGTGGGTGTGTAACTTCAATGTGATATAGTCTGCTATACGTAACCTTAATGTAATTAAATGATGGTGATTGTTTATAATCAGCCCTCTTGCATGATTAATGTGACAATGTATTACACTCTTCTTATGTCTAAACCACAAGGTAGTGTTATTTGAATATCATAGTCCCTTGCCATAATAATAATACCTATGTACACATATTTGTCGATGATCTTTTGAGCCTTGTTTAAGACATGGAATGGTGAGGATAACCTTTCTATGAATAATGTGATGGTCTTAATGACCTTTGGGCATGTTTGATCCTTGATTGAGGTAAAATCCTTTTCATGTTCCAATAAGGGTTGAAACCCTGGAACTTGTGGTAAGAAATGGATATCTTGAAATGATATAATTCATTACAATATAGTGGATGATAGCATGTGGTAATGTGATTAAGATCTATACTTCAAATATTTTATATCTTTTGAAATTACAATGCTTATACACTTGATAAGTGTGAGACCCCTAACCTTGCTTAAAGTGTTGAACAAGGTTAATTATCATAATTTAATTCTTATAACACCAATCTAACCTTGTGATATGCTTTGAAATCATAAGACAAGCTTAAGTTTCAAATTTGGTCCAATTTGGACATTGTTTGAGCAAGTTATGCAATTTTATGTACATTTTGGACTTTTCTATAATTTACCCAATCGAGGGGTTTTATTTGCAATTTTTCACATAATTTATGTTTATTATATGTTATCTTATCATTCTTGATCTTTTTGAGCCATGGGGCTCCTGATTAAACCTTGGTTTGAAGGTGTTTTCACCAAGGATATTTTAGGGTTTACCCCTTTATGGATGAGCTACCTTTAGGAGCTATCAACTAATGATTTATTTGTTTTGCTTGGAAATTGATGAAAAGAGGGATAAGAAGGTATCTATGATATGTGGGGAAGCTTCTTATGTGTGTTTTTGTATATTCTTAATAGTTTTAGACCATGGACACTTGGAAAGATACTAGAACTTCAACTTTTTCTTTTTCTTTATCTTAAAGTTTTATATACTTATCCCTAAGCACCCAAACGAACCATTTTCTCTCCACCACTTCCCTCCTCCTATGAACCTCTTTCTCCCTCTGTGCTTCTGTGAAGTTCCTGTCCAAGGAAGAAGAAAGTGGGGATCTTCTTGGGGAAAATGCTCTAGGGTTGCAATTGACTTCCTTTTAGGGTTTAAAATGCTTTCTTCTAGTGATCTTGACCTAAAAGAGTAAAAATCCTCTTATTTCCTCCATTTATTTATTTGTTCCTTCCTCTTACCTTTATCCAGATCAGAACCTTGTTGTTCCATGGTAGAAATTGCTCTAAAGCTCTAAAACCCTACCTTTCTTGCTCCTTATACTTAGGGTTTGCTCATTTGATGAAGAAAGGTGCTAGATGGATGAGTTCACAACTTATGATTGATTTTCCTACCCTACCTACTCGTGTTTTCTTATATTTGGGAGTTTATCTTCTAATTAGAGGTAAGTTTTATAACTTGCTTCACGTTTATTGCTTACCATAAGCTTGCTAGTTCATGTTCTTGCTTGAAAATGATGATCCATGCACTAAAAAGTTATGTTTGACTTGGATTTAGCTTTTATAATGCTCCCTATTCTGATTTCAGTTCTAGATGAACTTGTATTGATGCGTACATTCTTTCTAAGGTATAATATGACTTGGATCAGTTTGGTTTGACAATCTATGGTGCTAAGAACCTATCAACCAGTGGCCAATTTTAGGGTTTAAAGTTGATTTCTTCTGTAAACACATGACTCAATGGTGGTACCATTGCTACAACCGATAGTGTTGTCTTCATGAAAGCTGCTGGTGGTGACCAAGGGTGTCAACTAACGTTCACCCTTTAGGTCAGGTGTTGGCCTAATTATAAGCTTAATGATCAACAACTAAGTACCCTAATGATGCTATCAATCAATGGTGACATTAGCTTGATATTCGATGGTGATTAATGAATATAGTGTTGATCTAACAACCTATGGTGACTTAATGGTCACTAGTGGTGGTAGATCAGGTCCCCACAACCTATGATGAGTTAAGCATGTATATGTAGCATCAATTAATCCTTAAACTAATGGTTTCTTGGGTCATTTGATGCAATGGTCGGACCTGTACTCCAATTGATGGTTTTAATATATGAACTTGACCTAATGGTTAAGATCTAATGTTTCTTCATCCAATAAATTGGAATGATGCCTAAATGTAATATGTTGGTCCTAATAAAGTGATTTAAATGGTTTCCTTTATGAGATCAACTTAAGAAGCTCATTTACTGACGGCTTGTTTTAAATAAACAATCACTTGTGAGTTTTACCCTACTCTCAATGGAACTTTTTATGTTGTTAATCAAGGGATGTCTAGGGTTAGATGGTGATTCTTTCTAGAGAACAACTCAATTACTTCATAGGTGGTTTGTTCAAGATGTTTACTTATGTCAACGACCAATGGCTTTACCGTTTCAACATTTAATGGTTAGAAGTTGATGCCTCAATATTCCCATTGTTTTGGGTGAAGTGTGTAGTGTAATGTTATGATTCTGATGATGAGAATTTGATAGTTCAGTGCCTTAAACTTGTAGTATTACCCTTTAACTCATATGATTATGATTTATAATCACCATAATGAATTAATGGGTAACCCTAATGAGGTATAGCTTGTTATACCTATCTTTAATTGAACTAAATGATGGTAATTGGGTATGAATAGTCTTTGAATGACTAACACAATCATGGAGTACTCTCTTATTATTGTTGAAACCCTAGTATGCTATAACCCAATGGTTACACTTTGAATTATGTGTGGGTTCATACTTGAGAATAGTATGGAATGTGATGGTGATGCTTCACCTTATGCATCCATGTTCCAATGGGGATGTCGTGAGTTAGGGTTTGGGTATGAGTGTTGATTAGTAACATTAATATAATTTATCTTGTTGAACCTAACTCTAATGCAAATAGATAAAGATAGTACTTATGTTAAACCTTCTTATATGATGGCATGTGATGAAATAGCCTCCTTAATATGTTCATAACCTTAATGTGTTAATTGGTGGTTATCATAGCCACATGGTTGATATTTTCTTATGCTAAACATGTGCATTATGAATATGATGAGGGTTAATCATATATAGATTCCTTGCATGTTGATGTAATAAAGGAATATTCTTAATGTTAATATAACCCTGCTATGATTGTTTATGAATATCTCCTAGCTCATTAATGTAATATTGTGTTGATCTGGTGTATTATATGTAAGTGTTGTTGAGCCTTGTTATAAGGCATGAAAAGATAATGATGATCTTAGAGGGAATAGTATGATGGTCTTAATGACCTTTGGGCATGGTTGAGCCCTGAATGAGGTGTAATCCTCTTATGTTGATAAGGGTTGATGCCCTATGATATTGTGAAAAAGATTTACATCTTGTGATAGTATGATGACTAGTGTAGTCTCATGAATGGTAAGTGAATAGTACCATGTGATGATGAGATGAGAAATTATGTTTCACATTCTTTTGAAGTTGTGATATTTATATGCTTACTAGAAGTGAATTAGGGTCTGTATGTCCACTTGTTTGATGTAGCCTTAATTCACCCATTTGGCATAACTACTCAAGTGCAACTCTAATCATGTAGTGCCATGTGTCATAGAGCTATCTTCAGTGTCAGAATTCGCTGGATGGTGAAATGAGTATTCCTAAGGGAAACTTGGAGTGCATATTGTTATGTGGGGGTGGCAAGTTGAGGATATATCATTGTCATCCACAATGTAGGCTATGGAGGATAACTATGGTCATGCCTCAGACATTTGATGTGATTGAGGACAATTGTGGTTGTACCTCAGATTAGAGGGTTGTGTATACCTTGGTTTCTAGTGTTGTGACATGTACCAAGGGTGGAGTAGTGGTTAGCAACTTGACTATATGTTGTTGTAGTGGCACCTTTGGCTGATATGTCACTACCTTTTTACTCGTATTGACTGAGGGGAAGAGATATTAGGATAACGACACTCCTAGATCTTGTACGGAACCGAATAGCCCTTCATAGGGGTTGGTTGGACTTTGGGTGGTACGACTCAAACTCCCCAGGGCATAATAAAATATGTAATACAGCCATCTAGCAAATCTATTTAGGGTTATACATGATGCTTCACATTGGATAAAAACCCTTATTGTTCTCTATACATAGATATGATGTTTAATGCATTAAAAGATAGTAGATATTCTTATGTTGTGGATATGCTCATGTTATAAATGTGTACATAAAATAGTCATGTTTAAGTTGATAGAGATATTATTATTGTTGGCTATGATTATGACATTCGTTATCACATGTTAGATATGCTTATATTGCTAGCTATTCCTTTATAACCAGAGTTGCCTATACTGCTAATCATTCTTATGCAGATATTTGTGCTTATATGGTTAGCTCTACTTATGATGTTGATATGTTCAACTTGATAGACATGTTGATGTTGTTAGCTATGCTTATGATACTAGACTTATTCATGATGTTAGAGATGCTCATGCTTCTAGACTCCTTATAATGTTAATAGGGATATGAGAATAGTCTGGCTAATGAAGATAGTTATTATCTACTCCTTTATGTATTTTGTTAATCATCAGTGTTGTCGAGCTTATTTGTTACATATGATTAAACTGCTTAAATTGTCTCATTACCAAACAAATTTGGAATCAATAAGCATTGTTGGAGGTTATATCTCTTGCTGGGACATGGGTCTCACCCTTGTGGTTCACCACATTTTTGTTAGGTAATCAGAAGTGACAAAAACAAACCTTTAGCAGCAAAGAGGAGCTATAGTAATGAATCTGTGAGAAAGTTGATTAGATGTCTCATGTGTCCTAGAGTTGTCCCTGTACTCTCAGGTCCGGGCAAGAAAAGTTTGTATATGGTGTTTTAAATGAATCAAAATTTTGCTAGCATGTTAATTTTTGTTGTGTGGCATATAAAAATATTGTTCTCTTGTGTATATATGTTGTGGCTTAGGTGATAGAACAATTTGTATCAAATTCTTGGCATAGTATGGATATAAGAAAGATGTTGGTCTCTTATGCAAATGTTTCTGAGTAGATGCTGACATTGAAATCAGTTTTAATTTACCCATATTTTTGGGTATGTGGTTAATTGGTGATTGATTGTGTTTTATGTTTTGAGTAATCTTGTTTAGTGTAACGAGTTATCACAATAAGAATAAATTAGGGTTTGTATGCCCATTTATATGATGAAGCCTTAATTCACCCAATAGGTAATAAGTAATCAAGTGTAGCTCTAATCATGTAGTACCATGTGCCATAGATCCATCTGAGTGTCAAGACTTTCCAGATGGCGAAATGAGTATTCCTAAGGGAAACTCAGAACGCATAATGTTGAGTATGTGGGGTGCTTGTCATCTTGACTCCAAATGTTTGGAAGGATGACTGTGGTCATACCTCAGTAGGAGAACGACTATGGTTGTGTCTCAGATATGTGTAAATGATAAGATTTGAGGACATATGTGGTTGTACCTCGAATGGTAGGGTTTGTATTCCCACCTCCTTTCACTAGTGTCGTGACCTGTACCAAGGACAGACTAGGCTATTAGTAGCTTGACCTGATGTGTCGCTGTGGTGGACTTTGACCGAGGGTAGAGGAGATCTTAGGAATCTGGTTATCCTAGACCTTGTATGGCACTGATTTCGAGTTAGAAGTGGTCAGTTGGATTTTGAGCGTTATCCTCAAATTCCTTAGGGAAATGTAATAAAATATGTAATACAACTGTGTAGCATATCTGTTTAGGGTTCTACACAACGCCTCACATTGGATGACGACCCTTGTTTGATCTTCTTATATAGAGATGATATATAGTACAATGAGTGATGATAGATATGCTTGTGTTGTAGATGTGCTCATGTTGTAAACTTGTTTATGTTGTAAAATATACTGACAATAATATTTAATATTATGCTTCTAGAAATGTTTAATACTGCTATCCATGCCTATGTAATTAGAAATTCTTAAACTGCTAATTATGCTTATGCAGTTAGTTGTGCTATGATGTTAGCTCTACTTATTATGTAGACCGGTTCACTTTATTAAATATGCTAATATTGATAGCCATGTCATACTACTAGACATATCAAAGATGCTTAAGCTTCTAGATTGCATATGTTGTTAGTAAGGCATATGATGATAGTCAGATCAATGATCATGATTGTTATTAGATGCAATCTTATGAAACCTGAGTAGATATCTAATAAAATAAATGGATTTATCTGTTACCTATATATACATTGATAATTGTACTTGTTGCTAAGCTTATTTGCTTAATCTATTTAGCATGCTTGAACTATTCAATCTGCTCAGTTGACTACTAAATACTCCAACTTCTCAGTTATTTGTTGTTTAATATGATGTAATCAATATATGTTGGAGAGAGTTATATCTCTCGCTGGGACTGGGTCTCACCTCATGGGTCACCACATTTTTAGGCGATCGACAACAATGACAACAATATCATGACAATGAGAAGAATATGAGGTGATAAACCCTAGAGATGGTTGTTTAGTTGTCTAGTGTGTCCTAGAGTCATCCCTATACTCTCAGGTTCGGATGCAAAGTTTGTATAGGATGTTTTGATTGAATCAAGATTTCGACAACATGTTGATGCTAGTATATGTTGAATATGTGGATAATGTACCTTTGCAAAGTTTATGTTGTAGCTGAGGCTACAGGGCAGTTGTAAAGAATATTCAGCATTATGTGAAGTAAAGCAAGTTGTTGGGATTTTATATAAATGTTTCTGAGCAATTGGGAATTGTTGAAATCAGTTTTAATTTACCCTGTTTTCTGAGTTTGTGTTTAATTAAGGAGTAATCATGTTTTGTGTTTTGAGTAATCTCATTTAGTGTAATTCGTTTTCACATAGATGATCGTTTATGTGCGAGATGGTTGTCTTGCACTGACAAACGGTCATTTGGCAGTTTCCCAATTGTACACGAATTTGACAAGTTTGATTCCAATTAATATACATATTAATTTTACTTGCTCTCCAAGTATATGCAATCGAAACTATTTAGGAAACATCCCGAACCTTCATTTGACCCAACTGGGTCGTCTCACCAAAGCGAGACACCCCTGTCACTCACCTAGATGGTCATATGATGAGTTGAGATGGGCCGGTCGATTCAATCATATTGAACCAGTTGGTTCAAGGGAAGAACTAAGCCAATTTGATCCATAATCTGCCTGACCACCCAAACGGTCATCTCACCAAATAAGACGCCCGAATAGCTGCCCAAATGGTCATCTCACTCAGTGAGATGGCTGTTTGGCATACCTGGTTAGCCAATAGAGCAATCCGTTGTGAGAATTGAATACCTAAAGACTTTGTTAGTTAATCAAATAGTCGTTCAAGATCAAATTCCACTTCTAGATGAGTTCCTATGTGTGTGATCCTATAGGTCCCATATCACGTTGGCAATGAGTGTCCATAACTAGCTTATGACATCACAAGTAGAGAGTGGTTCCTAGTCACACATCAGTGCTAGCCAAGTGAATGGAAAGTTGGACAACAACTTCAACCTACAACTTGTGTAAGGTGTTGTAGTGATTGTATAATTCCTTTGTCTCTGATATCCAGGATGAACTCGAGGCATGGTTGGTCATCCTCTCAATGTTTAGTCCATATTTATTGAACCAAGAGCAGACTGTCTGAGATAATGTGACCTCGATATCATATATTAATTCACATGTGCGTGCGCATGTGTTTCTCAGTCTCGCTTATCAAGTGGTTAGGATATCATACTCCAGTAAGAGGGACAAATCCTATATCTATCACTCACAGACTATCCCCATGTATTAAAGTCACCCAATCATCACTATTATAACAAATCATGTTTTAGGACTGCGTTTGATGATGTCAAATTGTACCCAACGACATGTGACGAGTGCAATGATTTCAGGTCTAAGAATCACAATCACCACCTTCACTGTGAGAGATGACTGTGACCACAAAACCATGTGTCACTATCAAGGTGGGTTTGTCCAATACACTGTTCCCTGACATGTATTTGTGTGTTTGGTTTGATATTTTCATATCATGACTAATGATATTTAGTCATAAACCAACTCACACTCTGATCTTATGTGTTATTGTTGTTTATCAACCTTACACAATAACAACCGATCAAGGACATAATGAGAATATTTATATATACTCTTAACATTTGTATGATCTCATCCACAAGGTTAGTGACTTGACAAACATACATCATTGAGTAATATATTTATCTAGACATTCACTTTGTATCCTCATTATCTCATAACTGAGTGAAATAGATGAATTGGAAGCTTGCCTTTATATATGTTATTATTCTTAATCAAATCCTTTTAGGTAATTATGCCATGTCAATCATACTATGATTGGCTCTACGAGCATACCTTACCAACAGAATCCCACTTGCACTTAGAGCCAGTCACCAAAAGATCTCATCATTAGTGATCTAAACATGTCCAACATGCTTCTAGTGTGCTAGTGCCTATTCAGTGGGTTAGCAACACTTTACTTATAGTCAGTATTTTGCATGTTTCTTATCTCTTCTCTCAGAGATGAAACTGACGTAATATGGTATCTGATATTCCTTGTCCAACAATTATCTCCATGATTGTCATAGTATCTCTATAGAGTCGTCAATGGTTGGAGCATATATAAGTTCATCATATGAACTTATAGATCCATATAGTATCACTCTGTTTTCACAACACAAGTATATGTGGCTTCTATTGTAGAATAGTTGATGGCTTATTAGTTTGAAACCTTTCCAACTAATCAACACTTCTCTTTTAAATCAAACATATTTTAGTTTATGATCATTTTTGTCATTTTGGAAGCTTGCATCGATGTCACTCTTTACATCCAACTCTTCGTCTTATTTCTATCTGTTGGTATGTATGCCCTGAGAGCCTATAATGGGAATATTGGTGGGATACATTAAGATTGATTTGATAAACATCAAAGGCAAGCTTCCAATTCTTTCTGGTTCAGTCATATGAGATAATGATAGAACATATTGAATATCTAGAGAATGATAGTACTCAATGATGTGTGCTTTTAGGTTGAGGACCTGAACGGTGAGATCATACAGATGCAAAGAGTTTGTACATTCTTATTATGTCCCTAGTCAGATGTCATTTTGGAAGGTAGATAGACAACAATGACACACAAGACTAGATTGTGGTGTTGGTTGATGATAGAATATCATTAGTCATGATATGGAGATATCAAACCAAACACATAGGTACTTGTTAGAGAACAAGTGTACCAGACAGACCCACCGTGAGTTTGACACATGGAACCATGACATGGTAGTCACAGTCAGTTCTCACAGTGATGGTGGTGAGTGTGGTTCTTTGACCTAAAATCACCACACTCAACACATGTCGTTGGGTACACTTTGACATCATCAAACACAGTCCTGAAACATGGGTTGTTATAAAGGTGATGATTGGGTGGCTTCGACACATGGGGCTTTTGAGGGGTGAGTGATAGATATGGAATTTGTCCCTCCTGAGGGAGTTTGATATCCATGGCCACTTGATGAGTAGGATTGAGATAGGAGTGCACACATGTGTGAATCAGTATGTGATATTGATGTCATACATATCTCCTCCAATCTACTCTGAGATCAAGAAAGTGAATGAACGTTGATAGGATGATTGTTCCATGCCTCGAGTTCATTTAGGATATCAGTGAAAAAGGAATTATACATTCACTGTAACACCATTTAGGGATTGTAGGATTGAAAGTTGTTCTCCAACTTTCCTTTTCACTTGGGTAGCACTGATGTGTGACTAGGCACCACTCTTTGCTTGTGAAGTCATAAATGTTGTGGACTTTCACTACCAACGTGAAATGGACCTACAGGGTCACACACAAAGGATTTAACCTAGAAGAGGAGTTTATCCACAAATGATGTTTACATTGATTACTAAAGGAGTTTAGTAGTTCAATTAAACATTCAATTAATTCATAGCTCAGTATCATAGTGTTCAAGGTGTTGGACCGATTGATTAAAGTATCAAACTGATTGAAATTGCGATTGACTGATTTGCACAAGTCTACTGTCCCAACCGATCGGCTCATGAGATGAATTGATCGGCTCAGGTTGTTGATCCGATCGGCTCAAGTTGTGAGTCGATCGACTCATGTGTCATGAAACGATCAGCTCAATCGTTGAACCGGTCGATTCATGTGACCAACTGAGATCATTTGGAAAGTCAGAAGACTATTTTGCAAATACAATTTGTTTCACTTGTACAAATTCGATTTGGATAAGGATTAATATTTGATTAATTATAAACAAATACAAAAGTCAATTTGAGTTGGATTAGGACCACAAACCGATCGGCTCAGAGCCCTAGACGATCAACTCAGGTCCCAAACGATCGGCTCAAGACCCAAAACGATCGTTTCAGGGTGTGAACCGATCGGTTCATCTGGCGCAGATTGGTTGTTTTGTGGAAAATCTCAAACCCTTCTACTCCTACTTTAATCATGTATTTCTCGGGCTAGAGAACCCTGTCCCATGACCCTCCTATATATATAGGGATAGTGGGGGCTTCTCAGAACACCAGTTGCTCTGCAAAGTTGTCATTCTCTCTAGTTGTAGTAACTGAGAGAGCTCGAGCAAGTGCTACCCGATAAGGGAGGCACAACAAGGGAAAGACAAATGTAGAAAAGCGACTGGTTGCAGGAGAGTGTGTTGGAAACTAGTACGTCGATAGGAGGGTGCGACTCCTTCCGATTCCTTTTGGGATAAGGAGATCGGAGTTCCAGGTGGTCTGTGTGGACTACTTCAGAGGCGGGAGACTTCTGCCGCTCGGAGGACAGTTGTCAATCTCGACAGTCCTGGTAAGATCAGGAGCTGCACAGACACCGTCTAAGACCAGAGGTGAAGACCGCACAAGCCGTGAGGTAACACTGCCGAGCAAGCCTCAAGACAAGGTATGTCTCCACAAACCATCCTTCCTATTGTATAGATGTTGACGCGATTCCTTGGTTTCGGGTTACGGGGAGAGAATTTTTTTTGTTTCCGCTGCCTTCTCTGTCTCCCCAAAAACCCAACAGTGGTATCAGAGCCACGTCAACTGCTCTATACTTTAGGATTATCGATATGATTGATTTTGGTTTGTCGCCTTTATTTATTGCATACGATGTGAATAAAATTGGCTTTATGCATGTCCAATCTTAAATCCACAAATCCCAATATACATATATGATATGTAATATGAATGCACTCGATACACGTCGCCCTTAAATGAGTTTTGTGGTGGATGTATAGCGTGGTTATGGCCTATAAACCCTATGTATGTGTGCTTGGTTGTATGTGGTTCCTTGCATCTCGGTCTGTGACTGATTCCCTATCTCCTATTCTTGATATAACTCGAGATAACTTGAGATTTCTTTCCTACCTTTGCTCCCCCGAATGTAACTCGGGGTTTCCCTATTCAAATGTAAAATATGATAGATTTTTTATTTCCTGTTATGTCAAAGAATGGCGGACAACCTGACGACGACTGAGATGACCGGTTCAAGGAGTTAACCGATCAATTGGCGATCCAGACGACTATTTCAAGGAGCGAGATGATCGGGTGGCGTCCTCCAACAGTTCGGCTGGTGGCACCCAGACGACCGGCCAGGGCGAGCAGGTCATTCATGTGATGAGTTGATCAACTCAAACGACTATAGCAATTCATCATGGATAGGTTGCATGTGATGTAGACCTAGATGAACGTGATTCTTCTTGGCTCGAGGAATCACATTAGGATGGCCATAATCATCGCTTTTATCGTTTCACATGTTTTCTGTGGGATATAGCATGTATATGATATGTACTATGTATTGTGGTGATTGGATATGTATATGTACCTATAAACCAAATCTCTCATTAAATATTAAAGTTTTAGATGCCTTCCAAATGTGACACATGTGAAAAGCTTGATCGGCCAAGTGTGGGCATGCCCTAGCGTGGTACCCGGTCTATCTCATGGAAGCATAAAGGATGAGTATGTGGGTCTGCCCTAGCAGGGTGCATATTCATCATGTTAGCTTTGGGTCGGACTTAATAAGGTGATCTAGATAGGATCTAGCACCTTGAGGCATGGAGGTGATCATGGCAAGGAGTTGTGCATGACATCTTTCAAGAGTTTCATATGATGCAATTGGCAAAAGTTGCCTACCTGGAAGATCTAAGTTGTGGGTGACAGCCCTAGCTGGTCCATGGCTCAGAGGATTTTAGGATCTTGACCCACTAGAAGATTGTACACTACAATCTTCCGAATTGATGGTGAGGGCTATCAATTTGATCAAAATAGTGGGAGCAATAATTAATTAAAGTCCTAATTATATCGTCAATTTTTCAATCAATCAAATAAGTCAAAATTGAGTTTTGGACTAAATTGCATATATTTCCTTTTGTAGTACAAATGACAACAAACAACAATCACTTTTCGTTGTGATCGGTCCTTGAAAAGGACAAGCTGAATGGGACTAACTTCCACGATTGGTTTAGGACATTGAGAATTGTTCTCACTCAAGAGTGAAAGCTCTATGTCTTGGATACTCCAATTCCAGAGGAACCTACTCCTACCGCATCAAAGGCAGAAAGGGATGCTTATAAGAAGCATTCTGATGATGCCATTGATGCAAAGTGCTTGATGTTGTGCTCAATAAACTATGAGTTGCAGAGATAACATGAGAACATGGGTGTCATTGAGATGATTCAGCATCTCAAGAACATGTATGAAGATCAAGCACGACAAGAGAGATATGATGTCTCCAGGGCGTTGTTCAAGTGTGTCATGATAGAAGGAGATCCAGTTGGTCCTCACACGCTCAAGATGATTGGGTATGTGGAGAACCTAACAAGACTGGGATTTCCCCTGAGCCAAGAGTCAGCTACTGACGTGATACTACAATCGTTGTCAGAATCCTACAGTCAGTTTGTGATGAACTACAACATGAACAACTTTGACAAGTCATTGACAAAGTTGTTGGGCATGTTGAGGACAGTCGAGATACAGATGAAGAATGACAAGCCTAAGTCTGTGAGGGTGATCAGCGACAAGAAAGGCAAGTCCAAGCGCAAGGGCAAGGGCAAGGCAAAGAAAGGTTCTAATGCTAGCCAGCAGCCCAAGTCATCTTCAACTCTCAAAGCCAAGGGAGGCGTGACCAAGAGAGGCAATTGCCACCATTGTCAAAAACTAGGACATTAGAAAAGGAATTGTCCACTCGATCTGGAAGAACTAAAGAAGAAGGAGGCAACATACGTCTCCACCTGAAGGTGTCATGAAATAAATTTGTAACATTTTTGAGGTATATGATACCAAGATATTAAATGTAAAGCACTCAATAAATGGGGCAAGTGTTGCCGCCATAAATGGGAGTACTTTCGTTTATTTTCAGCCTTAAAGGCATGTAATAGAGTTATGAACTGCTATTTCATATTTGCCAATAGATAGAAACACATTATTTTTGCATATTGTATGACAATGATGGCAATTAATAAAGTTGATGTTTCAATCTTTGTGGCAATGCCTTGCTTATCTTGTGGTACTTGGTATGTATAAGATAAAATGATACCTAAAAGTTCTTGATAACTCAAACAATCAAATTAGCATAAATCATGAGAAATTCATTTCTAGTTTCCATATGATGGATAAATCTAGACTCTTTTGGTTAGAGAACCAGTAAGAGACATGAATCTCTTAGACATGATTAATCAATCTTCACTAGTGGTAGTGGGAGAATGATTATCCTATTAGGTATAATACATGTGATGTATTTACATACCTATTGGACTTAATGTTAGTACTTCAAATGGTGTTTATAGAAATATCAATATGAATATCTTGAAGTGTTCAAGAATATCATTGAAGAAGTATGAATTTGGTAAAGTATTAATTCTTAATGAGATCATTGGATGAAATACTTGAACCAAATGTTTGAGATCCTTATGAGTGATTATGATAGTGTATCATAGTAATCTCATGATTAAGGCATGGTGATGTCTAAATCAACAAGGAGTCACACTCTAAGGAGTTAGAGGATGAATATCAAATAACTAATTTCTTCTTAAATAAAGAATACCCTACACTAATAAAGGACATTAAAATCACAAAGAGTTGTGAATTATTATATCCTTGACAGATACATCTCGATTATCTATTTGATGAGTTGGTCATGTGATGAGTCAACTATCTAGATGAATATGAGGAACCGGATTTTGAGTTATGGTTTATGACCATTACATCCTAAATGAATTCCATGTGAACCACAAGGTATGACTTTGATGGTAGCACCCATTGGGATGAAATCTATAAGTGCGAATGAGTCTTAAGCATCAAGACACATGGACAACATTTGAGAAGGATGATGCTTGTTGATTGCAACTTAATGACTAAGAGATTTGGCATACGGATACTAAAACCACATTCGTATGAGGAATAAAATAAGGATGTGTATGTGACACAACCTATAAGGTTTATGAATCCATTAATGCAAATGAAGTCTATAAGTTACAATGGACTAATCATTGTGATTGATTGAGTACAAGCAACTAAGAGCTGGATCTTCACTTTGATGATATAGTCAAAGGGTTTGACTGATATTTCAAAGATAAAGAGAGATCTGTGATTTAGTGGGGGCGTATTCACATTCTACATGTTGATGTGAAATGGAAATGTTCTAGAATGGAAATCCAAAATGGAAATTATCTTTAAGGAAGATAGAGATGTTTCCTATGTGATAGGAATAGAGATCTATAGATATAGTTCTCGAAAAGTTCTTGACATGAAAAGAGAGAGCATACATTGGCAATCTATACTGAAAGGTTCAGTATACACAGATTTAGTGGGAGAAAACTTGTCTATGTTACATGGAGTTAGTATCCCAAGGCCAAGTGTCCAATTCTTATGAAGAATGGGAACACTAAGAATAGATATGGATCTATCATGTATGTAATTATCCCATCATCTTGCATGTATGGACATAACAAGAATAAAATGCATTTATCATCTTGTATGTAGGACATGACAATATGATATGCTCATCCTGATAACTCGCATGTGAGACATGACGAGTGGATGTCTGTCTAGTTCCAGTAAGGGTTACTGGAATACCATAAGAACTTGATAAGTACTTGAGAAGTGCTAGTTCTATGGAAATAAGGAAGGGTTCACTGTAAAGAGTTACACTGATGCGAACTTTCAAAAAGGACAGAAAATTAATCAGAAAATATATATGGGATATATAAAAGTGTATGTTTGTTGATATATGGAAACATTCTGATAAAGTTGTTTTAAAAGGAAATGCCGAGTATCCATGTGTTAGAGAACAATAGTGGATACTATATGAATCTAGGAGTTCATAGAGATAAACTTATGATTATTCCGGTCATTGATGACAAGTTAGGAGCACTTGGTCATGCAATATGGCTAAAGGTTAGCAAAGGAATACTAGATTGCATATTACGGCAACTCCATCTCATACGTGTGACGTACAATGAAGAGATAAGAGACATGCAGTTAATACCAACCTTGGCAAGGTGTTTCCATAACTCACTATGTTTGCACTAGAGCACAGTAACATGTGGGACATGTTTGAAGATCACTATGAATATGATTCAAGGGTGATTGGCTCACACTACAAGTGGGAGTCTGTTGGTATGTATGCACTGAGAGCCAATCATGGGATGATTGGTGGGATACATTAAGATTGATTTGATAAACATCAAAGGCAAGCTTCCAATTCTTTCTAGTTCAGTCATATGAGATAATGATAGAACAGATTGAATGTCTAGAGAATGACATTACTCAATGACGTATGCTTTTAGGTTGAGGACTTGAACGGTGAGATCATACGGATGCTAAGAGTTTGTACATTCTTATTATGTCCCTAGTCGGATGTCATTGTGGAAGGTAGATAGACAATAATGACACACAAGACTAGATTGTGGTGTTGGTTGATGACAGAATCTCAGTAGTCATGATATGGAGATATCAAACAAAACACATAGGTACTTGTTAGAGAACAAGTGTACCGGACAGACCCACCATGAGTTTGACACATGTAACCATGACATGGTAGTCATAGTCAGTTCTCACAGTGATGGTGGTGAGGGTGATTCTTTGACCTGAAATCACTACACTCAACACATGTCATTGGGTACACTTTGACATCATCAAACACAGTCATGAAACATGGGTTGTTATAAAGGTGATGATTGGGTGGCTTTGATACATGGGGCTTTTGAGGGGTGAGTGATAGATATGGGATTTGTCCCCCCCTGAGGGAGTTTGATATCCATGGCCACTTGATGAGTAGGATTGAGATAGGCGTGCCCGCATGTGTGAATCAGTATGTGATATTGATGTCATACATATCTCCTCCAATCTACTTTGAGATCAAGAAAGTGAATGAACATTGACAAGATGACTATTCCATGCCTCGAGTTCATTCGGGATGTCAGTGACAAAGGAATTATACATTCACTGTAACACCATTCACAGATTGTAGGATTGAAAGTTGTTCTCCAACTTTCCTTTTCACTTGGGTAGCACTAATGTGTGACTAGGCACCGCTCTTTGCTTGTGAAGTGATAAGTGTTATGGACTTTCACTGCCAACGTGAAATGGACCTGCAGGGTCACACACAAAGGATTTAACCTGGAAGAGGAGTTTATCCACAAATGATGTTTAGATTGATTACTAAAGGAGTTTAGTAGTTCAATTAAACACTCAATCAATTGATAGCTCAGTATCATAGTGTTCAAGGTGTTACTCTAATTGATTAAAGCATCATATTGATTAAAACTGTGATTGACTGATTTACACAAGTTTGTTGTCCCAACCGATCAGCTCATGAGATGAACCGATCGACTCAGATTGTTGAACTGGTCGACTCAAGTTGTGAGTCGATCAGCTCATGTGTCATGAAACGATCGGCTCAATCATTGAACCGGTCGATTCATGTGACCAACTGAGATCGTTTGGAAAGTCAGAAGACTATTTTGCAAATACAATTTGTTTCACTTGTACAAATTTGATTTGGACAAGGATTAATATTTGATTAATCGAAAACAAATACGAAAGTCAATTTGAGTTGGATTAGGACCACGAACCGATCGACTCAGGCATAAACTAATCGGCTCAGAGCCCCAGACGATCGACTCAGGTCCCAAATGATCGGCTCAGGACCCGAAACGATCGTTTCAGGGTGTGAACCGATCGGTTCAGCTGGCATAGATTGGTTGTTTTGGGGAAAATCTCGAACCCTTCTACTCCTACTTTAATCCCGTATTGCCCAGGGTAGAGAACTGTATCCCATGACCCTCCTATATATATAGGGGTAGTGGGGGCTTCTCAGAACAACAACTCAGAACACCAGTTGCTCTGCAAAGTTGTCGTTCTCTCTGGTTATGGTAACTGAGAGAGCCTGAGCAAGTGCTACCTGATAAGGGAGGCACAACAAGGGAAAGACAACTACAGAAAAGTGACTGGTTGTAGGAGAGTGTATTGGCGACTAGTACACCGACAGGAAGGTGCGACTCCTTCCGATTCCTTGTGGGACAAGGAGATCGGAGTTCCAGGTGGTCCGTGTGGACTACTTCAGAGGCGGGAGACTTCTACTGCTTGGAGGACTGTTGTCCATCCCAATAGTCCCGATAAGACCAGGAGTTGTACAGACACCGTCCAAGACCAGAGGTGAAGACCGTGCAAGCTGTGAGGTAACGTCACCGAGCAAGCCTCGGGACAAGGTATGTCTCCACAAACCATCCATCCTATTGTATAGACGTTGACGCGATTCCTTCATTTTGGGTTACGGGGAGAGAATTTTTTTTGTTTCCACTGCCTTCTCTGTCTCCCCAAAAACCCAACACTATCATCATTGACCAGTAATCTTATCCTTAATTACTTCTCAAGTATTAATGGATATCTTTAATGACTTTTCAATAACCCTTACTAGATTTTACTGTCATCTTGTCATGTCCAATACATACAAGGTTATATAGGATAAGTACATTTATAGCATTCATGATAGATTCACTGTTGGGCTAGCCCATGGAA
Organism: Alisma plantago-aquatica; assembly: GCA_963693085.1. Lineage (NCBI taxonomy): Eukaryota > Viridiplantae > Streptophyta > Magnoliopsida > Alismatales > Alismataceae > Alisma > Alisma plantago-aquatica. The sequence continues at coordinate 1,468,154,133 of OY856409.1, read as the reverse complement.
TCTTATTCATGATATTTTCATTCTTCACAAGAATTGGAATATAGGGTTCATGAGAGACTAATCTGAATTCTCTCTAATTGAGTCCTTCCGTGGTGAATTCTTTCAACATATTGCTATTTTATGTGCTTAAACATCCATTATGAAACATTCCAGAACTAGCTCATTGGTCTTGATCCTTATTTCATAAGATATTTCACTTAATCCTTCATTGTTGAGGGTGTTTTTCATGCCAGTTCTCAATATTCATGATATTGAGATGTTATTCCTCATCATATGTAGAATATTCATATATTCTCCCACTAAATATTTTGTAAACACGGATTTCGTCTTTTCTCTTGATTCAAATCAAACTCTTTGGATCTCATATCAAGTCATAAGATCCCATATCTGAGTTGCTTATTTCAATCCCAAATTGAACTTTGTAGTTTATAGACTTTATTTTCATTCTTGAAGTTGTAAAACCCTTTAGGTTGTGTCACGTACACATCCTTTGATATATTCATTTAAGGAATCCAATTTATTGATTCATATGCCAAATCTCTTAGCCTATTTAACTACAACAACAAGCATGACGATTGGTAAAGGAAATTTCTATCATGTTCAACAACTTGAACTGGTTTCAAAACTTATTCAACCAATCTGTCCTTTTATGTTATCCATGTAGGTCTTCATTATAAGATCCTATTGCACCCTTTAGGTGTTACCCCTTTAAGTGTCACTATCAAGGTCCTACCTTGTTAGCTTACATGGATTCCATATAGCTAAGAAAAAGCTTCTAGTTGACTAGTTGGCTCATCATGTATGACCAACCCATCTAAATTGTTGTATTCACAATCCTCCAATATCAGATGTGTTCTACTAGAAATATTTCATTCTATGTTATATGATGAACTTGAGATTCCACAACAACTTGTGATTCTCATTGTACCTCTTTGTTGGCCTCAAACATTTTGAGTATTACTCCCATTGAATTTTTAGGAACTTGTTATACTATTAAAAAAACAATTTTGTTATTGGATAGGGATTAATATCAACGTTCAACTATCATGGTTCATGGACAAACCTTCTCAAGAAACTACTTTCTCAAGGTGGTTTCAATCCTTTAGGCATATTGGGCCATTCCCAAATCATATCATATATGATGTCTTACAAACCATTCATGTGGTACATTATTTATTGATAGGCATATATTTGTAAGGATATAAGAAGATTAGATTAATTGATAATAATATCATGACACATCATGGTAAAACTCCTTTATTCTGACACGTCATCATGCTCAGGTGAATTTGACTTGTGATACATTATCATAGTCTTTTCCAGAAGGTTCTCAAGATATTGATTTAAAAGTATATCAACATTTTATCATATCCAAGTATCTTAATACTTCCATCAATGTCACACTTTAATCACAATATCTTTGAACACTTCAAGAGATGAATGCTTTCATTTCATTTGGTACATATCATCGTATTACCAATAAATGAAAATGAAGTATTAGTTAATTATCTATAACATTTATTCCATAAGATCTTCATGCATCATATGTAAGAGGTCTAATGGAAGACTTATCCTCCCACTACATTTAGTGAAGGATGTCATGTCATGTTTGTGCATAAATAAGATTTGCATGTTTCCTTAGGTTCAATAACCAAGGGAATCTAGATCAACATCAATATGCATTCTAGACATGTGATTCTCATATTTTCACAAGATGACTAATGCTAATGATAGTTCTTGAGTTAATAATTATAATCCTTTGGTATAAACATTCATCTTTTGATCATTTAACATAAGTATTGCAAGATTTTTTTGGGCCAATGCCATACAAGATCATATCTTTTGAAATAGAAACAACAATCTCATACTTTATTGATAAATCATCCTTGTCATACAAGATGCTCTAAAGTAAATTATTTCTCATGACATAATGAAATAGCAGTTCAACTAACTCTATTACATGCCCATTGGGCTAAGATAAATATAAATCTAGACTACAAATTCCTCAACTCTTGTTCCACCTTGTCCATCTTATCCTTCCATGAAGGCCTTTACTTCTTGTCAGATCCTGCACATCGGTATGTCAGATCTCTTATCTGGTATCATATACAAAAATTTAAGAAGTAGTTAAATTTATCATATGTTGATTATACATGAAGTGGAGGCCTCAGTTCCATCCTCCTTCTTCTTCTTCTTTAGTTCCTCTAACCAGAGTGGGCAATTTCTCTTCCAATGTCCAGGCTGGTGACAATGATGACAATCGCCTATTTGTTTCTTTACTCCACCTTTTGCCTTAAGATCTGAAGACTTGGGCTTCTAGATAGCTTTAGAACTCTTCTTAGATTTGCCTTTGCCTTTAGACTTCCCCTTTGTCTTGCTGATCACCATCACAGACTTGGGTTTGTCTTTCTGCTCTCAACATGCCCGACAACTCTGTCAATGGCTTGTCAAAGTCATTCATGTTGTAGTTCATGACAAACCGACTATATGACTCTAGCAGGGACTGTAGAATCACATCAGTGGCCAACTCTTAACCCAAGGAGAATCCCAATCTAGCTAGGTTCTCCACATACCCAATGATCTTGAGTACATGAGGACCTATTGGGTCACCTTCTGCCATGGTACATTAGAACAACACCTTGGAGACATCATATCTCTCTTGTCTTGCCTAATCTTGATACATGTCTCGAGATGTGTAACCATCTCAATGACACACATGTTCTCATGCTGCCTCTGCAACTCATAGTTCATGGAGCATAGCATTAGACATTTGACATCCACAACATCTTTAATATGCTTCTTATAAGCATCCTTGTCAGCCTTTGGAGAATTTTGAGCAGGTTCCTCTGATTTTGGCATTTCTAGGACATAGACCTTTCTCTCCTACGCGAGAATAGCTCTTAGGATCCTGAACCAGTCGTAAAAGTTGTTCTCAATAAGTTTTTCCTTCTCAAGGACCTATCGCATAGAAAAGTGATTGTTTGTTCTTGCCATTTGGTTATATAAAAGAATTTGCAATCTTGTCAAAAACTCATTTTTTATTTGATTTGACTTGATTGAAATTTGGGCAATAATAATTAGGTCTTTAATTAATTATCATTCTTATTATTTTATTCAAAGTGATAATCCTCAAGTATTAATTCAGAATATTGCACCGAACAATTTTCTAATGAGTCAAGATCCAAAATGATTCAATTATTACCTGACCTACACCAACATCCATAATCAACCATTAAGGTAGGCAATCATGCCAATTGCACCATATGCATTTCTTGGATAGATGATATGCACAACTCCTTGCCATGATCATCTGCATGCTTCTAGGCCCAGATGCTTTGAGAATCACCAGTTAAGCATGACCCAATAGCTAATACGATAATAATGCACCTTGCTTTAGCAAAACCTACATGACTACCATCACGCTTCCACGAGGTAGATGGCACACCACACTTTAGCATAACCTATGATTGGTCAAACAAGTTTTTCATGTGTATTGCTATTGGAAAGCATCTTAGAGTTAATATGTTTGATTGAGGGATTTATATCATATATATACATATATTATATCCAATCACCACATTTATAGTACACATCATATACATGCTATACCCCACAATGTAAACATCCAATATAAAAACAAAAGGTGATGGTTATGGCCATGTCTACTTGTAATTCCTTGGAGCCACAAGGAATTACTACCACCTAGGTTAATCATCACATCACATATATGAACCTGTGGTTGATGTAGATCTATGCTTACCAATCTAGGTAGATCGATTCAACCCTTGAATCGCTCATCTCACCTCTTGTCCGGTCGGTTGGTACACTAGGATAGTTGTCTAGCCTCCTTGTCTAATCGATGTTTGGACTCATTCTAAATGGTCAGTTGGGCCCACCAAGTGGTTGTCTGGTCCAATCGTTATGTCCTCTATCATCCTCTGAAGGATCAACTCGTCTCACAAACTGGTTGTCCTCATCGGTGATGAACATCTTCAACACCGTTGCATGAAAAGAAACTATCTTATTGCTACTTTATTACATTGAATAATAGAAATCACAAGTTACATTTGAGGAGAGCAAAGGTAGGAAAGCATTAACTTTACATTGGGAAGAGGGACGTAGAGGCTCAGTACGTAGACTGAGATAAATAAGAACCAAACCATCCAACAACACACAGATAAAGGGTTTAGGCCATAACCATGCTACACATCCACCATCAAAACTGATTTTAGGGTGGCACATGTAAATTGCATATATATCATATATATGTATATATATTAGTTTGAGATTATGTGGTCTTTGATCAAATACACATATGAGAGCAGTTTAAATATTTGCATCTTATGCAATAAATAAATGGTAAAACCAAAATTCCGATCATATCGATTATCCTAAAGCATAGTAAATTGATGTGGCTCTGATACCACTGTTGGTGAATACGAGCACAGAGTATAGAGGAAACAAAAAAAATTATCTATATGTATTCCTATAACAATAAGATCACATATGTCCCTCCCATTGGTGTACTAGTCACCAACCTGCTCTCCCACAATAACAACTTCTCAGTTGTTCTCTCCCGTTGGCTATCCCTCCCTGCCGGGTAGGACTTGACTGGGCTCTCTTAGTTACCACAACCAGAGAGGACAACAGTTTTAAAAGAAACTAATTCTCAGTTGTCTGTGTTGTGTCTTGGGAAGCCCCCAATACCCCTCCTTTTATAGATGAGGTTAGGTTCAGGGTTCCCAGTCTATACGAGATTGTGTGGGAGTGGAAAGGACCAGAAGAAATTGAACTTTCACAACCCGTGACAATCAAAATGACCGTTTCTCACACCCAGACAGTCGTCTCCCAAGTTTCCCAATCACACATAAATTTGGCAATTTCGATTCCAATTAATATACATATTAATTTTTCTTTCTCTCCATGCATATGTAATCAAAACTATTCGAGAAACATCCTAAACATTTGTTTGACCCAACTGGGCCATTTCACCAAAGCAAGACGCCCCTCTAATTCACCCAGATGGCCTTCTACTGAGTTGAGATGAGCCAGTCAGTTCAATCATATTGAATCGGTCAGTTCAAGGGAAGAACTAAGCCAATTCGATCCTTATTCTTCCTGACCACCCTAATGGTCGTCTCACCAAATGGGACGCCCATCTGGCTGTCCAAACGGCCATCTCACTCAATGAGATGGTCGTTTGGTAGACCTGGTCAACCAATCGAGTGGTCATTTGTGTGAATTGAATACCTAAACACTTAAGTAATCAATCCAATAGTCATTCAAGATCAAAATCCTCTTCATAATGAGTTCCTATGCGTTTGACCCTATAGGTCCCATATCACATTGGCAGTGAGTGTTCATAACTAGCTTATGACATCACAAGTAGAAAGTGGTGCCTAGTCGCACATTAGTGCTACCCAAGTGAATGGAAAGTTGGATAACAACTTCAACCTACAACATGTGTAAGGTGTAACAATGATTGTATAATTCCTTTTTCTCTGATGTCTAGGATGAACTCAATGCATATTTTGTCATCCTCTCAATGTTCAATCCATGTTTCTTGAACCAAAAGCAGATTGTCTAAGATAATGTGACCTCAATATCATATATTGATTCACATGTGCATGCACAATCTTGCCTATCAAGTGGCCAATATATCATACTCTAGTAGGAGGGACAAATCACATATCTACCACTCATAGTCTATCCTAATGTGTCAAAGTCACCCAATCATCACCATTATTACAACCCATATTTTAGGACTGCATTTGATGATGTCAAAGTATACCCGACTACATGTGACGAGTGCAGTGATTTCAGGTCTAAGAATCATAATCACCACCTTCACTGTGAGAGATGATTGTAACCACAAAACCACCTGTCACTTTCAAGGTGGTTCTATCTGATACATTGTTCCCTAACATGTATCTATGTGCTTGGTTTGATATTGCCATATCATGACTAATGAGATTTAGTCATCAACCAACTCACACATTGATCTTATGTGTTATTGTTGTCTATTAACCTTCCACAATAACAACTGATCGAGGATATAATGAGAATATGTATATATACTCTTAACATTCATATGATCTCACCCACAAGGTTAGTAACTTGACAAAATATGTCATTGAGTAATATAATTCTCTAGACATTCACTTTGTATCCTCGTTATCTCAAAACTGAAATAAATGAATTGGAAGCTTGCCTTTATATATGTTATTATTATTAATCAAATCCTTTTAGGTAATGATGCCGTGTCAATCATCATATGATTGGCTCTACTGGCATACCTTACCAACATGTGGGACTCAGATCTTGATGGGTTTTGTGTAATTTACCAATGAAATGTTTCCATACATGGTAATGATCATTCATAAACCTCTTAAGCATATTGAGCCTCCTAGAAGACAACAAACCATAGCCTTTATGCATGCTTTTTTTTCTCAAAACTTTTTGGTACATCTAAATTGTTTTTAAAATAGTCAAGACTACTAAAAGTCAACTAGTTCTCTATCCAAAAAGTCATGTTAGACCAACATAAAGGTGGAGTGTGGATAGTCTCTCCTATTAGATGATTATTTTTATTAATACCTTTCCATAATCGGGAGAGAGTTTTCCTTCTAATAAGTCTATTGATGGCACTCAGAGGGATTTTGTATAATATCTATAAATTAAAAATTGTGTTGTGTACTTTTTGGATTATTATTCAAACTAACAATGACCTTGATTAGCATAGATTGTGAGTGTAATCATATATGCCTCAACCACCCATGACCTTGGGTTTGGTAATAGTCTAACAATTGACGAGATATATTTTCTTATTGTTATTAGTACTACCTCACAAACAATCACTTCTTATTTTTTAATACTATTTTCAATTCAATATATGGGAAGGGGACACAACTGAGATAATAAGAGGAAATACCCATAAATGATGCATTCAAACATTGAGTTTCCCACTCCACTACGACAATTAGATTTCTACTACCTAACCTATGAGGAATTTTATCTCTAAAATGGGTTTCCAAATCAAGATTGGCATCTTATTAAGAGAGAGAGAGTGGCGAGAGTAAGTATTTGAGAGAAAACTCCTCTTTCTTGCATTATAAAATATGGAAAGCCCTATTATCTCACTACCATTGAGAAATGATCCAACAAGTGATGATATATTAAAATTGATTTTTAGGGTTGAAAGGTGTTGGAATATACCAAGAATCCTTCTGACTTTATTATATTATGATCATCAAGGTGGATAAATATAATCACATCATCAACAAATTGTATCAAATGTCTCTATTTGAGATTATTATTTGGTGTTTGTTATTTCTTACTCCCTAATTATACATAATTACAAGCATGAATGAAAATATCACAAAAGATAAGGTGATCAGGGATCACCTTGTGTGAGTCCACTTTATAGCTAAATTGGCCAAAGGAAAATCCGGTAATAAGAATAGGTGAATCTTAGAATTTGTGACAAGTATCAATCTAGCTAATCAATTTGTGAGGAAAATTGTAACCTTTAAGGCATAGTATAAGGAAATCACAATTAACATTATTAAAAGATTTTTGATATCCAATTTGATAACTATAACATGTATCCAAAGGATTGACTAGAGTGCATTACCTTATTGGCTAGAATATATGCATATTATATTTTCTTTCCTTCTAAAAAACTAGTTTGTTCAATGTTGATGATATGATCCATTTGTTTTTTGGGCCTACTTCTTTTAGTCTAAGCAATAATTTTGTATGAGTTTTTTATTAGACTAATAGGTCTATATTGGTTGATGTGGGTAGATTTCTAATATTTTTAATTAAAATTATGTATGCATTGTTGATTTGTTTCATATCCATCTCTTCATGTTCAAACAATTCTACAAAAATGTTATGAAAATCTTTATTGATAGTTATACCAATTATATATGTATAAAGACATGTCAAAACCATGAGGCCCCGAGACTTATCGAGGCTCAAGGAGAAGGCCATTGTTTGAATCTCTAAGTAGAAGTTTTAGATTAATCACTTTATTCTTCATGGGTGATCCCCAATTCAACTTGTTGTATGAGCCAAAGGAACACTTATTATTGAAAAGTTGTTTAAAATATCATATTGTATAATCTCATTTCTATTTTTTGTTAATCCCTTCCCATAGTCAAGGGTATGAACCATTCCCATTCTCTAGTGATTATTACACACCTTATTAAATAATGTAATACTACAACCCCTTGATCCATTGAAATTTGGATATTCATTTCCAGTGTATCTCTTAGTTAAGAAGAACTTGACGAATATGTGTTTTGATAGCATCTATAACAAATGTATCATTGTTGTCTTTTTTCTTTGGTGTTACTTTCATGATGGAGAGTTTGAAGTTTTTACCATGTTGGAGCTTTTTAATGGAGTGGAACTCATATGGAATAAGCATGCACGGTGATATGAGTTACCATCATTTTTGAATAGTTTCCAGATGAAGACTACTCTCACAATGACACACTATGATTTAAAATATATGTACAACTAGAATACTATTTTGAAAACTATATTCAATGTGCTTGTTGACGTATATATAGATAGTTTGGAACATGGATGAAAAAACATAATCCGTTATCTTCTACAAGGGACAAGTGTGTCAGATTGACACATAACAAAATGCGCAAATACTACAAGATGCTTCCAATACTAGACGAATGATGTTCACCTGATTGGGATGACTAAGATAAAAGCTAAAGAGAGAGATATGCCTGATGTAGCATGTCAAATAATTCAAACACAACACACATAGGAAGTCATCTTCTCCCCTTGACTATGGAAAGAGGAGATAGAAAATAGGATGGAAACTTAGAAACAAACTGAAAAGAATTTATGTGTACCTCAAACCGGTTTATCCTTAAAGTACTTAGAGCTTTAATATAGTATTCCACATGTAGAATTTTTTCATCCCTTCCACTTCTTTCATCTAAAATATTCATCTTATCTCCACATGTTCATTCTTATCTTCTCGTATCCTCTATTTCCCCCCTTCACACCTATCATATATAGAGAGAAAATGTGGTTAAAGACAAACACAAACTTCCATATGAAAAGACTTCTATGAATTTAGGGTATAGGGTCCTCAAAGCATGAGTGAGTTGAGAAAGAGTTTCTTGAGATGACTAGATGTATGATCTCATGATAGACATATGCTTGAAGGGTTTGTAGTGAAATATGACATCAGTTAGGTAGCATTTTTTTACTACCATATTTCCCATTAAACCAGTGGACCGCGTCAATGACTCTATAATAGAAAGGAAGGTTTCAAGGATATACCCGGTTCTAGAGCAAGTTCAACTACAATCTCCTCGTCGATGTAGTCGTGCAACTGTTTTCTAGTTGCACTCGGACGACATCTGCGATGACACCTGATCTTCACCATAGATAGTAGGGCAACATTGTCCTCCTAGTGGCAGGAAACAACCTCCATGCCTCTATGGAAGTCCACACATACCGCCTAGAACTCTTGTCGTCCTACTAGATTGGTCAGGAAGGAGTTGTCCCTCCCGTTGATGTACTAGTCACCAACTTGCTCTCCCACAATTGTTCTCCCTTGCTACCATCCCTTTAATGGGTAGGACTTGCTCAGACTCTCTATTGGTCACCAAAACCAGAGAAGACAACAATTAGTCAAAGGCAACTGAGTTGTTTCTCTAGGAAGCCCCCATTACCCCTCTATTTATATGAGGGTCATGGCCAGGGTTCCCAACCTGTGTGGTAGTGGAAGGAACCAAAATATCATGAATTTTTACAAGCTACGATAGGAAAAACGATCAGTTCACTAGTGAACTAATCGATTGACGTGTGAGAAAATCCGTTCACTCAGTGATCCTGTCATTTTATCATGTTTCCAAATCACAATTGTATTGGCAATTTTAACCCAATTAATGCACAACAGGACATCAACACTAATCCTTGATGCAATTAAATCAATCTTGTAAACTGAGCAGTTCATATCTTAAACCTGTCGTCCCACGACCATGAGATAGTCAGTTTACTTAGTGAACCAGTTGGTTTGTGATTGGTTCATCCAGAATTCAGCCAATGTAATATTCAATCAACCTGACACTCCAATTGGTTGTTTCATCACATGAACCAATTGGTTGGGAGTTCAGACGATTAATTTCTTGCTCAGATTGAATACCTAAACACTTTAGACATCAATTCAATTATTATTCATGATCATAACTCCTCTTCTAGGTGTATCCTATGTGTGTGACCCTATAGGTCCCATATTACGTTGGCAGTGAATGTTCATAACCAATTATGACATCACTAGCAAAGAGCAGTGCCTAGTCATACATCATTGCTATCCAAGTAAATGGAAAGTTGGAGAACAACTTCAACCTACAATATGTGATTGGTGTTGTAGTGTTTGTATAGTTCCTTTTTCACTGATATATGGATTGAACTCGAGACATGAAGCAATCATCCTTTTCAACATTCAATCTTTGTTCCTTGCTATAACAAATTGTCTGAGATATATATAAGCTCAATATCACATATTGACTCATATGTGCATGGTCATGCTTTTCTCAATCTCACTAATCAAGTGTCTAGGATATCATACTCCAGTAGGGGGGACAAATCCCATCTACATCACTCACACTCATCTTCATGTGTCACAATGCACCCAATCATCACCTTTATGGCAGCCCTTATTAAGGATAGCAGCGGATGATGTCAAAGTATATTGAAAGACATGTGATGAATGTAGTGACTTCAAGTCTAAGAACCACAATCACCACCAACACTATGAGAACTAACTATGACTACCATTATAATGGTTTCCATGTGTTACTCTCATGGTGGGTTTGTCTGATACACTATTCTAACAAGTATCTATGTGTTTGGTTTGATATCATCTATCATGACTGATGAGAAATTGTTATTAACCAACACACACTCTAGTCTTATGTGTTATTGTTGTCTACCATCCTTCCACAGTAACATTCGACTAGGGACATAATAAGAATGCATATACTCTTAACATTTGTATGATCTCATAGTTCAAGTCACGTACTTGAAGACATATGTCATTGAGTAATATTATTCTTTAAACATTTTTTATGTTACTTCATTATCTCATAACTAAATAAACATAATAAATTGGAAGGTTACCTTTATTATTAATCAAATCATTTACAAGTTATGCCATTACAATCATTATATGATTAGATCTTTAGGCATACATACCAACAAACTCCCACTTGCACTTAGAGCCAATCACCCATGAATCTCATTCCAAGTGATCTAACATGACCATCATGCTTCTGATGCAAGAGTGCTTTTGTCAAGGGGTCATCAACATTGTTCTCAGTTGGTACTTTGCAAATGTTCACATCTCCTCACTGTATGATTTCTCGTATAGGATGGAAATGCCTTTGTATATGTGTGGAATGCTGATGTTATCTGGCTTTCTTAGCTTGTGCAATAGCTACATTGTCATCGAAATATAGCTCAATTGCGTTGTTGATGCTTAAAACCACCCCAAGTTCAGAGATGATCTTCTTAATCCAAACAGCCTCCTTTGCTGCATTCGATGTAGCAATATACTCAACCTCTGTTGTAGAATGGACAACTGTCTCTTATTTAGAACTCTTCCAACTCATAGTTCCATTGTTGAGGCAAAACACAAATCCGAATTGCAATCTCTAATCATATTTGTCAGTTTGAAAGCTTGCATCGGTGTAACCCTTACCACCAACTCTTCGTCTCCCCCATAGATGAGGAACTGATCTTTAGTTCTTCTCAAGTACTTAAGGATGTTCTTCATGGTTTTCCAATGAGCATCACCTAGATTTGACTAATATCTGCTCGTCATGCTCAAGGCATATGAGACATCATGATGGGTATAAAACATTACATACATGATAGATTCAATTGCATATGCATCTGGAATCTTACTCATGTGTTTCCTTTCTTCACAAGAACTGGGACATTGAGCTTTAGAGATGGTAATTCCATGACACATAGGCATGTTTCCTCTGTTTGATCTCTCCATGTGGAACCTCTTCAACACTTTATCAATGTATGTTCTCTAACTTAGTCTAAGAAGCCTTTTGGATCTATCTCTATAGATATTGATCCCCAAGATATAGGATGCTTCTCCCAAGTCTTTCACGGAAAATGTATTTCTTGGCCATGTCTTTACCTTTTGTAAAGTAGGGATGTCATTCCCCATGAATAGTATGTCATCCACATACAATAAGAGGAATACACTCATGCTCCCAGTAACCTTCTTGTACACACAAGGTTCATATTAATTTTGAGTAAAGCCAAACTCTTTGACCGTCTTGTCAAAATGAATATTCCAACTCTGAGATGCTTACTTCAATTCATTGACATACCTTATTTGCATCCTTTGGATATATAAAACCCTCATGTTGTGTCATATACACATCCTCAAGAAGATTCCCATTAAGGAATGCAATTTTAACATCCATTTGCCAAGTCTCATTGTCATAATAAGTTGCAATAGCAAGCGTGATCACGATGGACTTAACCATGGCCACTGGAGAAAAGGTTTTGTCATAGTCAACACCTTGAATTTGTCTAAAATCCTTCGCAACCAATCTACCGTTATAGGTTTGTACTTTACCATCCATTTTGGTCTTCTTCTTCAAGACCCACTTGCACCCTCTGGGTTTTACCCCTTCAGGTGGATCTACCAAGGTCCATACCTTGTTGGTGTACATGGATTCCATCTCAAATCTCATGGCCTCAAGCCATTTCTCATATTCTAGTCTCTTATTAGCTTCTAGATAGGTTGTTGGCTCATCATCTATGGCCAACTCACCACCTTCTCAAGTCATAAGATATCCAAATCTTTCAGGTTCAAGGTGTATCCTACTAGATCTACAAGGTCCCCGTGCTACATGAGGAATTTGAGATTCCACAACATTTTGTGACTCTCTTTGTTCCTCTTATGCATCTATCAATTCAATGTTTTCTTGTTCGCCTCGAACTTCTTCGGGTTACACTTTCCTCCTGTTGATTCCTTTGGAAATAATTTCCGTTTCTAGGAATGCAACATCTCTGAAAACAAACACTTTGCTGTCAGATAGGGAATAAAAGTAATATCCTTTAGTCTCATTAGGATATCCAACAAAATAACATTTATTAGATTTAGAGCCAATCTTTTTAGAAAACATTTTCCTTACATAAGCTTGACATCCCCAAATCCTCATAGAAGACACATTGGGTCGCTTCTTGTACCATATCTCATATGGTGTCTTTTAAACTGATTTAGATGATACTCGGTTTAATGTAAACATGGCCATTTCAAGAGCAAAACCTCATAAATTAGTCAAAAGTTCAGCTAAACTTATCATAGATTGCATCATATCCAACAATGTGTGATTCCTTCTTTCTGATACACCATTATGTTGTGGTGTTCCAGGTGATGTCCATTGTGATACAATACCACAGGCTTGCAGAATGTCCTCAAATTCTTGTCTTAAGTATTCTCCTCCTCGATCAGAATGAAGTGCCTTAATACTTTATCCAAGTTTGTTTTGTACTTCATTCATAAACTCCTTAGAATTTTCAAGACTTCTTGACTTAATGTTTCATCAGGTAAATAGAACCGTACCGAATGAAATCATCTGTAAAGGTAATGAAGTATTGATACCCACCTCTAGCAGTTGTTATAAAAGGCCCACATACATCAGTATGTATGAGTTCTAATAGATCACTTGCCCTCTCACTACTACTAGTAAAAGGAGTCTTGGTCATCTTGCCCAACAAACAAGATTCACATGTCTCTATTGATTTGAAATTAAAAGAGTCTAGATATGTGATTCTTGCTTATGTGCCCTAGATGACAATGCCAAAGATATGTTTTGTTTAAGTTTTTGAACTTTAGTCTTTTGTTATTTAGATTATAAACACCTGTATTTAGATCTAGAAAATAGATACCATAATACATTGGGGCATTGCCATAAAAGATACCATCTTTTGAAATAGAACATCAACCATTCTTAATATGAAATTCATATGCATCTTTGTCCATACAAGATATAGAAATGAGGTTTCTATTTATGGCAGGTACATAATAGTAGTTTACTAACTCTATTAGAAGCCCTATGGGAAGAGATAAACTATAGGTTCCAACTATAGGGGCAAAAACTCTTGCTCCATTTACTACTCGCAGTTCAACCTCACCCTATCTCAAAGGCCTATTTCATTTTAGATCATGCATGTTTGGGCATACATGAGATCCACATCTGACATCTAGTACCCAAGATAAAGAAGTAGATAAGTTTATATCAATAAAGTATATATCTAAAGTGGAGATCACCATTCGCATCTTATACTTCCTGAATGCCTTCAAGTACAAAGGATAGATTCCTCTTGTACTTTCGTTTCTCCTTATCTTGAGTATTAAAGATCTGAATTTGGGACTAACCTTAGAACTCTTCATGGCCTTGCTTTGATCCTTGGACTCGACTCTGCTAATCACCATCATGGATTTGTCCTTCTCCTTTCTTGCTTCAACATTTATCATCATGCCAAGCCAATCTGACAGCGGTCTGGCCATTTTACTATAATGAGAACATGTCTATGAAATTGGTATTTGGCCATGTAAGTATTCTGATTTTGTTTTTCTCTTTTTTCATTATGTCCTCCTTGGAATGGGAATTGATCTCATCTATGAGGGGAGGACGACACCGTGATCATGTATCCACATGCGTCCTAATGTTTGCTCGTATGAGAGTAGAAGGCACTACTGACCTCTTCCCCCGAGATTCAAGTGGTAACACCAATAAAGTGGCTATATGATTCAAGAAATGATTTCAGAATCATATCTGTTATAACCCCAAGTTTTAGGTTCATTTGGTGAGAAATGCAATTTCTCATATTAAAGATATTTGAACAAATAATGATATAAATTGCTTCAAATAAATAGATTTGGTTTACAATAGCCTTGATGTTTTTGTTGTGGGATTTATTGGCTATTAGGCCCAAATAACAAGAAAATTCAATTAGTGCATGAATAATTGAATATTTGATAAAAGAATATGTGGAAACCTCTAGAAGGCAAATCCAAAGAGGGATTTCATACCTCTTGGGTTCCTTGGGTTCCAAGGAGTCCAAAGTTGCATAAAGAGTGCAATAAGAAAAGAAGAAAAGTCTAAATATTAGAAAATATACAAGATAATGAGTTTTAAGCAAAGTATTTATAAGAAATACTTGGAAATATCTCGAAAGCGGCATTAATGGCCACAGTTGAATAAATTTCGTTTATATGTAATTTCTAATTAAAAAAGGGATAAAAGATAAAGAAAAGGCTAACAAAATATTCCCAAGATGGGATTTCGAGACTTTGAGGTTCCTTGAGGTCCAAGGAAATCTAAGATATAAGAGAGTGGTGGTTTCTCACGGATCATATAAATAATAACCATGGGTTTTATTAATAAATAAAAGGAAGGAATATATAAGTTCTTTTTTTTGGTTTCCTAAAACATATGGAAACTTAATCCATCTGCCTGTGATTAGCCAACATGTAAGAATAGAACTCTCTAGAAAGGAAAGGGGTTTAACAGAGACAAACCCTAAAGGGGTGAGAACAACAGATGCTCTCCAAGAGATTCGTGTATATAAATGGAACCACAGGCAGCCCTCTCATCCCCAAGAAGGATGTGTTTCATGCCGTGGTGGCAATGAGGGAGCCCAACGATAGATCCTAGCAACCGGGTTCCTGTACAGGCACCGTTCTTCCTCGATCATCAAGGGCTTCATGTACCCCTCATCTATTGTCTCCCCTGCTGTAGTTGTCGAAGTTGTCCTAATCCTTGCCACACCACGCCACTATGCCGATGAGACCTGAGACTAGTCATGTCCCTATGCCAAGGCCGAGTCACCAGCGTCGAGCATGCTGATGGAAAGCACGACCGGTGGGTAGCTGAGTGTTAGGGTGGCACATTCCATGTCTAGAGTAGTGGTGATGGTATCACTCTCGTCAAGCAAGAAGGATCCCCACTCGTCGGAGCTGACCGGACGGCCACCATAGGCAAGCATGCGTCCTAACAGCATGCCGAGTAAAGAGGAGGATGGGCGTTCAAGATAGTTGGTTTTGTGCCCTACCTGCGTAGTGGAGTTCTACGTTTTCGGACATCGGATCGTCATCCTACACGTACTCCTCACAAGCAGCCGGTCACTGCTTTGCCTTGACAGATTGGAGCCTCGCCGATGGTGCAGGTCAGCAGAAGGACGACGGTTGAGGAAGACTATGGTAGAAGGCACTAGGGCTCTCCCTTGCTGCCCTTTCCGTCGGAGGAAGAGGGAGTCGAGCTAGAAGGGCAGACGCCCTTGGCCGGTGGGATCACCGCACAATGTTGCGTCGCAGGGAAGGAGGCGACGCGAGGTGGAAGGAAACAATAGGCTAAATTACTAGTTTACCCCGAGTTCCAAGAAGACCAAGTAAGGGAAACTACATAATTTAGTTATATTTTAGTAACCCGCCCGCGTGGCAAGTAAGAGCCTAACAAATGCTGACGTGTTAGTGTGTGATTGGTTCAAATCCAATTAACTTATAAAATATGTAGTTATTTATTGGTAACTCAGTTCGAAATAAGTTATATATGAAAATTTCTCAGAAAAATGCGTGGAATCTAATAAAAATATGTTTAGAAGTAAATTCCTCTTGCAATTCAAAAAGTAGTGTTAGTTAGCAACTTTAACAAATTAAAGATTAAGAAACTCTGCTTTGAGAAGATTAATGTAATTAGTAGAATGGGTGATTAGAGTTGATATTAACCTCTTAATTGTAAAAAGATACATTAAGATCGAAAAGGATGAACTTTGCACATAATTAGTTTAATTTAGAGATTATGTGCATACATATGCTTGAAATTTGAAAAGTACATAAAGTTATCATCTTTAATGATGCTCATTGGATAATTTAAGCCAATATTAACCTATTGTTAATAAAAGTGAAATTAGGATCTAAAAAGATGATCTTTTTATATAATTGGCGTAATTTAGGGTTTCGTGCATAAATATGCATTAATGAGCTTGAAAACCCTAATTTAGGTGAATATATTGTTTTAATTGTTCAAACCCATGAATAAACAGAGATATGATGATCCTAAGTCAATTTGGATATGAAAGACTATTAAAATGGATAATTTGAGCAATTAGGGTTTATATGAGTAGAAAGAGTATTTTAGGGTTTGTTGACCTAAAAGGAATAAAGTTGAGAAGTTGATCTAAGGAACCCTAATGAATAGTAATGAAACCTTAATTCGGATTAGAAACCCTAGAAAGTGAATCCAAGTCAATAAAGTAGATTCTTGATAAAGTGTGTAATAAATAGAGTACATATTCTTTTCAGGAATTATGTGATGATTGAATTACTTGCTTGGATCTGTTGATTGGCTTGATTGTATATACATGAAGTATATGTTTAATAATCTGCATGACTCACCAAATCAGGTATGTGGTTACACTTATGAATAATCGCTCTAGTTTCACGGCAATTCCCGAAGTTTTAATTGGTTGCTTGAAAATAACTGTTGGATGTTTATTTATTTCATGCAACTATAAAGTTGTTGGTATGTATGCCCTGAGAGCCAATCATGGGATGATTGGTGGGATACATTAAGATTGATTTGATAAACATCAAAGGCAAGCTTCCAATTCTTTCTGGTTCAGTCATATGAGATAGTGATAGAACAGATTGAATGTCTAGAGAATGACAGTACTCAATGACGTATGCTTTCAGGTTAAGGACCTGAACGATGAGATCATACGGATGCTAAGAGTTTGTACATTCTTGTTATGTCCCTAGTCGTATGTCATTGTGGAAGGTAGATAGACATCAATGATACACAAGACTAGATTGTGGTGTTGGTTGATGACAGAATCTCATTAGTCATGATATAGAGATATCAAACCAAACACATAGGTACTTGTTAGAGAACAAGGTACCGGACAGACCCACCGTGAGTTTGACACATGGAACCATGAGATGGTAGTCACAGTTAGTACTCACAATGATGGTGGTGAGTGTGATTCTTTGACCTGAAATCACTACACTCAACACATGTCGTTGGGCACACTTTGACATCATCAAACGCAGTCCTGAAACATGGGTTGTTATAAAGGTGATGATTGGGTGGCTTTGACACATGGGGCTTTTGAGGGGTGAGTGATAGATATGGGATTTGTCCCTCCTGAGGGAGTTTGATATCCAAGGCCACTTGATGAGTAGGATTGAGATAGGCGTGCGCACGCATGTGTGAATCAGTATGTGATATTGATGTCATACATATCTCCTTCAATCTGCTCTGAGATCAAGAAAGTGAATGAACGTTGACAGGATGACTGTTCCATGCCTCGAGTTCATTCGGGATATCAGTGATAAAGGAATTATACATTCACTGTAACACCATTCACGGATTGTAGGATAAAGTTGTTCTCCAACTTTCTACTTTCACTTGGGTAGCAATGATGTGTGACTAGGCACCGCTCTTTGCTTGTGAAGTCATAAGTGTTATGGACTTTCACTACCAACGTGAAATGGACTTGCAGGGTCACACACATAGGATTTAACCTGGAAGAGGAGTTTTGTCCACAAGCAACGTTTAGATTGATTACTAAAGGAGTTTAGTAGTTTAATTAAACACTCAATTAATTGATAGCTCAATATCATATTGTTCAAGGTGTTGGACGCATTGATTGGAGTATCAGATTGATTGAAATCGCAAATGACTGATTCTGCACAACCTGTACTCCCAACCGATCGACTCAAGTGTTGAACCGGTCGGCTGAGGTTGCTGAACCGGTCGGCTCAAGTGTTGAGCCGATCGGCTCAAGCCCAGGGTGAAATGAGCGGTTCAAGTGTTGAACCGATCAGTTCAACTGGTGCAATCGAGCAAGTTTGGGAAGTCAGGTCGGTGAGAATTTTCCTTGCGTTTCACTTGCCCAATTTGATTGGAACAAGGATTGGTATTCGATACCAATTAGAAACGAAAGAAGGAAAGTCAATCGGGAACTGACCAGGACCACGAACCAACCGGTTCAGAAGTGAACCGATCGGCTCATGGGTCCCAACCGATCGGTTGGTGCTCCAACCGACCGGTTCAGGTCCCCAACTGACCGGTTCATTTGTGAACCGATCGGTTCAGGTTGCGAGTTGGTTGCCTTTTGTGGAAAATCTTGAACCCTTCTACTCCTGCTTTAGTCCCATATTGCCGGGCACAGAGAACCCTGTCCCATGACCCGCCTATATATATAGGGGTATTGGGGGCTTCTCAGACAACAACTCAGTGCAACCAGTTGCTCTGCAAGTTGTCGTTCTCTCTGGTTTTGGTAACCGAGAGAGAGCCCGAGCAAGTGCTTCCCATAAAAGGGAGGTGCAGCAAGGGAAGGACAACTACAGTTGCAACTGGAGGCAGGAGAGTGTGTTGGCAACTAGTACGTCAACAGGAGGGTGTGAATCCTTCCACTTCCTTGTGGGACAAGGAGTGTGGAGTTCCAGGTGGTCCATGTGGACTACTACAGAGGCGGGAGGTCACTGCCGCTCAGGAGGACAACTGTCATCTGACAGTCCGGTAGGAGGAGGAGTCGTCAGTCCCGGTGCGACCAGGAGCTGCACAGACGCCGTCCAAGACCGGAGTTGAAGACCGCGCATTGCGTGAGGTATTGTCGCCGAGCAAGCCTCGGGACAAGGTATGATTCCGCAAACCATCCTTTCCTAATATATAGACGTTGACACGTTTCCTCGGTATGGGTTGGGGGAGAAAATTTTTGTTTCGCTGCCTTCTCCGTCTCCCCTAAAACCCAGCAGTGGTATCAGAGCCACGTCAACTGCTCTATATTTTAGGAATATCGATATGATTGATTTTGGTTTGTAGTCTTTATTTATTGAATGCGATGCGAATAATATTGGCTTTATGCATGTCCAATCCTAAATCCACAAATCCTAAATTACATATATGATATGTATTATTAATGCACTCGATATGCGTCGCCCTTAAATGAGTTTTGTGGTGGATGTGTGTAGCATGATTATGGCCTATAAACACCTATCTGTGTGTGGTTGTTTGTGGTTGCTTGCATCTCAGTCTGCGCACCGATCTTCCCTCTCTTATTCCTGATGTAACTCGAAATAATTCGAGATTCTTTCCTACCTTTGCTCCCCCCGAATGTAACTCGGGGTTTCTTCTTTTAAGTAATGTAATAATATGATAGATTTTATTTCCTGTTATATCAAAGACCGGCGGACATCAAGATGACAACCCAGACGATCGGTTCAAGGAGTGAACCGATCGGTTGATGACTGGTTCGAGGAGCGAGACGAGCAAATGGCGGCCATGACGAGATGCACGACGTCCAGGCGAACCGATCGGTTGGAGGAGCCAACCAATCGGCTGGTGGCACCCAGACGACCGGCTGGAGAGTACAGATCATTCATGTGATGAGTTGATCTACTCGGATGGCAAGGCACAGATGTTCATCTTGTAAAGGTTGCATGTGATGTAGACCTAGATGATCGTGATTCCTCTTGGCTCGAGGAATCACATTAGGATGGACATAATCATCGCTTTTTATCGTTTGTGCATGTTTTCTGTGGGATATAGCATGTATATGATACGTACTATGTATTGTGGTGATTGGATATGTATATGTATATAAAAACCAAATCCCTCATTAAAATATTAAGTCTTATATGACTTCCAAATGTGACACATGTGAAAAGCTTGATCGACCAAGTGTGGGCACACCCTAGCGTGGTGCACCGTCTATCTCGTGGAAGCGTGAAGGATGAATATGTGGGTCTGCCCTAGCAGGGTGCATATTCATCATGTTTGCTTTGGGTTAGACTTAACTGGTGATTCTTAGAGCGTCTAGGCCCAGAGGCAAGGAATGTTCATGGCAAGGTGTTGTGCATGTTCATTCAACAAGAGTTGCATATGATGCAATTGGCAAGAGTTGCCTACCTGAGAGATCTAAGTTGTGGGCGATCAGCCCTAGCTAACTCATGACTTAGAGGATTTCAGGATCTTGCCCACTAGAAGGTTGTACGCTGCAATCTTCTGAATTGATGGTGAGGGCTATCAATTTGAACTAAAATAGTGGGAGCGATAATTAATTAAAGTCATAATTTTTTATCGTCAACTTTTCAAATCAATCAAATAAGTCAAAAGAGTTTTGGACTAAAATTGCATATATTTCCTTTTGATAAAATAAATAGTTAATCAACAAATCACTTTATTTGCGATCGGTCTTTGAGATCAACAAATTAAATGAGAATAATTCCACGACTGGTTAGGATGATGAGAAGTGTTCTCAATCAGAGAGCGAAAGCTCTAAGTCCTAGTTATACCAGAACCAGATGAACTCGACCCCACCACATCAATGGCTGAAAGTATGCTTATGGAAGCATACCGAGGATGACATTGATGAGGAGTGCTTGATGTTGTGTTCTCTAAACTATGAGTTGCAGAGACAACATGAGACATATGATGTCTCAAGGACACTGTCCTAGTATGTCATGACAGAAGGAGATCCAGTAAGGTATTCACGCACTCAATATGATTGGGTATGTGAAAACCTGACTAAGAAGGATTCCCTCTGAGCCAAGAGTTGGCTGTTGGTATGATACTGCAAATGTTGCGAGAATCATACAGTTCATGATAAGCTACAACATGAACAACTTTGACAAGCGTTGACAGAGTTGTTGGACATGTTGAGGATAGTACAGGCAAAGATGAAGAAAGACAAACCATAATCTTTGATGTGATCAAAGAAAAGGTAAGTCTTAAGGGCAGGGACAAGGGCAAAGCAAAGAAGTGTTCTAATGCTAGCCAGCAATCCAAGCCGTCTTCAGCCTCAAGGCACATGGGGAAAGGGTGTATGAGGGAATTGCCATCTATATCTGGAAGAACAAAAGAAGATGAAGGAGGGGATGGAGATCTCCACCTAAGGTATCATGAAATGAACCGCTTCTTTATCCGAGGTATATGATACCAAGATATGGATATGTCATATATGATATGCAATATCCGCAAAGAAGTGATGGCCTTTGTGAAAGGACCAAGAAAGAAGTACCCATCATTGGAGCAAGTGTTGCTGCCATAGATAGGAGTACCTTTCAGTTCATTTCATCCTAAAGGGCACGAAATAGAGTTGAGAACTGCTATTTCATATATTGCCAATAGATAGAAACACTTTATTTTTTGCATATTGTATGACAATGATGGCAATTAATAAAGTTGATGTTTCAATCTTAAAGATATGATCTTTGTGGAAATGCCTTGTTTATCTTGTGATACATGGTATGCATAAGATAAAATGATACCTAAAGTTATTGATAACTCAAACAATCAAATTAGCATCAATCATGAGAAATTCATTTCTAGTTTCCATATGATGGATAAATCTAGACTCTTTTGGTTAGAGAACCAGTAAGAGACATGAATCTCTTGTACATGATTAATCAATCTTCACTAATGGTAGTGGGAGAATGATTGTCCTATTAGGTATAATACATGTGATGTATTTACACACCTATTGGAACAAATGCTAATACTTCAAACGGTGTTTAGAGAAATACCAATATGAATATCTTGAAGTGTTCAAGATTATCATAGATGAAGTACAAATTTGGTAAAGTGTTAATTCTTGATGAGATCAATGAATGAAATACTTGAACCAAATGTTTGAGATCCTTATGAGTGATTATGATAGTGTATCATAGTGAACTCATAATTAAGGCATATTGATGTCTAAATCAAGAAGGAATCATACTCTAAGGAGTTAGAGAATGATTATCAAATAACTGAATTCTTCTTAATAAAAGAATACCCCACACTAATAAAGGAAATTAAGAATCACAAGGGTTGTGAGTTCTTATATCCTTAACAGATACACCTCAATTATCTATGTGATGAGTTGTTCATGTGAAGAGTCAACTATCTAGATGAATATGAGGAACCGAATTTGGAGTTATGGTTTATGACCATTACATCCTAAATGACTTCCATGTAAACCATAAGGTATGACCTTGATGGTAGCACTCATTGGATGAAATCCATAAGTGCAAATGTGTTTTAAATGTTAAGACACATGGATAACATTTGAGAAGGATGATGCTTGTTGATTGCAACTTAATGACTGAGACATTTGGCATATGGATACTAAAACCGCATTCCTATGAGGAATAAAATAAGGATGTGTACGTGACACAACCTATAAGGTTTATGAATCCACTAATGCAAATGAAGTCTATAAGTTACAATGGACTAATCAATGTGATTGATTGAGTACAAGAAACTCAGAATTGAGTCTTTACTTTGACAATATAGTCAAAGGGTTTGACTGATATGTCAAAGGTAAAGAAGGGATCTGTGATTTAGTGGGAGCGTATTCACATTCCACATATTGATGTGAAATGGAAATGTTCTAAATTGGAAAATCCGAGAAGTGGAAAATATCTTTAAGGAAGAAAGAGATGCTTCCTATGTGATAGGAATAGAGATCTATAGAGATAGTTCTCAGAAAAAATCTCTTGACCTGGAAAGAGAAAGCATACATTGGCAATTTGTATTGAAGGGTTAAGTATGCACAGATTTAGTGGGAGAAAATTGTCCATGTTATATGGATATTAGTATCCCAAGGCCAAGTGTCCAATTCTTATGAAGAATGGGAACACTAAGAATAGATATGGATCTATCATGTATGTAATCATCCCATTGTCTTGCATGTATGACATGGCAAGAATAAAATGCATTCATCATCTTGTATGTAGGACATGGCAATATGATGTGCTCATCCTGAAAACTCGTATGTGAGACATGACGAGTGGATGTCTGTCTACTTCCAGTAAGCGATACTGGAAAAACCATGAGAACTTGATAAATACTTGTGAAGTACTAGTTCTATGGGGATAAGGAAGAGTTCGATGTAAAGAGTTACATTGATGCGAACTTCTCAATGGATAGAAAATTAATCGCAAAATATATGTGATATATAAAAGTGAAAGTTTGTTGATAATTGGAAATGTTCCAATAAAACCATTTAAAAGGGAAATGTCGAGTATCTGTGTATTAGTGAACAGCAGTGGATACTATATGGATCTGAAAGTTCATGAGATGAACTTATATTCCACTCATTGATGTCAAGTCTGGAATCCTTGATCATGCAATGTGGGTAAAGGTTAGCAATGGAATACTAGATCGCATATTACAGCAACTCCATCAGCTACGTGTGACGTACAATGAAGAGATGAGAGACATGCAATTTATACTGACTTTGGCAAGGTGTTGCCATTACTCACTATGTTCGCACTTAGAGCACAGTAACATGTGGGACATGTTTGAAGATCACTATGAATCTGATTCAAGGGTGATTGGCTCGCAGTGCAAGTGGGAGTCTGTTGGTATGTATGCCCTGAGAGCCAATCATGGGATGATTGGTGGGATACATTAAGATTGATTTGATAAACATCAAAGGCAAGCTTCCAATTCTTTCTGGTTCAGTCATATAAGATAGTGATAGAACAGATTGAATGTCTAGAGAATGACAGTACTCAATGACGTATGCTTTCAGGTTAGGGACCTGAACGATGAGATCATACAGATGCTAAGAGTTTGTACATTCTTGTTATGTCCCTAGTCGTATGTCATTGTGGAAGGTAGATAGACAGCAATGATACACAAGACTAGATCGTGGTGTTGGTTGATGACAGATCTCATTAGTTATGATATAGAGATATCAAACCAAACACATAGGTACTTGTTAGAGAACAAGGTACCGGACAGACCCACCGTGAGTTTGACACATGGAACCATGAGATGGTAGTCACAGTTAGTACTCACAGTGATGGTGGTGAGTGTGATTCTTTGACCTGAAATCACTACACTCAACACATGTCGTTGGGCACACTTTGACATCATCAAACGCAGTCCTGAAACCTGGGTTGTTATAAAGGTGATGATTGGGTGGCTTTGACACATGGGGCTTTTGAGGGGTGAGTGATAGATATGGGATTTGTCCCTCCTGAGGGAGTTTGATATCCAAGGCCACTTGATGAGTAGGATTGAGATAGGCGTGCGCACGCATGTGTGAATCAGTATGTGATATTGATGTCATACATATCTCCTTCAATCTGCTCTGAGATCAAGAAAGTGAATGAACGTTGACAGGATGACTGTTCCATGCCTCGAGTTCATTCGGGATATCAGTGATAAAGGAATTATACATTCACTGTAACACCATTCACGGATTGTAGGATAAAGTTGTTCTCCAACTTTCTACTTTCACTTGGGTAGCAATGATGTGTGACTAGGCACCGCTCTTTGCTTGTGAAGTCATAAGTGTTATGGACTTTCACTACCAACGTGAAATGGACTTGCAGGGTCACACACATAGGATTTAACCTGGAAGAGGAGTTTTGTCCACAAGCAACGTTTAGATTGATTACTAAAGGAGTTTAGTAGTTCAATTAAACACTCAATTAATTGATAGCTCAATATCATATTGTTCAAGGTGTTGGACGCATTGATTGGAGTATCAGATTGATTGAAATCGCAAATGACTGATTCTGCACAACCTGTACTCCCAACCGATCGGATCAAGTGTTGAACCGGTCAGCTGAGGTTGCTGAACCGGTCGGCTCAAGTGTTGAGCCGATCGGCTCAAGCCCAGGGTGAAATGAGCGGTTCAAGTGTTGAACCGATCAGTTCAACTGGTGCAATCGAGCAAGTTTGGGAAGTCAGGTCGGTGAGAATTTTCCTTGCGTTTCACTTGCCCAATTTGATTGGAACAAGGATTGGTATTCGATACCAATTAGAAACGAAAGAAGGAAAGTCAATCGGGAACCGACCAGGACCACGAACCAACCGGTTCAGAAGTGAACCGATCGGCTCATGGGTCCCAACCGATCGGTTGGTGCTCCAACCGACCGGTTCAGGTCCCCAACTGACCGGTTCATTTGTGAACCGATCGGTTCAGGTTGCGAGTTGGTTGCTTTTTGTGGAAAATCTTGAACCCTTCTACTCCTGCTTTAGTCCCATATTGCCGGGCACAGAGAACCCTATCCCATGACCCGCCTATATATATAGGGGTATTGGGGGCTTCTCAGACAACAACTCAGTGCAACCAGTTGCTCTGCAAGTTGTCGTTCTCTCTGGTTTTGGTAACCGAGAGAGAGCCCGAGCAAGTGCTTCCCATAAAAGGGAGGTGCAGCAAGAGAAGGACAACTACAGTTGCAACTGGAGGCAGGAGAGTGTGTTGGCAACTAGTACGTCAACAGGAGGGTGTGAATCCTTCCACTTCCTTGTGGGACAAGGAGTGTGGAGTTCCAAGTGGTCCATGTGGACTACTACAGAGGCGGGAGGTCACTGTCGCTCAGGAGGACAACTGTCATCTGACAGTCCGGTAGGAGGAGGAGTCGTTAGTCCCGGTGCGACCAGGAGCTGCACAGACGCTGTCCAAGACCGGAGTTGAAGACCGTGCATTGCGTGAGGTATTGTCGCCGAGCAAGCCTCGGGACAAGGTATGATTCCACAAACCATCATTTCCTAATATATAGACGTTGACGCGTTTCCTCGGTATGGGTTGGGGGAGAAAATTTTTGTTTCGCTGCCTTCTCCGTCTCCCCTAAAACCCAGCAGTGGTATCAGAGCCACGTCAACTGCTCTATATTTTAGGAATATCGATATGATTGATTTTGGTTTGTAGTCTTTATTTATTGAATGCGATGCGAATAATATTGGCTTTATGCATGTCCAATCCTAAATCCACAAATCCCAAATTACATATATGATATGTATTATTAATGCACTCGATATGCGTCGCCCTTAAATGAGTTTTGTGGTGGATGTTTGTAGCATGATTATGGCCTATAAACACCTATCTGTGTGTGGTTGTTTGTGGTTGCTTGCATCTCAGTCTGCGCACCGATCTTCCCTCTCTTATTCCTGATGTAACTCAAAATAATTCGAGATTCTTTCCTACCTTTGATCCCCCCGAATGTAACTCGGGGTTTCTTCTTTTAAGTAATGTAATAATATGATAGATTTTATTTCCTGTTATATCAAAGACCGGCGGACATCAAGATGACAACCCAGACGATCGGTTCAAGGAGTGAACCGATCGGTTGATGACTGGTTCGAGGAGCGAGACGAGCAAATGGCGGCCATGACGAGATGCACGACGTCCAGGCGAACCGATCGGTTGGAGGAGCCAACCAATCGGCTGGTGGCACCCAGACGACCGGCTGGAGAGTACAGATCATTCATGTGATGAGTTGATCTACTCAGATGGCAAGGCACAGATGTTCATCTTGTAAAGGTTGCATGTGATGTAGACCTAGATGATCGTGATTCCTCTTGGCTCGAGGAATCACATTAGGATGGACATAATCATCGCTTTTTATCGTTTGTGCATGTTTTCTGTGGGATATAGCATGTATATGATACGTACTATGTATTGTGGTGATTGGATATGTATATGTATATAAAAACCAAATCCCTCATTAAAATATTAAGTCTTATATGACTTCCAAATGTGACACACGTGAAAAGCTTGATCGACCAAGTGTGGGCACACCCTAGCGTGGTGCACCGTCTATCTCGTGGAAGCGTGAAGGATGAATATGTGGGTCTGCCCTAGCAGGGTGCATATTCATCGTGTTTGCTTTGGGTTAGACTTAACTGGTGATTCTTAGAGCGTCTAGGCCCAGAGGTAAGGAATGTTCATGGCAAGGTGTTGTGCATGTTCATTCAACAAGAGTTGCATATGATGCAATTGGCAAGAGTTGCCTACCTGAGAGATCTAAGTTGTGGGCGATCAGCCCTAGCTAACTCATGACTTAGAGGATTTCAGGATCTTGCCCACTAGAAGGTTGTACGCTGCAATCTTCTGAATTGATGGTGAGGGCTATCAATTTGAACTAAAATAGTGGGAGCGATAATTAATTAAAGTCATAATTTTTTATCGTCAACTTTTCAAATCAATCAAATAAGTCAAAAGAGTTTTGGACTAAAATTGCATATATTTCCTTTTGATAAAATAAATGGTTAATCAACAAATCACTTTATTTGCGATCGGTCTTTGAGATCAACAAATTAAATGGGAATAATTCCACGACTGGTTAGGATGATGAGAAGTGTTCTCAATCAGAGAGCGAAAGCTCTAAGTCCTAGTTATACCAGAACTAGATGAACTCGACCCCACCACATCAATGGCTGAAAGTATGCTTATGGAAGCATACCGAGGATGACATTGATGAGGAGTGCTTGATGTTGTGTTCTCTAAACTATGAGTTGCAGAGACAACATGAGACATATGATGTCTTAAGGACACTGTCCTAGTATGTCATGACAGAAGGAGATCCAGTAAGGTATTCACGCACTCAATATGATTGGGTATGTGAAAACCTGACTAAGAAGGATTCCCTCTGAGCCAAGAGTTGGCTGTTGGTATGATACTGCAAATGTTGCGAGAATCATACAGTTCATGATAAGCTACAACATGAACAACTTTGACAAGCGTTGACAGAGTTGTTGGACATGTTGAGGATAGTACAGGCAAAGATGAAGAAAGACAAACCATAATCTTTGATGTGATCAAAGAAAAGGTAAGTCTTAAGGGCAGGGACAAGGGCAAAGCAAAGAAGTGTTCTAATGCTAGCCAGCAATCCAAGCCGTCTTCAGCCTCAAGGCACATGGGGAAAGGGTGTATGAGGGAATTGCCATCTATATCTGGAAGAACAAAAGAAGATGAAGGAGGGGATGGAGATCTCCATCTAGGGTATCATGAAATGAACCGCTTCTTTATCCAAGGTATATGATACCAAGATATGGATATGTCATATATGATATGCAATATCCGCAAAGAAGTGATGGCCTTTGTGAAAGGACCAAGAAAGAAGTACCCATCATTGGAGCAAGTGTTGCTGCCATAGATAGGAGTACCTTTCAGTTCATTTCATCCTAAAGGGCACGAAATAGAGTTGAGAACTGCTATTTCATATATTGCCAATAGATAGAAACACTTTATTTTTTGCATATTGTATGACAATGATGGCAATTAATAAAGTTGATGTTTCAATCTTAAAGATATGATCTTTGTGGAAATGCCTTGTTTATCTTGTGATACATGGTATGCATAAGATAAAATGATACCTAAAGTTATTGATAACTCAAACAATCAAATTAGCATCAATCATGAGAAATTCATTTCTAGTTTCCATATGATGGATAAATCTAGACTCTTTTGGTTAGAGAACCAGTAAGAGACATGAATCTCTTGTACATGATTAATCAATCTTCACTAATGGTAGTGGGAGAATGATTGTCCTATTAGGTATAATACATGTGATGTATTTACACACCTATTGGAACAAATGCTAATACTTCAAACGGTGTTTAGAGAAATACCAATATGAATATCTTGAAGTGTTCAAGATTATCATAGATGAAGTACAAATTTGGTAAAGTGTTAATTCTTGATGAGATCAATGAATGAAATACTTGAACCAAATGTTTGAGATCCTTATGAGTGATTATGATAGTGTATCATAGTGAACTCATAATTAAGGCATATTGATGTCTAAATCAAGAAGGAATCATACTCTAAGGAGTTAGAGAATGATTATCAAATAACTGAATTCTTCTTAATAAAAGAATACCCCACACTAATAAAGGAAATTAAGAATCACAAGGGTTGTGAGTTCTTATATCCTTAACAGATACACCTCAATTATCTATGTGATGAGTTGTTCATGTGAAGAGTCAACTATCTAGATGAATATGAGGAACCGAATTTGGAGTTATGGTTTATGACCATTACATCCTAAATGACTTCCATGTAAACCATAAGGTATGACCTTGATGGTAGCACTCATTGGATGAAATCCATAAGTGCAAATGTGTTTTAAATGTTAAGACACATGGATAACATTTGAGAAGGATGATGCTTGTTGATTGCAACTTAATGACTGAGACATTTGGCATATGGATACTAAAACCGCATTCCTATGAGGAATAAAATAAGGATGTGTACGTGACACAACCTATAAGGTTTATGAATCCACTAATGCAAATGAAGTCTATAAGTTACAATGGACTAATCAATGTGATTGATTGAGTACAAGAAACTCAGAATTGAGTCTTTACTTTGATAATATAGTCAAAGGGTTTGACTGATATGTCAAAGGTAAAGAAGGGATCTGTGATTTGGTGGGAGCGTATTCACATTCCACATATTGATGTGAAATGGAAATGTTCTAAATTGGAAAATCCGAGAAGTGGAAAATATCTTTAAGGAAGAAAGAGATGCTTCCTATGTGATAGGAATAGAGATCTATAGAGATAGTTCTCAGAAAAAATCTCTTGACTTGGAAAGAGAAAGCATACATTGGCAATTTGTATTGAAGGGTTAAGTATGCACAGATTTAGTGGGAGAAAATTGTCCATGTTATATGGATATTAGTATCCCAAGGCCAAGTGTCCAATTCTTATGAAGAATGGGAACACTAAGAATAGATATGGATCTATCATGTATGTAATCATCCCATTGTCTTGCATGTATGACATGGCAAGAATAAAATGCATTCATCATCTTGTATGTAGGACATGGAAATATGATGTGCTCATCCTGAAAACTCGTATGTGAGACATGACGAGTGGATGTCTGTCTACTTCCAGTAAGCGATATTGGAAAAACCATGAGAACTTGATAAATACTTGTGAAGTACTAGTTCTATGGGGATAAGGAAGAGTTCGATGTAAAGAGTTACATTGATGCGAACTTCTGAATGGACAGAAAATTAATCGCAAAATATATGTGATATATAAAAGTGAAAGTTTGTTGATAATTGGAAATGTTCCAATAAAACCATTTAAAAGGGAAATGTCGAGTATCTGTGTGTTAGTGAACAGCAGTGGATACTATATGGATCTGAAAGTTCATGAGATGAACTTATATTCCACTCATTGATGTCAAGTCTGGAATCCTTGATCATGCAATGTGGGTAAAGGTTAGCAATGGAATACTAGATCGCATATTACGGCAACTCCATCAGCTACGTGTGACGTACAATGAAGAGATGAGAGACATGCAATTTATACTGACTTTGGCAAGGTGTTGCCATTACTCACTATGTTCGCACTTAGAGCACAGTAACATGTGGGACATGTTTGAAGATCACTATGAATCTGATTCAAGGGTGATTGGCTCGCAGTGCAAGTGGGAGTCTGTTGGTATGTATGCCCTAAGAGCCAATCATGGGATGATTGGTGGGATACATTAAGATTGATTTGATAAACATCAAAGGCAAGCTTCCAATTCTTTCTGGTTCAGTCATATGAGATAGTGATAGAACAGATTGAATGTCTAGAGAATGACAGTACTCAATGATGTATGCTTTCAGGTTAAGGACCTGAACGATGAGATCATACGGATGCTAAGAGTTTGTACATTCTTGTTATGTCCCTAGTCGTATGTCATTGTGGAAGGTAGATAGACAGCAATGATACACAAGACTAGATTGTGGTGTTGGTTGATGATAGAATCTCATTAGTCATGATATAGAGATATCAAACCAAACACATAGGTACTTGTTAGAGAACAAGGTACCAGACAGACCCACCGTGAGTTTGACACATGGAACCATGAGATGGTAGTCACAGTCAGTACTCACAGTGATGGTGGTGAGTGTGATTCTTTGACCTGAAATCACTACACTCAACACATGTCATTCGGTACACTTTGACATCATCAAACGCAGTCCTGAAACATGGGTTGTTATAAAGGTGATGATTGGGTGGCTTTGACACATGGGGCTTTTGAGGGGTGAGTGATAGATATGGGATTTGTCCCTCCTGAGGGAGTTTGATATCCAAGGCCACTTGATGAGTAGGATTGAGATAGGCGTGCACACACATGTGTGAATCAGTATGTGATATTGATGTCATACATATCTCCTTCAATCTGCTCTGAGATCAAGAAAGTGAATGAACGTTGACAGGATGACTGTTCCATGCCTCGAGTTCATTCAGGATATCAGTGACAAAGGAATTATACATTCATTGTAACACCATTCACAGATTGTAGGATGAAAGTTGTTCTCCAACTTTCTACTTTCACTTGGGTAGCAATGATGTGTGACTAGGCACCACTCTTTGCTTGTGAAGTCATAAGTGTTATGGACTTTCACTGCCAACGTGAAATGGACCTGTAGGGTCACACACATAGGATTTAACCTGGAAGAGGAGTTTTGTCCACAAGAAATGTTTAGATTGATTACTAAAGGAGTTTAGTAGTTCAATTAAACACTCAATTAATCGATAGCTCAATATCATATTGTTCAAGATGTTGGACGCATTGATTGGTGTATCGGATTGATTGAAATCGCAAATGACTGATTCTGCACAACCTGTACTCCCAACCGATCGGCTCAAGTGTTGAACCGGTCGGCTCAAGTGTTGAGCCAATCGGCTCAATCCCAGGGTGAAATGAGCGGTTCAAGTGTTGAACCGATCGGTTCAACTGGTGCAATCGAGCAAGTTTGGGAAGTCAGGTCGGTGAGAATTTTCCTTGCGTTTCACTTGCCCAATTTGATTGGAACAAGGATTGGTATTCGATACCAATTAGAAACGAAAAAGGAAAGTCAACCGGGAACCGACCGGGACCACGAACCGACTGGTTCAGAAGTGAACCGATCGGCTCATGGGTCCCAACCGATCGGTTGGTGGTCCAACCGACCGGTTCAGGTCCCCAACCGACTAGTTCATTTGTGAACCGATCGGTTTAGGTTGCGAGTTGGTTGCTTTTTGTGGAAAATCTCGAACCCTTCTACTCCTACTTTAGTCCCATATTGCCGGGCACAGAGAACCCTATCCCATGACCCGCCTATATATAGGGGTATTGGGGGCTTCTCAGACAACAACTTAGTGCAACCAGTTGCTCTGCAAGTTGTCGTTCTCTCTGGTTTTGGTAACCGAGAGAGAGCCCGAGCAAGTGCTTCCCGCAAAAGGGAGGTGCAGCAAGGGAAGGACAACTGCAGTTGCAACTGGAGGTAGGAGAGTGTGTTGGCGACTAGTACGTCAACAAGAGGGTGCGACTCCTTCCACTTCCTTGTGGGACAAGGAGTGTGGAGTTCCAGGTGGTCAGTGTGGACTACTACAGAGGCGGGAGGTCACTGCCGCTCAGGAGGACAACTGTCATCTGACAGTCCGGTAGGAGGAGGAGTCGTCAGTCCCGGTGCGACCAGGAGCTGCACAGACGCCGTCCAAGACCGGAGTTGAAGACCGCACATTGCGCGAGGTATTGTCGCCGAGCAAGCCTCGGGACAAGGTATGATTCCACAAACCATCCTTTCATAATATATAGACGTTGACGCGTTTCCTCGGTATGGGTTGGGGGAGACAATTTTTGTTTCCGTTGCCTTCTCTGTCTCCCCTAAAACCCAGCAAAAGTGACTATGATTATCACTATAAATGTGCGTATATAACTGACTAGATCCGGGTCCATCTCTATTGCTTTGAAAAGGCTAAGAAAAAAGGGGTAATCCTAGAGCAAAGTCAAGGTTACCGAGAGTTAGAAACTGGGCTACCTACGTGTAGTGCCATGACACTCATTAGCCTGCCATGAGTTAAGGAGTGGGCTACTCACGAGTAGTGCCATGTGACTCAACCCTAGAAATTGGTTCACTTATAGGTGGATCATGAGGGGTTTAATGGGAACAACATAGAGGATAGGGTACTCTTGGATCGCAGAGTTATATCTAAAATGTAATCTTGGTTGTTAAATGATTAATTGAATGATTACATTATTAACGTATTTACATAATTATTGTTTCCCCCCACATACCAGCTTCGACTGACCGACATTTTGTTTGTCGGGGTTTTAGGTACAAGCCAAAAGGACAAACAGTAAATCGTCATATTGTGAAATACATGGAATTAAATACAAGGAGGATTAGTTAGAGTAGAATCCTTAAGTGGATAAAAGTTTAGAGATCCAAGTTTTCAATAAGGTATGCAAAAATTTATTTTCTTACAGCTTTTCAATATAGTAGGTTAAAATTTGATAATTATTCTTGGTTAATTGCCAAATCTTTGATCCGGAGTTATGGGTGCGGCTTCGACCTCTCAGTCTCCCTTAATTGGGGGTTATCGGGAGGTGGGGTCGTAATATTTGGTATCAGAGCTTAGGTTCCTCATTTAACCATTAATAATTATTAAATTTTACAAACTCCATAGAACCCAAGGGAGTTATTAGAGGATTACCCGAAAGACGGAGGTGTCTAGAAAAGGATCACGACCGGGGGCTTGCAATATTTTCCTCCACACCGCTAGTCAGAATATGAGGACTCCCGGATCCGTGTGACTGCCTGGCCAAAGTCTTAGGGTATGAATCGAAATAAGATACCTTTAGGACTTTCTCATCATATTAATCCCTTCTCAACTCAAATTCTGTTAAGTACCTTAAGGATTAGGGTTTTCTCTCTTCTGCTCACCCTCTTGAGGTATGGGTAAGATTAATAAGGTCTAAGGAATCCTCCATCAAATTAATGAAAAGCATATAAATAAGATGTCATGGACATAAGCTTAATAGAGTAAGCGTAAACTAAAGAATAGATACATGCTTAGGTCGTATGACATAAGTTGTCATGACCTCAGAAGAGACCTGAGGCTAGACCTTCTTGTAAGGAGGATAGATAGAGAGAGTTAGTCTTGGAGATAGAGATCTCCATTACAAGTAGAGACCTGGAACATCCTCTAAAGGATGATGTTAACCCTAACCCTAAGTGAAGGTTAGAGAGAGAGATGACACAAAGAGTTAGGTGTCTTAATGGACCACGTGTGTGGATATGCCTTTGGATGTCATATGAGCCATGAACCTTGGATGACCTAACCCTGAAAAGGGTCGTACATGTTAGAGTGCAAGATCGCTCCTTCAATGAGGAGGTTGGTGAAGAACCCAGGAAAATCCCATGAGCTTATATGAGCATGGCATAGTAGAGACCCATAGTACATCAGTATTACGAGCAGGAGGCTGAAACCCTGACCAGTAAGTATGATGAATAGCTTATGAGATAAGCATAAAGAACTATGGATAACCTTGAGTGTACATAAGTTTGATCCTAGGCTTCACCCATGTAGAGGATGCTTTTGAGGTTGATCCTTCATGAAGAGAGGACCTCTATGGTGAGAGAGCAGGAAACCAAGCAAGAAGATTGGAATCCTAGACTCCGAGATATGAGGAAAAGTAGGGAGTTGAGGATGATGCGACCTAAGTGGATTATAGTGGTCGCCCCATGCTTGATCCTTGGAGGTTGATGATGTCTTTGTTGCTATAAGAAGAACCAAACCCTAGAGAGAGGATGAATCTGCTGATACCTCTGTGCCTTTGGTATAGGTGTTACCCTCTTGAGATAGGAAGAAGAAGTTTTGTATACCCTGGAGAGGTTTAGTAACATGTTATGAGGCATTGTACCTTGTTGTTTGTCCTTGAGGAGGATCCAACTCTAAAAGTGTTGCTCGAGTTGAAGGATGACAAGAAGTGCATGTCATGCCTTTTGCAAGCTTGATTCATGGTTAAGAGATTGAGCCTGCAGTTGGACACCCAAAGGTGAACCTAGGGTTCCTAGGCCTAAGAGGGGAAGTGGTGTACCTAATGTTCGTAATGAGAGTTGAGTTCTTGGATGCGTGTGTTACGACCCCACCTCCCGATAACCCCCAATTAAGGGAGACCAAGAGGTTGAAGCCACACCCATTACTCCCGGATCAAAGGTTCGACATATAACCATAAACAATTATTAAATTCTAACATACTATACTGAAAATGGTAATAAAATTTTTCTTTACATACCTTTTGAAAATCTGGATCTCTAAACTTCTACCCACACCGATACTAATCTATCTAATCCTCCTTTGCACTTTAATTCTCATTTAGTATCACATGTGCCACTTTACTATTTGTTCTTTTCATTCTACCTAAAACGCCGACAAATAAAACGTCGGCCAGCCTTAGCTGGTATGTGGGGGAAACAAATAAACATGCAACTAAGGTAACAATGTAATCACTCAATTAATCATTTAACAATCAAGATTACTTTTTAAGCCAAACTAATCAATCCATACCTGTCCACAACTCTGTGTTGTCCCTGTAAGGACTTATATGGTACCTCTATAAAGGTGACTTGATGGACCTACCCTCTAGGCAGCCAAAGTCTTTCATGACCTGATGGACCTACCCTCTAGGTAGCCATGTACTAGGTCAGCCATTACGACACAGAGGGGATCGGGATCTGAGCTAGTAGGCACATATCTTATGTGATAATCATATTCACTTTATAGTTGCAAGAAATAAATAAAAATTCAACAATTTAGATGCATTCAATGCAATGAAACATCTGAAAATCCATCGGGAAACTATGGCGGTTATTCATAATCGTAACCACATACCTGATCCATAGTAACTTGATGTCCATGCATTAACA
This sequence comes from Alisma plantago-aquatica, assembly GCA_963693085.1. NCBI lineage: Eukaryota > Viridiplantae > Streptophyta > Magnoliopsida > Alismatales > Alismataceae > Alisma > Alisma plantago-aquatica. The sequence goes on along the minus strand of OY856409.1, from coordinate 1,468,117,631 downwards.
TTCAACACAATTAACAAGCAATCAACAATATCCTGAAAATAATGCATAACATTCAAGTGTCATTGTTTTATTCAAACATCCTCAAGATCAACTTGGATTCCACCTTATAATTTCTAGGCCAACTTTAGGGTTTTAGCCTTCATTATGCATTTATCACTTTTTATGCTCTTTTAGTTCACAAACCCTAATTTCTGCATCATAGGCACAATTGAATGTCAATTAAGTCTAATATGTTTCTTTTACACTAAAACAATTATCTTTATCCTTTTAGGTCATATCCAAAACATTAAGACTAATTATCATCTTCAGTTTCTTTCAAATTGACAAATCATATTTCATTATAGTTCAACTCACATATATGAACCTTATTTATTACTATTTCCACTTATACACTAGGAAACACTAATTATTCAAATAATTCACATTAAAGATCTTTGTTACTCAATTTATCTTCGACTCATCATAATTCTATTTTATTCGTCGATTTGTACAATTAAAAATATTAGAATTCATATCAACATAAATTAGGGTTTCTAATCCCATTAAGGCATATTCATGTACATAGAACCCTAAATTAAACCAACTATATAAAAAGATCATCTTTTTAAATCCTATTTTCACCTTTATTAACTACAGGTTAATATCATCTTGAATTATCCATCTATCATCAAATCTAAGGGTTTTTCCTTAGTTAAATCATTAAAGATGATAACTTTATGTATTTTTCCAATTTCAAGCATATAAACTCTAAATTAGACTACTCATGTGCAAAGTTCTTCCTTTTTGAACTCATTGTTCCTTTTTACATTTAACAGATTAATATCAACTCTAAAGATCCATTAAACCCTATTAAACACATTAATCATATCAAAATAGGGTTCCTTAATCTTTAATTCATTAAAGATGATAATTTACACTACTTTTCGAACTATGATCATATTCAGGCTATAAAACTATTTTTAATGAATTCCTTGCATTTTTCTGATCAAAATTCATATATTACTTATTTTCATCCGAGTTACGAATCATGAGATACGATTTTTGTAATAAAACACTTACCACAGCCAATGAGATTTTGCCACGTCATCTCAGCCATGCGCGACTTGCTTGGGAAACATTTCGAAATGTCGTTATTGCCCTCACGTAAGTGAAAGTTCCTTCACACCCCGGAGGGGCAAAACGGTCCAGGCACCCTTTGCTCTTCTTCTTCCTCGAGCAGCTGGTCTGCGGCTGCCCTAGCTGCCGCCTTGCAGTCTTGGCGCGACCCTTGCACCCAGCTCCGACCCCCATCCTCACTGGAAACGCCACACCTACCTCCGCCTGGCCTGTCCACACCTGATGGTCCCTCAAACCACAGTCAAGATGGCCAGTTTCACCCTCGTCAGCCATGCATATTCAACTGTCCCTGCAGCCTTGCGGCTGCCGTTTTGCGCGCTCCCGGGCCAAGCTTTGGTGGCCAAGTTTCTCTCCAGCAACGTGGCACATCAAGCCACCCTATAGAACTTGCCTTGGCTCCTACTACTTTCATTCTCACGTTGCTACCCAGGGCTAGGGTTTAAGAATGAAAATGAGAAAGAAGATTGAAGAACTACGTGTGGGATCTTCTGGACTCGATCCAGGGCTCTGTACCTTTTATAGGATGGAGTATGAAGCCCGAAGGCGTTCATATAAGAGGGAACAAGTCCCTTTCTTAAAAGGAAATGACTTTCCTTAAATAGGAAGCAGATCTTCTCTTTCTCTCCCATCCCCTTGATATTCCTTTTCCTTGGGATATTAGTATTACAAAAATTTCTTCCTTTATCTTCTTATTACTTTCCTCTTAATTATTCATCACGAAATCATGTTTTCTTTTAATAGAAAATACTCCCTTTTATCCATATTACAAAATTCATCAATAATATATCACATTATGCTATTATTTGTAATCTTGGTATTTTCTCTTTCTTTCCTCTTTATTGGGACTCCTTGGATCCCAATATACTCCATTATTTCGAAATCCTTTTCCAAGGATATTTATTATCCTTCTAGATGCATCTTTATGCCTTATTTCACAATATCTTGTTTATTTCTCATTTTAATATTCCTTTTTGAGGATTTCTTTTTATTTCTCTTTTATTTTCCTCATTGGCATTCCTTTTAATATTAGCAACCACATGGATACGAAATATCCCCAAGAAATCTAATTTATGCCTCTTTTCATTCATTTTCCACATTATATCATTATTTCCCAATTTCTTTCTTCATAAAGAAATACTTAATTAATCTTTTATTTTCCTATTGCTTTCTTTTTGCAACCTTGGACTCCTTGGTACCCAAGGAACCCAAGAGGCACGAAATCCTCTTTGGATTTGCCTTCTAGAGGTTTCCACATATTTCTTTTCTTAAAATTCAATTATCCATTTACTAATTGAATTTCCTTTATTATTTTCCTTTTATTGGGCCCAATAGCCAATAAAGCCCACAACAAAAACATCAAGGCTATTGTAAACGAAATCCATTTATTTGAAGCAAATTATATCATTATTTGTTCAAATATCTTTAATATGAGAAATTTGAACCCAAAAATTGGGGTTATAACATCCTTCCCCTCTTATAGGAATTTTGTCCTCAAAATTCAAACAAGCAAACAAACAATTCAGGATAAGACTTTTCCATGTCCATCATTGGCCCCTATGTGGCTTTGCCGTACCCGTGGCATTTTCAAAGAACCTTTATCATCACATATTCTTTTATCTGAGTTCTTTCATCGTGGCGTCTATAAACTACACAGGTGACTCAGGCCATTTCAGCCTCCCTTGGGGCTCACTAGGTTCATTGCTTAGCACATGGTCGGGGTACCTCACATAGCGCTCTAAATTGGACACATGGAAAACATCTCCCATTACTCTATCCTGAGGGGTAGGGTCAAACCTAACCTTCTCCACCCATCCATCTCTAATGGACCCATGTATCGGGGACTTAGCTCTCTTAGTTATAACTTAGAGGGGTCGGATTTTCATATCACATAATCTCCCACAGTGAACTACATGTCAGTCTACTTTGCATCTGCTCACGACTCTCATCGTCTCTAGGCTCCTTTCAGCCCTTGCACAATCAAAGTGACTTCATCTACACGCACTGGGGTCCTTTTTTCTAACCATCATGTGGCCCTTTTCTAACCATCATGAGGTCCTTTTCACCAACATCACCTTACTGAAGTGGTGACCAACACAACCTCCCTTACAGAGCTCCTTATAAAACCCGATACTGGCTATGGTGGTTATCTTCACATCTTTCATAGGACAAAATGGTCTCTCGATATCACCCTGAACGAGCACACATGCCCTCATTAGACCCTTTAGTCTGGATCATACTAACCATAGTTAGGGGTGATAAACTATACTAACATTGAGTTCTTCATGTACCTACTTCCACTTTATGGAAGTGAACCTTTAGGTCAAACTCAGATTCTTTGAACTCGCATTATGGTGTAGTTGAACCATCTTCTCTCATGGGTAGTTCAACCAGATTTGTCCCTTGACAGAACTCTTTCTTTCTCATGTCATCTAGGTAAGGCAATCTACCATAACCCATATTGCATCTCGACCTTCCTCGGTCCAGGAAAGACCTATCACAACATCCATAGTGTTGAGCTCTCATTCCTTCTTAGGGATTCTTTTGTCCTCCATATCGATACACTGGGTTACTGGGGTTCGTCCTTTACCTCCTGGCTTGCATGGCCATAAACCACATGCAACCTCATCTTAAGCATCTAACGTGCTATTGCCATTCTCCATGGTGTATGATAATCTTCAACCATGATTTCTTGTATGTCATGATTCTTTCAAGATCAAAACCTCTGAAACCCTAAACCACTCTAGTCGGGGTTTCATCACCTTCTCTTCCAAAGAAGTACATCTGAGGTTTTACCACCATCCTTTCATTGCATCCAGGACTAGATTGACTAACCAACCACCATTAACTTTTCAATGTATCTTGTTACATCTGAGTGTTATCCAAACACCTCTCCTTTTCGGACTTAAGGTTAGCCAATCAACCTTTTCTAGCTTCTGGTCAAACAAGTCAGATGTACCTCAACCAGAGCAGCCATTACCACTTCACATCCTTAGGTATTAGGTAACATTACACTTCCATGTACTTCACTTATCATATTACCTCCAACTCCATGTCTATCTCCATTTCATCATCATGGTGACCAAACTCAACCTGGTATAACTTGTAAGCTCCACTTAGCTCAGGCTAGAAACATCCTCATAAGGGGAATACCTTATTCCTCTTAGTGTTTACAAACCATCCATCATTCATTCACTTTACCATGGTAAGATATCTTCTCTATCCCCATTTCTCGTGGCAACGCTCCAACCTACATCATCTCTTATCCTTGGTGTATGACATGCATAATGTCCTATCTCTCACCCCCATAACAAGAGAAAATAAGCATTTGGCTGCAGTCCAAATACAGAGTTCTTCCTGTTCCAAGAGTAGAGATGGTACATCCCACCTTGCCAGTACACCTTTAAATCTAAGTTGCAACGTGCCACATATGTCTCTTCCTCATAAACAACATGATATCAAATTAGTCTTGAACCTACTAAGGTTTATATCCTTGGTCATCTCCTCTAGGTCTATAGGGCTCCGACTCTTTTGGGGTCATCCCTCTTCCCTCATGCATCAAGAGAGTGCCCTACTCATCTGCCCTTTGGGTCCCATGAGTTCATGAAGGTGATCAATCTCCTAACCCATGGTCCTCAGACAATGATAGCTGTTACCTCCCAACCCTATGGTCATGTGCAGCTGGGGAATTAGGCAACTCCTATCGGTCTTATCCCTACCTGACCCTAGGATAGACTTAGGATTCTCCATTATAGTACATGTTCACTTAGAATCTTACCCAAGTCTTCATCATCTCTCTTTCTGCATTCATGGGTTGACCCTCATCCGTTCATAGGCATTATGGCAACCTGCCTACCTTGGTCAAGCCCCATACTGGTTACCTCCATGGAAACACATCCACATGCAATAGAGATGGATATTTATGGGTCTGTAGATTCAATCTCATACTATGTACCTTTCGCTTAGCTTCTTAAGATCCTATGAGACCTCTTTAGGTTACCTTGAACCAACAAAACTGATATACACCCTTCCAAAGGGGTCCCTCTCCCAGGATGGGAGGAAAACTATCTCTAAGGTCACAAAAGCTCTTAGGTCCAGGGTTTACATCCACCCGAGCCTACTTAACCCTAGCAAGCCATTAAGGCACGAGCAGATCACTTACTGTACCATGCTAGGTCATACTTGTCCTCTTTCCTCAATACCAGATCAAGATCATTCTTTCCCTTATCATTATCCTAGTTTTGAGGGGTTCATCAAACATACCTTAAACTTAAGGGGCTTCCCTTTTCCTCTATTCATGAGAAGTACCACGCTCGCTTCAACCAGGAACTCAACTCTCACCATGATCATTAGGTACACTACTTCCCCTCTTAAGCCTAGGACCCTAGGTTCACTTGTAGGTGTCCAACTGCATGCTCTATCTCTTAACTACGAACCAAGCATGCAAAAGGCATGACATGCACTTCTTGTCATCCTTCAACTCGAGTAACACCTAGGGTTGGGTCCTCCTCAAGGACAACCAACAAGGTACAAGGCCTCATAACCCGCTACTAAACCTTTCTAGGTCTAAGGAACTCTTTTTCCTACCTCAGAAGGTAAACACCTATACTGTAGGCACATAGGCACCATAAGCTTCATCTTCACTGTCTAGGGTTTGGTCCCTCTAAAGGCAACCAAGATATCATCAACTTATGAGGCAACCACTGTCATCCATTGTTCAGGGTTTTAGGCTTCCAACCTTCTTGTTGGGTTTCCTGCTCTCCCTAGAGCTAACCCTACAAACAACCTCACCATTAGAGGTCCTCTTTCATGAAGGTTCAACCTCAAAGGCATGCTCTACATGGGTGAAGCCTAGGTTCGAACTTATGGTTGCTCAAGATCATCCATAACCCTTTATGCTCCATCATAATTCCTTACCCAGGGTTTCATCCTATCGTCAACACCAAGACGTGCCCTAAGTGCCAGCTATGCCCTACTTATACAAGCCCACAGGGTTTCTATGGTCCTTCACTAACATCATCATCTAAGGAACTATCCTTTACCCTAACATGCACGACCCTTCCTAGGGTTGGGTTGCCAAAGGTGCTAGGTCACCCGTGGATCCTATGGCATCCCAAAGGCATGTCCTTTCAAACACCTGGTCCAACTCATCTCTTTCTAACCTTCACTTAGGGTTAGGGTTAGCATCATCCTCCGAGGATGTTCCAGGTCTCTACTCGAAATGGAGATCTTTATCTCCAAGACTAACTTATCCTCCTGAGAAGAAGGTCTAGCCTCAGGTCTCTTCTGAGGACATGACAACTTATGTCATACGACCTAAGCATGTATCTATTATTTATTTTGCACTTAATATATTAAGCTTATGTCCATGACATCTTATTTACATGCCTTTCATTAATTTAGTGGAGGATTCCTTAAACCTTATTAACCCTACCCATACCTCAGGAGGGTGAGGAGAAGAAAGGAAACCCTAATCCTTTATGTCCTTATCAGAATTTTGTGATGAGAAGGGATGAATAAGATGAAAAGTCCTAAAGGTATTTTATTTCGATTCATACCCTAAGACTTTGGCCAGACGGTCACACGGGTCCGGGAGTCCTCATATTCCGACTAGCAGTGCGAAGGAAAATCTTTCCAGCCCCCGGTCGTGATCCCTTTCTAGACACCTCCGTCTTTCGGATACTCCTCTAATAACTCCCTTGGGTTCTATGGAATTTGTAAAATTTAATAATTATTAATGGTTAACTGAGGAACCTATGCTCTGCTACCAAATGTTACGACCCCACCTCCCGATAACCCCCAATTAAGGGAGACCAAGAGGCTGAAGCCGCACCCATTAATCCCGGATCAAAGGTTCGACATATAACCATAAACAATTATTAAATTCTAATAGACTATACTGAAAATGGTAATAAAAATGTTCTTTACATACCTTTTGAAAATCTGGATCTCTAAACTTCTATCCACACCGATACTAATCTATCTAATCCTCCTTTGCACTTTAATTCTCATTTAGTATCACATGTGCCACTTTACTGTTTGTTCTTTTCATTCTACCTAAAACGCCGACAAACAAAACGTCGGTCAGCCTTAGCTGGTATGTGGGGGAAACAAATAAACATGCAACTAAGGTAACAATGTAATCACTCAATTAATCATTTAACAATCAAGATTACTTTTTAAGCCAAACTACTCAATCCATACCTGTCCACAACTCTGTGTTGTCCCTGTAAGGACTTATATGGTACCTCTATAAAGGTGACTTGATGGACCTACCCTGTAGGCAGCCAATGTCTTTCTTGACCTGATGGACCTACCCTCTAGGTAGCCATGTACTAGGTCAGCCATTATGATACAGAGGGGACCGGGATCTGAGCTAGTAGGCACATATCTTATGTGATAATCGTATTCAATTTATAGTTGCAAGAAATAAATAAACATTCAACAATTTAGTTGCATTCAATGCGATTAAACATCCGAAAATCCATCGGGAAACTATGGCGATTATTCATAATCGTAACCACATACCTGATCCATAGTAACTTGATGTCCATGCATTAACATTCAACACAATTAACAAGCAATCAACAATATCCTGAAAATAATGCATAACATTCAGGTGTCATTGTTTTATTCAAACATCCTCAAGATTAACTTGGATTCCACCTTATAATTTCTAGGCAAACTTTAGGGTTTTAGCCTTCATTATGCATTTATCACTTTTTATGCTCTTTTAGTTCACAAACCCTAATTTCTGCATCATAGGCACAATTGAATGTCAATTAAGTCTAATATGTTTCTTTTACACTAAAACAATTATCTTTATCCTTTTAGGTCATATCCAAAACATTAAGGCTAATTATCATCTTCAGTTTCTTTCAAATTGACAAATCATATTTCATTATAGTTCAACTCACATATATGAACCTTATTTATTACTATTTCCACTTATACACTAGGAAACACTAATTATCCAAATAATTCACATTAAAGATCTTTGGTACTCAATTTATCTTCGACTCATCATAATTCTATTTTATTCGTCGATTTGTACAATTAAAACCATTAGAATTCATATAAACATATATTAGGGTTTCTAATCCCATTAAGGCATATTCATGTACATAGAACCCTAAATTAAACCAACTATATAAAAAGATCATCTTTTTAAATCCTATTTTCACCTTTATTAACAACAGGTTAATATCATCTTGAATTATCCATCTATCATCAAATCTAAGGGTTTTTCCTTAGTTAAATCATTAAAGATGATAACTTTATGTATTTTTCCAATTTCAAGCATATAAACTCTAAATTAGACTAATCATGTGCAAAGTTCTTCCTTTTTGAACTCATTGTTCCTTTTTACATTTAACAGATTAATATCAACTCTAAAGATCCATTAAACCCTATTAAACACATTAATCATATCAAAATAGGGTTCCTTAATCTTTAATTCATTAAAGATGATAATTTACACTACTTTTCGAACTATGATCATATTAAGGCTATAAAACTATTTTTAATGAATTCCTTGCATTTTTCTGATCAAAATTAATATATTACTTATTTTCATCCGAGTTACGAATCACGAGATACGATTTTTGTAATAAAACACTTACCACAGCCAATGAGATTTCGCCACATCATCTCAGCCATGCACGACTTGCTTGGGAAACATTTTGAAATGTCGTTATTGCCCTCACGTAAGTGAAAGTTCCTTCACACCCGTGAGGGGCAAAACGGTCCAGGCACCCTTTGCTCTTCTTCTTCCTCGAGCAGCTGGTCTGTGGCTGCCCTAGCTGCCGCCTTGTAGTCTTGGCGTGACCCTTGTGCCCAGCTCCTACCCCCATCCTCACCGGAAACGCCACGCCTACCTCCGCCTGGCCTGGCCGCACCTGATGGTCCCTCAAACCACGGTCAAGATGGCCGGTTTCACCCTCGTCAGCCATGCCTACTCAACCGTCCCTGCAGCCTTGCGGCTGCCGTTTTGCGCGCTCCCGGGCCAAGCTTTGGTGGCCAAGTTTCTCTCCAGCAACGTGGCACATCAAGCCACCCTATAGAACTTGCCTTGGCTCCTACTACTTTCATTCTCATGTTGCTACCCAGGGCTAGGGTTTAAGAACGAAAATGAGAAAGAAGATTGAAGAACTACGTGTGGGATCTTCTGGACTCAATCCAGGGCTCTGTACCTTTTATAGGATGGAGTATGAAACCCTAAGGCGTTCATATAAGAGGGAACAAGTCCCTTTCCTAAAAGGAAACGAATTTCCTTAAATAGGAAGCAGATCTTCTCTTTCTCTCCCATCCCCTTGATATTCCTTTTCTTTGGGATATTAGTATTACAAAAATTTCTTCCTTTATCTTCTTATCACTTGCCTCTTAATTATTCATCACGAAATCATGTTTTTTTAATAGAAAATACTCCCTTTTATCCATATTACAAAATTCATCAATAATATATCACATTATGCTATTATTTGTAATCTTGGTATTTTCTCTTTCTTTCCTCTTTATTGGGACTCCTTGGATCCCAATATACTCCATTATTTCGAAATCCTTTTCCAAGGATATTCATTATCCTTCTAGATGCATCTTTATGCCTTATTTCACATTATCTTGTTTATTTCTCATTTAAATATTCCTTTTTGAGGATTTCTTTTTATTTCTCTTTTATTTTCCTCATTGGCATTCCTTTTAATATTAACAACCACATGGATACGAAATTTCCCCAAGAAATCTCATTTATGCCTCTTTTCATTCATTTTCCACATTATATCATTATTTCCCAATTTCTTTCTTCATAAAGAAATACTTAATTAATCTTTTATTTTCCTATTGCTTTCTTTTTGCAACCTTGGACTCCTTGGTACCCAAGCAACCCAAGAGGCACGAAATCCTCTTTGGATTTGCCTTCTAGAGGTTTCCACATATTTCTTTTCTTAAAATTCAATTATCCATTTACTAATTGAATTTCCTTTATTATTTTCCTTTTATTGGGCCCAATAGACAATAAAGCCCACAACAAAAACATCAAGGCTATTGTAAACGAAATCCATTTATTTGAAACAAATTATATCATTATTTGTTCAAATATCTTTAAGATGAGAAATTTGAACCCAAAAATTGGGGTTATAACAACGTGCATGGAACTTCCTATGTTGAGAGGAAAGTAAAACCCCTTACGACTAAGGTATGTTTGATGAACCCCTCACAGATAAGTTGATGACATGGGAAGGTATGATCTTGATCTAATGTTGAGGAATAAGAAACCGGATGACCTAGCCTGGTTTATTGGTCTGCTTGTGCCTTAATAGCTTACTAGGGTTAAGCATATGGATGTAAACCCTAGACCTAAGGGCATTTGTGACCTTGTTGTCAAGAGATAGTTTCCTTCCATCCTGGGAGAGGGACCCTTTTGAAGGGGGTACACCAGTTTTTGTGAAAACTTAGAGAGGTCTCATAGGATCTTGAGAAGCTAAGTGAAAAGTACATGGTATGAGGAAGAACCTCTAGACCCATAGATAGCCATCTCTATGTGCATATGGATGTGTTACCATGAAGGTAACCGATATGGGGTTTGACCAAGGTAGGCAGGTTGCCATGATCCCTATGAAAGGATGAAAGTCATCCCATGAATGCAAAGAGAGAGAGATAATGAAGGCTTGAGTAAGGTTCTAAGTTGAACATGTACTATAACAGAATCCTAAGTCTATCCTAGGGTCAGGTAGGGATAAGACCGATGGAAGTAGGAGTTGCCTAATTCCCTAGTTGCACATGACCATAGGGTCGGGAGGTAACAACTATCATTGTCTAAGGGCCATGGGTTAGGAGATTGATCACCTTCATGAACTCCTGGGACCTAAAGGGCAGATGAGTAGGGCACTCTCTGGATGCATAAGGGAAGAAGGATGACCCCAAAAGTGCCGGCACCCTATAGACCTAGAGGAAATGACCAAGGATTGTGTGATGACCCAAGTAGGTTCAAAACTAGTTTTCCATGGAGGTAACTTTGATATCATGATGATGTGACGAAGAAACATATGTGGCACATTTCAACTTAGATTTAAAAGGTGTACTGGAAAGGTGGGATGTACCATCTCTACTCTTGGAACATGAAGAACTCTGTATTTGGACTGCAACCAAATGCTTATTTCCTCTTGTTATGGGGGTGAAAGATATGACATTACACATGCCATACACCAAGGATAAGAGATGATGTAGGTTGGAACGTTGCCACGAGACATGGGGACAGAGAAGATAACATACCCTGGTAAAGTGAATAATACATGGATGGTTTGCAAACACTAAGAGGAATGAGGTAGTCACCTTATGAGGATGTTTTTATCATGAGATATGAGTCGTACAAGATTGAGTTTGATCACCAAGAAGATGAGCTCAAAGTGTTCTTAATGGAGATAGACATAGAGTTTGAGGTGAGACGATAAGTGAACTACATGGAAGTGTATGTCTTCAATGTTACCCAATACCTAAGGATGTGAAGTGGTAATGGATGCTCTGGTTGAGATACATCTGACTTGTTTGACTAGAATCTAGAAGAGGTTGTTTGGCTAACCCTAAGTTTGAAAAGGAGAGGTGTTGGATAACACTCAGATGTAACAAGATTCGTTGAAAAGTTAAGGGTTGTTTGGTTAGCCAGTCTAGTCCTTGATGCAATGAAAGGATGGTGGTAGAACCTCAGATACACTTCTTTGGAAAAGAAGGTGATGAAACCCCGACTAGAGTGGTTTAGGGTTTTGGAGGAATCGATCTTGAAGAATCATGACATACAGGAAATCATGATTGAAGATCACCATACACCGTGGTAAATGGCAATAGCACTTTGGATGCTTAAGATGAAGTGGCATGTGGTATGTTGCCATGCATGATAGAAGGTGAAGGACGAACACCAGTTACCCAGTGCATCAATATAAGGGATAAAGAGTCCGCAAAAGAGAAAGGGAGTTTATCACTATGGATGTTGCAAGTCTCCACTGGACCAAGGAAGGTCGAGATGCGATATGGGGTATGTTAGATCGTCTTACCCAGGTGACATGAGAGAGAAAGAGTTCTATCAAGGGACAGATCTAGTTGAACTACCCATGAGAGAGATAGTTTAACTACACCATGATGTGAGTTCAAAGGTTCTTGAGTTTGACCTAGAGGTTCACTTCCATAAAGTGGAAGTAGGTACATGAAGAACTCAATGTTAGTATAGTTTATCACCCCTAACTATGGTTAGTATGATCAAGACTAAAGGGTCTGATGAGAGCATATGTGCTCGATCTGGGTGATAGCTAGAGACAAATTTTGTCCTATGAAAGATGTGATGATGACCACCATAGCCAGTATCATGATTTAAAGAAGCACTATAAGGGAGGTTGTATCGATCACCACTTCAGTAAGGTGGTGTTGGTGAAAGGACCACATGATGGTTAGAAAAGGGCCACAGTGCGTGTAGACAAAGTCACTTTGATCGTGCAATGGCTGAAAGGAGCCTAGAGACGATGAGAGTCGTGAGCAGATACAAAGTAGACTGACATGCAGTTCACTGTGGAAGAATATGTGACATGAAAATCCAACCCCTCTAAGTTATAGCTAAGAGAGCTGAGTTCCCGATGCATGGGTCCATTAAGGATGGATTGGTGGAAAAGGTTATGATTGATCTTACCCCTCAGGATAAGGTAATATGTGATGAGTTCCATGTGTCCAATTTAGAGTAGTATGTGAGGTACCCGACCATGTGCTGAACAATGAACCTAGTGAGCCCAAGGGAGGCTAAAATGGCCTGAGTCACCTGTGCAGTTTATAGACGCCAGGATGAAAGAACTCAGAGAAAAGAATATGTGATGTTAAAGGTTCTTTGGAAGCACCATGAGTACGGTAAAGCCACATAGAGGTCAATGGTGGACATGGAAAAGTCTTATCCTGAATTGTTTGTTTGCTTGATGGAATTTTGAGGACAAAATTCTTATAGGAGGGGAAGGATGTTATAACCCCAATTTTTGGGTTCATTTGGTGAGAAATGAAATTTCTCATATTAAAGATATTTGAACAAATAATGATATAAATTGCTTCAAATAAATAGTTTTGGTTTACAATAGCCTTGATGTTTTTGTTGTGAGCTTTATTGGCTATTAGGCCCAAATAACAAGAAAATTCAATTAGTGAATGAATAATTGAATATTTGATAAAAGAATATGTGGAAACCTCTAGAAGGCAAATCCAAAGAGGGATTTCGTACCTCTTGGGTTCCAAGGAGTCCAAAGTTGCATAAAGAGTGCAATAAGAAAAGAAGAAAAGTCCAAATATTAGAAAATATACAAGATAATGAGTTTTAAGCAAAGTATTTATAAGAAATACTTGAAAATATCTCCAAAGCGGCATTAATGGCCACAATTGAATAAATTTCGTTTATATGTAATTTCTAACAAAAAAGGGATAAAAGATAAAGAAAAGGCTAATGAAATATTCCCAATATGGGATTTCGAGACTTTGAGGTTCCTTGAGGTCCAAGGAAATCCAAGATATAAGAGAGTGGTGGTTTCTCACGGATCATATAAATAATAACCATGGGTTTTATTAAGAAAGAAAAGGAAGGAATATATATATATATATATATAAGTTCTTTTTTTTGGTTTCCTAAAACATATGGAAACTTAATCCATCTGCATGTGATTAGCCAACATGCATGTAAGAATAGAACTCTGTAGAAAGGAAAGGGGTTTAACGGAGACAAACCCTAAAGGGGTGAGAACAACAGATGCTCTCTAAGAGATTCGTGTATATATATGGAACCACAGGCAGCCCTCTCGTCCCCAAGAAGGATGTGTTTCATCCTGTGGTGGCAATGAGGGAGCCCAATGATAGATCCTAGCAACTGGGTTCCTGTACGGGCACCGTTCTTCCTCGATCATCAAGGGCTTCATGTACCCCTCATCTATTGTCTCCCCTACTGCAGTTGTCGAAGTTGTCCTAATCCTTGCCACACCACGCCACTATGCCAATGAGACATGAGACTGGTCCTGTCCCTATGCCAAGGTCGAGTCGCCAGCGTCGAGCATGCTGACGGAAAGCACGACCGGTGGGTAGTTGAGTGTCAGGGTGGCACGTTTCATGTCTAGAGTAGTGGTGATGGTATCACTCTCGTCAAGCAAGAAGGATCCCCACTCATCGGAGCTGACCGGGCGGCCACCATAGGCAAGCCTGCATCCTAACAACATGCCAAGCAAAGAGGAGGATGGGCATTCAAGATAGTTGGTTTTGTGCCCTACCTGCGTGGTGGAGTTCTACATTTTCGGACGCCAGATCGTCATCCTACGCGTACTCCTCGCAAGCAACCGGTCGCTGCTTTGCCTTGACAGATTGGAGCCTCGTCGATGGTGCAGGTCAGCAGAAGGATGACAGTCGAGGAAGATGATGGCGGAAGGCACTAGGGCTCTCCCTCGCTGCCCTTTCTACCGGAGGAAGAGGGAGTCGAGCCGAAAGGGCAGACGCCCTTAGCCGGTGGGATTGCCGCACAGTGCTGCGTCGCAGGGAAGGAGGCGCCGCGAGGTGGAAGGAAACAACATGCTAAATTACTAGTTTACCTCGGGTTCAAAGAAGACCAGGTAAGGGCAACTACGTAATTTAGTTATATTTTCAGTAACCCGCCCGCGTGGCAAGTAAGAGCCTAACAAATGCTGACGTGTTAGTGTGTGATTGGTTCAAATCCAATTAACTTATAAAATATGTAGTTATTTATTGGTAACTCAGTTCGAAATAAGTTATATATGAAAATTTCTCAGAAAAACGTGAGGAATCTAATAAAAATATAGTTAGAAGCAAATTACTCTTGCAATTCAAAAAGTAGTGTAAGTTAGCAACTTTAACAAATTAAAGATTAAGAAACTCTACTTTGAGAAGATTAATGTAATTAGTAGAATGGGTGATTAGAGTTGATATTAACCTATTAATTGTAAAAAGATACATTAAGATCGAAAAGGATGAACTTTGTACGTAATTAGTTTAATTTAGAGATTATGTGCATAGATATGCTTGAAATTTGAAAAGTACATAAAGTTATCATCTTTAATGATGCTCATTGGATAATTTAAGCCAATATTAACCTATTGTTAATAAAAGTGAAAATAGGATCTAAAAAGATGATCTTTTTATATAATTGGCGTAATTTAGGGTTTCGTGCATAAATATGCATTAATGAGCTTGAAAACCCTAATTTAGGTGAATATATTGTTTTAATTGTTCAAACCCATGAATAAACATAGATATGATGATCCTAAGTCAATTTGGGTATGAAAGACTATTAAAATGGATAATTTGAGCAATTAGGGTTTATATGAGTAGAAAGAGTATTTTAGGGTTTGTTGACCTAAAAGGAATAAAGTTGAGAAGTTGATCTAAGGAACCCTAATGAATACTAACGAAACCTTAATTCGGATTAGAAACCCTAGAAAGTAAATCCAAGTCAATAAAGTAGATTCTTGATAAAGTGTGTAATAAACAGAGTACATATTCTTTTCAGGAATTATGTGATGATTGAATTACTTGCTTGGATCTGTTGATTGGCTTGATTGTATATACATGAAGTATATGTTGAATAATCTGCATGACTCACCAAATCAGGTATGTGGTTACGCTTATGAATAATCGCTCTAGTTTCACGACGATTCTCGAAGTTTTAATCGGTTGCTTGAAAATAACTGTTGGATGTTTATTTATTTCATGCAACTATAAAGTGACTATGATTATCACTATATATGTGCATATATAACTGACTAGATCTGGGTCCATCTCTATTGCTTTGAAAAGGCTAAGAAAAAAGGGGTAATCCTAGAGCAAGGTCTAGGTTACCGAGAGTTAGAAACTGGGCTACCTACGTGTAGTGCCATGAGACTCATTAGCATGCCATGAGTTAAGGAGTGGGCTACTTACGAGTAGTGCCATGTGACTCAACCCTAGAAATTGGTTCACTTATAGGTGGATCATGAGGGGTTTAATGGGAACAACATAGAGGATAGGGTACTCTTGGATCACGGAGTTATATCTAAAATGTAATCTTGGTTGTTAAATGATTAATTGAATGATTACATTGTTAACATATTTACATAATTATTGTTTCCCCCACATACCAGTTTCGGCTGACCGACGTTTTGTTTGTCGGCGTTTTAGGTACAAGCTAAAAGGACAAACAGTAAATTGTCATATTGTGAAATACATGGAGTTAAATACAAGGAGGATTGGTTAGAGTAGAATCCTTAAGTGGATAGAAGTTTAGAGATCCAAGTTTTCAATAAGGTATGCAAAAAATTATTTTCTTACAGCTTTTCAGTATAGTAGGTTAAAATTTGATAATTATTCTTGGTTAATTGCCGAACCTTTGATCCAAAAGTTATGGGTGCGGCTTCGGCCTCTCGGTCTCCCTTAATTGGGGGTTATCGGGAGGTGGGGTCGTAACAATATCCATGGCCAACTCTTGGCTCAAAGAGAATCCTAGTTCTTTTATATTCTCTACATGTCCAATCATATTGAGCACATGGGTCTCTACTGAGTCTCCCTCAATCATCTTACACTCAAAGATCACCTTTTGTGGCATTGTTCCTTTGTTGCTTTGTGATATTAGGGTTCGCATTCCTAAGATGTGTTACCATATCAAGAATCCCCATGTCCTTGCATTTATCATGCGACTCATAGTTAATCTAGCTAAGCATAAGGTACTTTATGTCTAGGGCATCATTGACATGATTTCAATAATCATCCACTTTAGTCCTAGGCTAATCAAGAGAAAGTAATTCTAGCATTGTTTTATCTAGGACATAGAGCTTCTGCTCATCATTGAGAACCCTTCTCGAAGTCCAAAAATAGTTGTGGAAATTTGTCTTGTCAAGTTTTTCCTTCCTAAGGACTGATCACAACAACGATTTGATTGTCATTTGATTCTACAAGAGAAAATAGTATTTTGTCAAAACCCATTTGATTTTATTTGAAAAATATTTGATGAAATTTAATTAGGCCATTAATTAATTACCACTCTCACTATTTTATTCAAATTGATAGCCCTCATATATCAATTAGAAAGATTGTAATGTAAAATCTTATAGTGAGCTAAGATCCAAAATAATTCAACTATTACCTAGCCAATGTCAGCATTCATAGTCAATTATTAAGGTAGGAAACTTTTTCTAATTGCATCATATGCAATTCTTAGATATATGATATGCACAACTCCTTCCTATAGTGATCTTCATGCCTCTAGTGCTTAATCTCATTAAGGATACATAGTTAAATCTAACCCAAAATCCAACACAATAATAATACACCCCGCTTGGTAGATGCACATTATTACCATCACACTTCCATGAGATAGACAATGCACCACCCTTGGGGTGCCCGTGCTTACTCGATCAAGTTTTTCATGTGTTTTTCTTATGAAAAGTATCTAAGACTTAATATATATATTATTTGAGGGAGTTTGCATTTATAAATACATATAATTTATCCGATCACCACATATATAGAACATATCATATACATGCTATATCCAAAATGAAAACATGCGATAAAAAAGCAATGGTTATGACCATTCTAATGTAATTCCTTGGAGCCACAATGAACTACCACAACCTAGGGTCTACATCTCATGCAGAAACCTATTGTTGATGAAGATCCATGCTTGCCAATCTGGGTTGATTGGTTCAACCTTTGAACTGGTTGGTTCACCTCCTATCTAGTTGGTTGGTCGCCTCCTTGGTTGTTTGGTCTCTGATCTGCCACCTTTTGGGTTCTCTAGTTGATCGTTTGGGCCTCCAATTGATCAGCCCTCCTTGGTTCTCCATGATCCCCCACCTTGTCGGCTCATCTTCTTCATAGTAACAATAATATAAACTATCCTACTATTACATGATCATAACAAAACCTTGAGTTACATTCGAGGGGAGCAAAGGTATGAGAGAATAATACTTTTACAATTGTAAGATGAGATAGAGGCTCAGTATGAAAACTGAGATAGGACAACAAATAAACAACCATACAACCATGCACATATCATTAGGGTTATTGGTCATAACCACGCTACACATCCACCATCAAAGCTCAATTTTAGGGCAACACATGTAAACTGCATCTATATGTATGTATGATATATATATGGGTTATGTGGAGTATTTGATTAGACATTAATATTCACATTGTATGCAATAAATAAACAATAAAAACAAAAAAATCTGATCATATTGATAATCCCAAAATATAGTACATTGACGTGGCTCTAATACCACTGTAGGAAAATATGGCATCAAGTAGGCAGCGAAATTTTTTTTTATTACCTTATTCCCCATTAAAGCAATGGATCACATCAATAATTATATAATGGAAAGGATGGTTTTGAGGATACACCTGTTCCTAGAGCAAGTCCATCAACAATCTCCTCGTCGTTGTAGTCGCATAGCTTTCTTCTAGTTGCACTCAAACGACGTCTACGGCAGCTCCTAGTCTTCACTACAGATAGAAGGCCGACGTTGTCCTCCTAGCGATAGGAAACAACCTTTCTACCTCTATGGAAGTCCACACGGACCGCCTAGACTCCCATTGTCCTACTAGAACAGATAGAAAGGAGTTGTCCCTCCCTTTGGGGTTCTAATCACCAACTTTCTCTCCCATGATTGTTCTCCCTTGCTATCTCTCCCTTTATCTAGGAGGACTCATTCAGGCTCTCTATTGGTTACCACAACCAGACAAGATAACAATTATGGGAGGCAATTGAGTTGTACCTATAGGAAGCCCCCAGTGCCCCTCTATTTATAGGAGGGTCGAGATCAGGGTTCCCAGTTTGTCTGGTAGTGGAAGGAATTGAAATTTCATGAATTTCTACAACTTGTGACAAGTGAAACGATCGGTTCACCAGTGAACCGGTCAGTTGGCCTGTGAGCTGATCGATTCACTCACTGAACCGGTCATTTCGTCATGTTTTCCAATCACAATTGTATTGAAAATTCCAATCCAATTAATGCACAACATGATGTCAGCACTAATCCTTAATGCAATTGAATTGCTCTTATAAATCAGGCGGTTCATCTCTTGAATAGGTCATCCCACGACCATGAACCAATCAATCCACTGAGTGAACCCGTCAGTTCATGTCTGGTTCATCTAGAAGTCATCCAATGCAAAATTCAATTGACCTGACACTCCAACCGGTTGCTTTATCACATGAACTGATTGGTTGGGAGTTCAATCAATTGATTTCTTGCTTAACTTGAATACCTAAACACTTTAGCAATAAACTCAATTATCATTCATGATAATAACTTCTCTTCTAGGTATATCCTATGTGTGTGACCCTATAGGTCCCATATTACGTTGGCAATGAGTGTCCATAACCAATTATGACATCACAAGCAAAGAACGGTGCCCAGTCACACATCATTACTACCCAAGTAAATGGAAAGTTGGAGAACAACTCCAAGCTACAATACATGATTGGTTTTATAATGTTTGTATAACTTCTTTGTCACTGATATGTAGATTGAACTCGAGGTAAGGAGCACTCATCCTTTTCAACATTCAATCTCTGTTCCTTGCTATAGTAGGTTGTTTAAGATATATGTAGCTCCAATATCACATATTGATGCAGACATGGATGGACATGCTTTTCTTAGTCTTGCTAATCAAGTGCCCAAGATATCATACTCTAGTAGGAGGGACAAATCCCATATACATCACTCACAACCATCCCCTCATAGTGCACCGAATGATCACCTTTATGGAAACCCTTATTCAGGATCACAGTGGATGATGTCAAAGTATACCGAACGACATGTGATGAGTGTAGTGACTTCAGGTATAAGAACCACAATCACCACCAACACTATGAGAACAAACTATGACTACCATTATAATAGTTTCCATGTGTTACTCTCATGGTGGGCCTATCTGATACATTGTTCTCTAACAAGTATCTATGTAATTTGATTTGATATCACATATCATGATTGATGAGATTTTGTCATCAACCAACACACACTCTAGTCTTATGTGTTATTTTTGTCTATCAACCTTCCACAATAACATCTGACTAGGGACATAATAAGAATGTATATACTCTTAACATACATATGATCTCATTGTTCAGGTCACGTACTTCAAGACATACATCATTGAGTAATTGTAACATCCCTGACCTGGGTTATGCTTTAACCCTAGGTGTTTTGATTAAGAAAGATGATTATATTCTTAATCTCATCTTGTGAAAAGTAATTAAGGCTCAAAAGGAACCTATGTTTCAATTTTGGTCCTGTTTGAACAATGTTGAAGCAATGTTTGCTTATTTTGGACTAAAGTGCAAATTACCCAAGTTGAGGGGTTAAATTGCAAATGTTGCATGATAAGATGTTCCTCTG
Source organism: Alisma plantago-aquatica (assembly GCA_963693085.1). NCBI lineage: Eukaryota > Viridiplantae > Streptophyta > Magnoliopsida > Alismatales > Alismataceae > Alisma > Alisma plantago-aquatica. Next base: position 1,468,097,121 of record OY856409.1, on the reverse strand, counting down.
ATGTTGTGAAATCATAAAAATGAATATAATGGAGTGGTATGGTTTTCCCAAGCCTGGATACCAAGATAGAGCTTGTTGGACAATGTTGTGCATTAAAACCTAGTTTTGGAGTAAAGTGCAATTTACCCAAAATATAGGGTTCAATATGCAAATTACCACTTCAACAAGGTCCCTAATGTTTCTTAGAATCAGTTAGAGCAAAGAAAATGAGAGGGACTCCTCATTTGAATTAATTTGTAGGAGAGAGAATCTTGACATTAAAATAATCAAGAATAATGCCTAATTGAAACCCTAATTCGATTTAGGGCAAAAATGAATAAAAATAATTGAAGGGCTTTCAACCAAAATGTTTTGGGTTGATTTTTAATAAGGATGGACGTTCCTTTAACAAGATAAGGAACGAAAATATCTTAAGTAGGTGAAATTCCACTCACCTTTTTATAAAGAAAAGTAATATCCACTCACATGTGGGATATTATATTATAAGCATTAAGGTGCTTAATTTGCTTTTCTTTAAATTGAGGATAATGAAGGAGAATTAAAGGCAAGGAAGGTGCCTCGTACCCAAGGTAGTTGAGGGGAAAGAGGCGGCCACTTTATTGGGATTAATTGGATTTTTATAAGGCATTTTCTCTCTCATCAATTTCCTTATAAAAGTGCCATTTCCTAGCCCAAACCAAGGACTTTTCGGATTTCTTTCTTCCCCTTGCTTGCAAAACCGACCAAGGATCTAGGGAGGAGCAGGGAGCACGTCCCCAAACTGTTGTTAAGCCCTTGACCTTCGTTCTTCATGATTTCATGGTGGAAATCGAAAATAAATTATGGATTCCTTCTTATTTCGATCTCCTCTTCAACCCTAGCCAACTTTTACAATCAAAAGCTTGAGGACGAGCCTAGGGGGAGTTGCAAGAGATTCATCCACCATTAATGGTGTGAGCTTGGAGCTTTGGAGCTCAATTGGAGGCGGGTTTTATAACTTAAACCCTCAAACATTGCTATTGCATCAATCTTCTATGCTTTTGTTGATTGATTTCTTCAATTTTATACACTTTTGTTTCTTTGCTGCAAATTCCATCAAGAACGGTTGTTGTTCTTGGTTGCACGAAGGAATATGATGATGAAATAATCATAAGCAAGCACCGCACCAAATATCTTGGGAGCAAACTATCTCAAAAGTTGGGACCAAACGGTTTCACCAAAACCGTTTGGTGACCAAACGGGTTGCAAACCGTTTGGTGGCAAACGGGTTCAAACCCGTTTGAAGGAGTTGACCAAGCGTTGACCGTTTGGGAATCTCGTTCCTAATTATGTAGGATAATGACCCTCCAAATTTGAGGGGTTAACTCCAAAGGAATCATAGGTTGAAGGCCAATCAATTAGACAAATCGAATTAAATTAAGTGCTGATTTTCAACCTGAATAACTTGACCTGCTTGGGCAAACGGGTTCAAGACCGTTTGAGATGGTTGACCAAGCGTTTACCGTTTGGGATTCCTGTTCATAATGATGTTGGTTAATGAACCTACAAATTTGAGGGGTTAAATCCAAAGGAATCATAGGTTGAAGGCTAATCAATTAGGAAAACCTAATTGGATTAAGTGCTGATTTTCAACCTGATTAACTTGACCTGCTTGGGAAAACGGGTTCAAGACCGTTTGAGTGAGTTGACCAAGCGTTGACCGTTTGGGATTCCTGTTCATAATTATGTTGGTTAATGACTCTCCAAATTTGAGGGGTTAACGCCCAAGGAATCGTGAGGTGAAAGCTATTCAATTAGGCAAACCCTAATTGAAAACAGTGCTGAAATTCCAATGAGTTAAGTTGAGATTTTGGGTTGATTATCCCAAAAGGGTTCAAGACCATTTGGGGATCATCCAAACGGGTTCAAGACCATTTGGGAATCACCCCAAGACCGTTTGGAGGTCTGGGGTCAAGTATAGTTGATCAATTGAAGGTCCAAAGGTACCAAATCATACTGCAAGTCAATGCTGATTTGTTGATCAACTCGATAGACCAATCCATGATGATTTTTCACTAAAGTCCAAAGGTTGGATGAGCCAAACGGTCTCAAGACCGTTTGGAGCTCATCCAAACGGTCTCAAGACCGTTTGGTGGTCACCCAAGACCGTTTGGAGGTCTAGGGTTGAGTATGGTTAGGTGTTTGAAGGTCTAAAGGTACTAAGTGATATACAATGCAATGTTGATTTGGTGATCAATCCAATGAACCAAACCCCAATTGGAATGCTTAGATTTGAGTGATATGATGGGCAAACGGTCTCAAGACCGTTTGGAGGTCATCCAAACGACCTCAAGACCGTTTGGGGTCAGGTCATACCCAATTTGGATGATGGTTCAATGGTTTCAAAGCAACTAGTCTTACATTGATTAGTGTTGTTGAATCATCGATTCCAAACCCTAATTCAATTGAATCAAACCCTAATTGATGATCAATTGAGGGTCAAGTTAGTCGAAGGTTGACTTATCAAACTCAATTGAAGTATGAATATAGGTCCAATTGATGATTGGTTCCATGAATTCAATGATTGAAGGAATCAACATTGGAAACCCTAATTCAATTGGATACTTCATGTTATTGAAGGTCCAATTGATCAAACCTTTTTGGAAACCTAATGTAATTAGGTGAAAGATACCTTAATGGTACTAATTAAGAATGCTTAACAAATGCATGGATCCAATACATGATGAAAACCCTAATTGAGGTTGATTCCATGTATAACCCTAATAAGAGGTTGTCTACATGTGAAATCACTAATTAGGATGAATAGTAAACCCTAGTTGAGGGTGTATCCAAGTGAAACCCTAGTTGAGAGTGTATCCATGTGAAACCCTAATTGAGGGTGATTTCATGAGAAACCCTAATTGGGAATGATTAGTAAACCCTAATTATGGGCAATGTGATATGAAATCCCTAATGAAGGGTGATGCTATATACAATCTCTATTCTAAAGAAGGGAGATGGTATGTGAAACCCTAATCCCTAATGAAAGAATAGAATTCATACTTGAATATGATTTATGAAATGAACCCATGTGGCACGACCGTGCAAGGTAGCACGGCCGTGGTGGATTCACTTTGCACGACTGTGCAAGGTAGCACGGCCGTGGTGGATTTCACTTTGCACGACCATGCAAGGTAGCACGGCCGTGGTGGCTTCCCTTTGCACGGCCGTTCTTGGTTACACGGCCGTGGTGCTCTATGCTTGACTTAGAGCTGAATTGAAAGTGACCTAACATGGTAGTTTTGTTAATTTCCAACCTAAGGATGAGAGAGAAACTCATACCTTGTGATGATAATCATTTAATGATACATGATGAATGTAATAAGTATGAATGAATACTTAGGATATCAATGAATGCCCCAGAGGTATGGAATAATGTATTAAGGGTTGGACAGATGATGAGATCATGAACTCTTTATTAATGAGAAATGGGGAACCCTAACCCTAATTTGGGTAAAGGGAATGAAAAAGCCCTATTTGATAGTAAACCCTAATTCCTAGTAGAGGAATAATGGTGTTACTATCACATCACATGATGTGATGAATATCTTATATGACTGTTATCATGCCTAATAACCATACAAATATTATGAGATGATGTATATAGCTAGTGTGAGCTGTGACATTTATATAATAAATGTTGATTGGCATTATGTGCCTTAATGTTGTTGTTGCTTAGTAAAAGAAGCAATATGCATGGACTTTTATGAGTCACATGAGTAAGTTGTTACCTAGTGAGAGGTGACAAGATATTTCATGGCCTTGTGAGCCAGGTGTGATGCTTGTGTAACAAGTATCACGAATGCCTTGGTCAGATGACCTGAAGGTGATAGTTACCTGAAAAAGGTATAATAATGCTCAATGATGAGTTAAGGGTTTGAATACCCAGAACCATATGATTATGGTGATGAGAAAGTGAAGGGATGATAATTCCCAGTATTGAAATGAGGGACTGAGTTCCCAGGGTCTTTGAAAGACTGATAAATATCTGATAAAAGTAGTACATGTCTCTTTATAGCATTGTTGTAATAAGTTATGTTTGAGAACTTGGCTGATGCTAAAAGAATATGAGAATGTACTTAATAAATCAAGTGAAATCTATTCATGTAGTGCTCTAACCATAGATCCATCATCGTCAGGAATAGGTGATGGTGAAACGGGTGCCCGCGGCAAAACCCAGAGCACATATTTTGAATATGTGGGGGTAAATGGGCGAAAATATCCTTACGTCCTCTTGAAGAGATTGTTGGAAGGTAAACAAGAAACCTCTCAATCCTTCATGAATATGTTGGGATGGATGTATCATGAATCTCCCAATGATACTTAATGTCGGATCGAGGAGATAAACAAGAAATCTCTCGATTGGCGATGAGAGTGCAGTTGACGCTGTAACTCTGTAGCGAAGGTGCCAGAATACCCTGGCTAGCTAGTTAGCAGAGACATGAGATGTCCTGCATGTGGTCTCATACTGACCGAGACAGATGAGGTCATAAGAATCCAGCTCTTTTGATGACCTATGTATGGTACCGAGGCGATTTCGTAATGGTCGGTTGGAGTATGAGCGGTATATCTCATCTCCTCAGAGCATAAGTGTGATTGTAAAATGTAATCAGCCGTATAGCATGTTTTCTTAAGGATTGAATACGGAGATTCATTGGCTGATGTTGCATTTCTTTGTGTATTCCTTAGTAGATAAATGTTAATTATGTTTCTTTATATTCTCTGCAAAGTAGACAGATGAATTACTTAACTACCATGGGTAGATGCAATGACCTCCTTGAGAATGGAGATTATCTTATTCTATTCTATGATGAATAATTCTGCCTGATAATGTAAAAGTAACCCCTACTCAGTTTTAATTTGATAAACTGCAATAACAATGTTTTTGGCGGAGAGTTGTATCTCTCGTTGGGGCAATTTTCAATTGTCTCACCCCCGTGGGAAACATTTTTAGGTATGCATGGAAGGCAGAGCAGAAACCCTAGAACAGGGAAAGAGCAGTAGCAACAGCAGGGACAGCAATAAGATCTCAGGTGGAAATATTGTCTGTCTAGTCATATAGATAGTAGTCTTATGTGTCGTCTCTGTACTCTCAGGTCCTCGGAGTTTTAAATGTATCAATCTGAGTTTTGGCTTAATGCCTCGAAGTTTTTATACTGCCTGTGTATATTTGTTAATAGGGAAGTCAATGTTGTAATCCTTGAAAAAGAATGTACAGGTTGTGTACGTGTGAACCAGGATGAAATGAAAACACTTTGGTTCTTGGTTAAAGAGTTTTCCTGTGAATGGATCTCTTTGAAAAAGTTTTAAATTTTTAGTGATTTTTAGTAATTCCGCTACAAATAATTCGCTTCCGCATTAGTTAATCCTATTTTCGCGAGACGGTCATTTCAGTAATATCATTCTTTAGACATTTATTATGTTACTTCATTATCTCATAACTGAATAAAATAGAATAAATTGGAATATTGCCTTTATTATTAATCAAATCATTTAAAAGGTATGCCATTTCAATCATCATATGATTGGCTCTCTGGGCATACATACCAAAATGGTTAAACCTTATACTTAGAGAAGTAGACCTAATTCTTGAGAGGTCATGACTTAACAATTGATAGAGAATGACTTCATGCTTGAATAGAGGATGTTTATGAGTTATATTTATTCCCCTTCTCTACATTTTCATTTCTATGGTGAGTTGGTTAGGTTTTCCATAGGGGCATCACTATCGTGGATGGGGTTTTTAGGGTGAGAGTCCTTGCAAAGTTTCCTTGACTAGATATACCCTGCAACAACATGAGTTATTGATCATGGACATGGTGTGTGATTTTTGTTGACACACAATGAAGGAATGCATCAGAGTCTTGGACCATAGACACAACAAGTGACTCGAATGACACGATATTTTCTTGTCTCCAAGGAGAAAAAAACATAGTAATGACGCATGTTGTTTGGGAACATTGTGTAACCACCTCTAGGGAGGAAAAAACCCTAACGATGACATGACGTGTTGAATATATGGCACATTGAGGCTGTGAAGATAGTCAAAACCCTAGTGACAACAATACAAGTGTATTTATACACACACCGTGTTTCCAGTATTAGTGCACAAAAATTGCAAATAGATCATCAAAAATAGTGGCAAGACACACCATATTGTTGATTTCTAGAGCATGTCGAATGCTGTTGGAGCCTAATCATAGTGCAAACATAGAGTGCATATTAACTGACATGACATGTCCCTAAGTTGTGGATCATGGTGGATGCTGTCATAACTTTTGAGAATTGACTCAGAGCCTGTAGGAGTATCAAAATCACACTTGTTTATTCTAAAGGGTGATGATTGATACATTGATTTTATGTTGCTTTTACATGCTTTTTGACTCCTTAATCATAAATATTTTGATTTTGATATGTTTTCTCTTTTTTTTACATTTATTAGAATGTCAATCACTTGTGTACCAAGTATCACTTATTCCTATCAAAATACATGATTTTATTCTCATTTTCTCAGACTTATGTCATTGTTCCTCTTACTGCACCCAAAATGAGTACTTACTAATCAACTCAAAGCTCCTGACATCCCATTCAGTGGGACTAACACCTTACACATAGGAGTAGGACAAGAATATGTGCATTGCTGTCATCGAGGAGAAACTCGGTGCTACTGAGCCTCAACTCAATGCTGGTGAGATACATACTCGATGGTACTGACTTAAGATCCACAGAACATTAGTGATGCAACTTAACTATCTTGGTGCTACCAACAACACTGTTGGTGGTACCGACTTTATCATCAATACATCAACAAGAACCAACTTAGTGCTACCGTCATGTATGTTGGTAGTATCAATGCAAAAAAAGTTTGTTGGCTCGATGCTACAAACACCCTATTGATGGTATTGTGTCAACGCGATTAATGTAGATCTACAATTAATTCAGATCTAACACCTATTAATTAAAGAAGGATTAGGCCTCACTATGACTTAAGGATGGCGAACTCAAAAGGATTAGGATATACATTTTAGAGCAGAGCCCAAGGGAGAGGAGATAGTGGAGTTTGCCACTAACCCAAAAACTGAGACACTTTTGGAGGAAAGATTTACAGCCAGAAAGTTGTCGATCATGGTGTTCATTAGGAGGTATCTCTGAGTCAACATCTAAAGAGTTTTTGTATCATTATTATGATGATTTACTTCTATTTCTCTTCTTTCCATAATTTGATGACAAACATGTGTGGCTAAACCCCTCTTTTCCCTAGGACTGGGGAGTAGCTCAGTGCATTATTGTAATTGCGTTTCCTAAATATTATAATTGAATTTATGACTGATCAACATTACCAACGTGTTAGAGTTCTTATTTATTTGGGAGAAGGATTAGAAGTTAGAAAAGTCATAAATCCACATAGCTAATAACGTACTTCGGCAGAGGGCTAACAACTATGAAAGAATGACCCATAGAGAGTTTACCATTTGCATAGATTAAGTTCATAAACTACTACGAGAGTGGGGTCTGGATTAATCTGAATAGTACATTACATTGTGGGAGCCAGTAATGCTAGATACAGGTCTTTAGTTTAGAATAATTGTGATTAGTTATAGATAATGAAAATTTTGTTGCAGTATATGTCATTGTGAAACCACAAGTTTTAGGTAATCCATTATAAATTGTTTACATCCACTTTAATATAGTTTTCTTCATTCTTGTCTTTAATATGATAATCACAAGTCAACTTTTTCTTTTGGCCTAACTGATTGGTTTCAGTTTGTAGTAGTATCCTATGAATGATTCCCTGAGTTTGGCAACTCGAGCCTCTTTGTCCTATACTACACAACACATGCACTTGTGTTTTACACGTATGTTCTACGCATGCCACGTTTTTGGCATTGTTGCTGGGGAATCAACAACATTAACACTACGAGTGTTGAGCCACTCTAAGCAATTTTTCTGTGATTCTTTTTAATTCTTCTTTGACTGGAAAATCATTCATAGATAATTTTTGTCACATCATTAATATTTTGTGTTCTTATAGTGAACAATTTCACTTTCACATACTAGTGCATGGTTCATACTCAAACTAAAAAGTACAAAGGCCCAATTTCATCTTGTGTAGATCAGGAGGACATTTTGTACAAAGTTCTAGAGATTGGAGCTTCATATGAGAAGCTCATCCAAAGTCCTCCACCACATTTATAATAAGAGTAGGAAACATGCATGCCACAGAATGGTGATGATCATGTAGATGATGTATGTGATTTTGATGAGGAATCGACAGTTTGGGAGAGAATCAAAGCATCTTCATTGATAGATCAATTGCAACCTATTAAAAACTAAGTTGTAAATGTGGGCAATTATTGTTGGATCCTAGATGGGTGACTTAGGTGCTCTAGAGGGGGGGTGAATAGAGCTGAAAGCACTTAAACAAAATTCATTAAACCTTCAAAATATATGACAAGATAAGGTTGCTGAATAGGTAATTTGAGTGCAACTAAATCATGCATAGCAAGGATAAGAGAGATTGAACATACACCAATAGACAAGCTATTTAGAGTGGTTCCACACTTCAAACTAGAAGTGTGTCAGTCCACTTGCCTAGAGAGGTCAACCTCTAGGACTTCAAACAATTGCACTCTTATATTCACTTATAAGACTTACAATACAAGACCAACAAAGGACTTACCTATCCAATACAAAAGAGTCTTCAACCTTACCAAGGACTTACCCACTTTGCAAGAGTCTTCGGCCTTCTCTAAGGACTTACCCACTCTTACACAAGTCTTCGGCCTTGTAGGAATTACCCACTCTTCTTGGATCTTCCGCCTTTGACTTCGCCTTTACTCGAAGAAGCTTTCCACCAAGGACTTACCCACTTGAGCTTGAGTCTTCTGCCTTCTCCAAGGGCTTACCCACTCTAGCTCCAAGTCTTCAACCTTGATCTTCACCAAGGGACTACTTCCCTTGTTCTTCTTCACCTCTCTTGGACAAGAGAGAGAACCTTCATCTTCATGATAGCAAATGAGAGATGGGGAGGTGATGGAAGTGAGAGCCTCACAAGATATACAAAATAGGACTAGCTCTCTTACAGATTTCCTACTCACTCTAATGGATGTAGCAAGTGATTAAGCTTAGAGAGAGAGGAGGTTGTAGGAAGCACTCAACTATAGAATAGGAACCTCACAAGGAGTTTGCAATGAATGCTCTCAACCTTGGAATGAAGCCCAATGGGTCCTATTTATAGCTGGGGATGCCTCTTAACCGTTGGGAACACTTGTGAATGAAAACTAGCCGTTTTGTGGCTTGCAATGGATCTATTTTCACTTGTTGCAACTCCACAACGGCTAGAAACACTTTTCTGCACTTTTCCGTACAGTGCAATCGGTCGAGTTCTATTGGGTGTAACTCGACCGATCAAGTAGCAGGCAAACCGATGTTCAAGGGATCGGTCGAGTTTGTCCTGAGGAAACTCGACCGACCACTTCAACAGGAAATGGCCCACTACCCAATCGGTCGAGTTATGTGAGTGCAAAACTCAACCGATGCAATCTTCAGAAAATCGATCAAGGTTTGATCGGTCGAGTTTTAGGGTGGGAAACTGGACCGACCAAGTGCCTGTAATTGATTTTCGAAGTTGCATTAAAAGTGTTCTAATAATCGATCTAAGTGCTCCTGGTATTTTTCTAAGCTTAATTACAAGTCATACAATCATTACAAGTGATTTACAACATGATTCTAATGGATATACATCATATTACAAAAACGTGCAATTGTATGACTTTGACTTGTCTTTTCTCCAATTTGAGATGCGCAAGTTAGGGCAATTGGAGTGTGTCTATACCTAATCTGAAATTACTCAAGTAGAAGCATTAGACACCAATATGTGGAATGGTTAGTCATCATCAAAACATGGGTTTAGTCAATTTAGACGTGAGTCAATAATGACCTAATTGACCTTGAGTCAACAATTATAAGATTGAAGCAGAGTTGCATTCATTCATCAAATGTCAAACATTTCATGGGCATAGCTATGAGAATCCAATGTCCCATATAAAGAGATATTTGGAGAGTTTCACATGCTAAAGCAAGATAGGGCACCAACCATAGTCATTAACATGAAGTTATTCTCATATTATCTTTTAGACAAAGAAAAGTCATGGTTCCTTAGTTTACCTCTGGAGTCAATTAAGATATGGGACAAGATGATGGATGCTTTCTTTGAGAGGAACTTCCCACCTAAAGACTAATGAGTTAATAAGAAAGATCTAAAATTTTAAACAACAAGCTAAATATTAATCCTACTTTGAGGCATGTAAAAGGTTTCAAAACACGCTGAAGAAAGTTCCCCATCACAGAATAGACTTATTTGGCCAAGAAAAGACATTTTATTATGACTTGCATAAAGGGGAGAGAACTACTCTCGACAGTACAAGAGTGGGATTTTTCATCAACAACAAGGCAATAAGATGTCATAAAATTCTAAAGAACATGGCCAAAGACAAATGTTGGGAGGAGGAACATGAATCACCAACATTAACCCGAAGTGCCATGGAATCAAAAGAAGTCATGGAACTTAAAGCTTATATGGCACAACTCACCAAGAAGCTAGGTTATAAGGCTGACACATCATCTAGAGGTGAGGAGGAGGAGCACTATATACTTGAGGCAACACAAAAGTAGGGTCACCAATGAATATTCTTGGTGAGGGGATCCTAAATTCTCACATAAGGACCCTACAATTTCCAGTAGGACCCATCACATGTACAACAACCTTTATAGTAGCAGGTCAGCACTCCACACAAAAATTACTAGGAAAGCAGATCTATCATGATAGATAGGGTAGAGTATATGTTTGAGAACCTTATGAGTAGAAATGAGACATATATAACAAAAAATGAAGCACTCCTGGTACAATCAAAGAGATTTCAACAAAATCAAGGAGTCAAAATTTGCAGTCCAGAAAATTAGATTTTTGAGTTAGCAACAGATGTGACAACAAAGAAGAAGCCTACTTAGCAAGGATTTCCAGGGAACAGTAACATTCCACATAAAAACCAATTGGAAAAGGCATTCATTATTCATAGTGGTGAAGTGTTGGAAATAGAGAAGGCAGTAAATCTAGAGTCGAATGTGCCACCTTATGAGACTATTATTCTGATAGACAAGGTATCTTTTCAGCAACCCATAGATTCAGCACCACTTGAAGAAACTATAGAAGAGGAGAATATGGGGGGAGTCAAACCCCCAAGGATCCATACATTATGCCTCACCAAGGAAAGAACATAATCCTTGTGCCCTTTCCAAATAGCTTGGAGGCCAATAAGGTTGAAACTTCAATAACTCTTTTTTTTTTAAAACTCCATACCAACCTACCACTTGTGGATGCCATTGAACAAATTCCTTCCTAAAATAAGTTATTAAAAGACATCACTGACAAGAAGAGAAGAATATCTATTTCGTATCTTGCAGTACTACATGAAGAAGTCAGTGCATTGATCCACATGAAGCTGCCACAAAAATGACAAGACCTAGGGTGCTTCAACATACCATATTTCATTGGAAGTATCAAGTTTGGGGAAGCATCATGTGATTCAGGAGTAAGCATAAATCTGATGCCATTAACCACATTCAAGAAGCTTGGGCTCAAGGAATCACAAAAAAACAATATGACAATTTAGTTGGTAGATAATTCAGTTGTAAGAACACTAAGCATATGTAAAGATGTCCTCATGAAGGTAGAAAATTTCATTTTTCCCATTAGTTTTGTAGTCAAGAAAATTCAAGATGACTACGGCAATGAATTGTTTCTAGGCATGCCATTCTAGGCCACAACTGATGTTATATTGGAAATGATCAAAGGTAGATTGACGTTGGGAATCCAGGATGATCATTTTGACATAAAGTCGCCTTACCAACAATAGTAAACTAACAAGCAAGCACAATGTCATGTTGTTCAACGTACCAATAATGAGGTGTCTTTATCATATGGAAACCATTTTTGGACATGGCACACATCGTGGAACAGTTGGAGCAGGGCACTCTAGAGGTGGACATAATGGAAGAGGCCAAGAAAATCTCATTAGAAAAGGTTGTGAAGTATCTTGAGTAACCAATGGATGACATTCACCCAACAACAAACACCGATTAGGTTTCATTTTCCATCACTCATGCCCATTCTAAGTTGCCTTTGGAGGCTTGTATCATGATTTAGTGGATGAATGCACACAATATCATCTTTTGAATGAGTGTCTTGTTTCTAAAGGTGATTCATGTTTCCATACAAAACATCTCGAGGATCTACGCCCACCACCTCCACCACATGTACCATCTTTACATTATCCTCTCAATCTGGAATTGATTATGCTTCTTCTACATTCAAAATTTACATTCTCCTGACCATATCATGAGATTCCAATGATAAATTTTATATCTCTGAGTCTTCAAGAGGAGGAACACTTTCTTGTAGTTTTAAAGAACCATATAGCTGCATTTGAGTGGTCTATTTCTGATGTAATGGTTTTCTAGCTTATGCCAACACAAGGTTCACACTAAAGGAGGAGCAAAGTCAGCGTCACAACCTCAGAGGCAACTAAATCCCATCATTACTGAGGTGGCAAAGAAAGAGGTAGTGAAACTCTATTGGCATATATAATCTATGCTATTTCAAATTCTAAATGGGTTAGTTTGATTTAAGTAGTTCCAAAGAAGGGGTTAAACTGTCACTGCTAAATTTTGCTAGAGAATTGCACTACTAGATTAGTGACAAGGTGGTGTGTTTGCATTGGTTACTATCTTTTAAACACCACTACTCCTAAAGACCATTTTCCTCTACCCTTTATTGACCAGATTATTGAGAGGCTTATTAGCCTCTCATATTTTTTCTTCTTAGATAGTTATTTTGGGTATGAAGAGCTTTCTATAGAAGCACAAGATCAAGAGAATTCAAGCTTCACTTGCCACTATGGTTGTTTTTCAAATTATCACTTGACTATTGGTCTTTGTAATGCTCTGGCAAGTTTTTAGCAGTGTATGCTTGTAATTCTTTGACATGGTTGAATGTAGTCATAGGACGTTCATGGATGATTTTTTGGCATACGAGAGTCTTCTACTGACATCCTTTCTAATCTTGATAAGGTTTTATAGATATGTGAAGACACTCATCTAGTTTGAACTAGAAGAAGTGTCACATGATGGTGAGTGAAAGGATAGTGCTGGTATAAGAAGTGTCCAACAAGGGATGGAAGTTGATTTGGTGAAAATTGAGGTGATTTCTAAACTTCCTACACCATCTTCAGTGAAGGTGGTTAGAAGTTTTCCAATTTGTGCATGGTTTTTTCGTTGATTTGTAAAAGGTTTTCCAAAATTACAAAGCCCCTTTCTGAGTTGTTGAAAAAGGATGCTTTTATTGATTCTGATGATTGTTGTTTGTAAGTGTTTGAGGTTTTGAAGGAAAAGTTGTTCTCTACACCTGTGGTGGCAACTCTAGACTAGAACCACCATTTTGAGCTCATGTGTGACACATAAGATTATGTGGTTGGAGTTGTTTTGAGTTAGTGCAAAGATTGTTCTTTGTCAGTCATTTAGTATGCATCACATACTCTAAATGATGCTCAATAAAACTACACCACCAATGAGAAAGAACTTTTGGTTGCTATTTTTGCTTTTGACAAATTCATGCAATAATTGATAGGATCTAAGGTGACTGTATGGAATGATGATGTATCCATTTAATATCTCTTGCTAGAAAAAGGATGCAAAATCGAGACTGATTTGACACATTTGACATTAAGGTGAGAGATAAATTTGGAGCAGGAAGTGTAGTAGCAGATCACCTAGCTCGTCTGGAGAGGGTGAATGAATCAGGGTTAGAGATACCAATCATAGAAGATTTTCCTATTATCTTCTTATAGTTAGGAATGTGGATCCATGGTACTCTGATGTTGTTCATTATTTAGCATGTCGAGAATTATCAGAAGAATGGGGATATCTAGAAAGAAAGAGATTTTCCCACTCTTTGAAATATTTCATTCGAGATGACCCCATCTTGCTTAGGTAGTGACATGATGGAATTTTGAGGAAATGTGCTCTTGAGTGTGATTTTGAGAGCATCCTTTCTCATTGCCACTCCATGCCCACTCGGGACACTATGCCAGCTCAAGAGCATCCGCTAAAGTCTTGGAGAGTAGCTTCTATTCTCCTTCTTTATTTAAGGACACTTGCAGCTTTGCGAGGAGGTGGGATGCGTGTCAATGCACATGAAATATTTCTGGGGGCATAGAATGCCTCTCGATACCTTTCAGGAAGTTGAGGTTTTTGATCTTTAGGGTATTGATTTCATGGGGCTGTTTGTATCTTGCAATCATGATTTATATATTCTGGTTGCCATTGATTTTGTGTCAAAATGGGTGGAAGCAAGTCCAACCCACACCAATGGTGCCAGGTTGTTTGTAGAATTGTGAAGGATAACATATTTTTTTAGGTTTGGAGTGTCTAAGATGATGATAAGTGATGGTGGCTCCCATTTACAAATAGACATTTTGGAGCATTGTTAAGAATAATGGTGAATAACATGGTTAGAATATATCAATGACCAACATTGAAGATCATACAGATCGATACCATTGTCGGTACCACCTACACAAAGTCAGTGGCACCGACTCTATGTGACCAAGGTGTCTATCAACTATAAAAGGGGAGTTATGGGTGATCTCAAATCACACCCAAGAACTTGCCCTCTACTCTAACGGGTGTGCAACATGCCCAAGAAGTGATGACACCATTTTGGTGGATGAAGATCTACTTTGGGCATCTATACCGAGTGGTTTTTTTTCCTACCCTCTTTTATTCATCAAGTTTGAGAAGATGGCATCCCAATGTGCAAGCCCCTCCTCTGCCTCCATTCCACATCAGTTGATCCCAAAGCCAACACGGGTGGTATTCCATGATTAAGGACAGAATGAGTGCTATGCGGCGATACAAAAATGGGTGGTTGTGGCACACAATATGGGGAACGAGATATCCTCACCAAGATTGGGTTCACAGAGAACCTCTAGCATGTCTGCATAGGGCAGGGGATGGTAGGCAATCATCCATTATTTGGTGATTGGCCAACCTACCCCGACATTGTCCATGAGTTCCTTGCCACACTGGGGGTATGTTGCATCCCCAAACACGAGGAAGGATGGGAAGTCGACTGGGTCAAATTCAGACTCTTCAATGCCAACCTCCACCTCACTCTGAGTGACTTCAATGCCATGTATGGATGGTGTATGGTTCACCCAAAACAACTTCAAATACATCATGAAATGGAGAGAAATGAGTTCACTTCCACAATGTTTCATCATCAACTAGAAATACATCCTCCACGGTGGATATTGGACACCCCTTCTCCCTCATTCTACATTACTACTTGACAAATACCATCTTTTCTAGGTCCAATAAAAGGAAGGGGAAGGCACATAAGGGCAATTTGTATGTGCTTTGGTCCCTCCTGACCATTAGGAGAGAGCATGTCAACCTCAGTATATTCTTCCTCCTTCACATGGTGACAGTGAAAAAGCCAACCCAAAGGAGCACCTTCATTCATTTTGAGGTACCTCTTATACCACTCTCCATGCATCTCCACCCCAATTTGTGAAAGACCAATACCATCCCTATGCTATCCAAGATCAAATTCAACAATTTCAAGAAGGCTCAACTAGTTTCCAAATACCAAAGGAGGGTGTACGCCTGATGAAGTTAGGACAGACATGCCAGGGAGAGGGTTCTGCCAAATTCCATCTTTTGGTTAAAAGGTGTACGCCATATTCGCTGGCCAACTAAGAGTGAGGAAGTAGTACTTGCTGAAGAAGAAGACAAGGAGGTTGAAGATGACAAAGAAGAAGAAGGGGTGGCAAAGGATGAAAAGAAGGACATCCTCTATTCCTTTTGTGCCAAGAAAACACATGCACGACATCCCTTGCACATGTCGCTTCAATCTCATCTACACAAACATCTCCACCACCAGGTTAGACTCCTGCTCCATGGAGGGCATGTATGCGATATTGCAATCCATACAAATGAGTCAGCAATAGTAGTCAACCATCTTGACTTAGGTCTAGGAAGTTCAAGAGCAGCTTCTTCATCAACAACATGAAATCTACAAAATGAATGCCTTCTTGTGGTCAACCAAGAGAACATCCATAATATCCTACAATGTATAGAGCATTACCAACACTCACTCTTCGATCATTATTGAAGCCATGGAAACTTTTCTAGTTACAGTCAACCACGAAACATGCGTTATCATTCTCCACTGTGCACTGGGACCTTCCACCCATCATATCTTAATACCTCATCGGAAACTTTCCCTCCACCACACTACTAATCATTTGACATCCCCTGTTCCACCTCTTTGATTGATTATCAATTATGAGTACAACTAAATTCAAGATTAGGGGGTAATGGAACAAGCTTCTCTTATATCACTTTTATATATCTTAGTTTGCATTTTCTATTTTCCTTTGTTTTTGTTATGCTATTAGGATACACATATATCTTATGTAATCATGGAATTCAGTTAATCATGATCATATTTATCTAGTCAAAAGGGTAAGCTCAATGCTTCCAAATATGGATATGAATTTGTGTTGATGCTTTATCCTTTAAGCTAATTTTCTACGTCTAAGATGTGATTAACTAAGCAATTGTTTGGATTGGTCAACTTGAAGACATATCGAATGAATTGGAAACCTAAGATAACACCAAAGGCTTGATTTATGATGAGTATGTTTGAGTCCAAAACAACCATATAGTAACATAATCTTTAATGTGAATTCTAGAAATAAACTCTAAGATTACTTTGTTACACAAGTTTATAGGAGAGGAACATATCATGGTTGGAAAGACACTATCTCTTAGTCAAGTGTTCTCATCCACCTCCATTTATTTTCATTCACTAGCATAGGAATATCGAGTTTAATCCAAGTTATTTTCCTCTTGATTTCATTGCATGGCATGATAGGAAGCATATACTTAGATCATATTTTTTTGCATTAGAAAATAAAAAAATGAATGTCATATTATTGAGCATTTCTAGTTTGCATAACAATCTTTTCATATAGACTACATTCAACACTACATTTGTTGCATAAGGTGAATCCATATTCTCCATGCTTATATTTCCCCTAGTAAGAAAGAGAAAATAAAATGCAAATCCTTACTCCTTAACCAACGAAAGAAAAATAAGTAAAGAAAGGCCAAACACGAACTTTTTATCTTGCTAGAATATGGGATAGAGAAAAATTTGAAGTAGAAATTAAAATTAATAGGAGGAAAAGGATCCTTAAGTGTACTTGTCTATTCTCTCTATTCAATAAATAACAAGAAAGTGGGGATGTTCTTCAAATACACACCTTTTCTCTTAGTCATCATTACGGTGAGTCCTTTTTTTTCATGCATCATTCCACCCTTTATAGTAGGCATTAGAAAGCATGTCTTTTTTAATCTATCTTGTAAGTGCATCATATTTTATTTCATTCATATAAAAGTTGTATTACTCTTATGATTCCTATTTATAGCCACCCATATTTTCCACCCATTGCTCTGCAAGGTAGGCCACCAATATGATTATTCTGCTCATCCATGTTCTATGGGGAACACTTTCAATGTAATTTATTTTTGAAGATCATAGCAATGTAGATATGGAGATCTCATGGTACACCAAGCACATGTCCCATTGACCATGATATTAACTGCTTCATATTTATAATGTTTTCGTTGATCTTGTTGTGGATGTCTTTTGTGAGCATTACTAATCACTTTAGAGTAGTTACTTATTTAGTAATTGGCAAGGACCGGTTTGAGATAGATATGTGGAGGGAGGTTAGGAAAAGTAGATTATAGGTACTTGCCTTCTTGTTGACTCTTTTTAATAAAGCAAAGAGTAGTGTTTCTTAAGGACGAGAAACATTCAAGCATATATGATTTTGATGGGATTGATTTTATATCACTTTTCATCAACTATTTTTTAGCTCTTTAAGAACATATATTCTCATATAGATATGTTTTTACTTTATTTTCCATTTAACTGTATGAATCACTTATGCATTAATTATTACTTATCTTTATCAAAATACACGGTTTTATTATCTTTTGCTCAGGCTTATCTCATTATTCCTTTTATTTCAAGAAAATGAGTGCTTACTAATAAACTCAGTGCCATCAACATCCTAGTCATTGGTAGTGACACCTTACACCCAAGAATAGAACAAGAAGATGAGAATGATTACTACCTAGGACCAACTCAGTGCTACCTAGCAATGACTCAAAGCCACCAAGATACATACTTGGTGGTACCGACTTATGGTCCAAAGAACATCAGGGATGCAACTTAATTATATCAGTGTTACCAATAGACTATCAAGGGTACCAACTTCAACATCCAGACATCAACAAGAACCAAATCGGTGCCACCAACGTGTATTTCGATAGTACATATGTAGAGTAAGAAGGCAAAAAAGGTTTGCTGACTTGGTGCTACCGACACCCTGCCCATGGTATCGATACAAGGTGATTAATCTAGACTTGTAGTTAATTCACATCTAGTACCTGCAATTAAAATGAGGGTTAGGCTCACTTATGACCTAAGGAGGGCGGTCACATAAGGATTAAGACATAAGTTTTGCACGCCGAGCCAAATGGAGGTGTGGCAACTTGCTACACTAAATGAGATAATCAAAACCAAAAACATTGACCTGATACTAATTAACCATATTACCAAAAAGGTACATAATTAAATCAAATAAAAATTTCAAATATTTTAAAAGAAACATATACATAAAGATCCAACTTCACATATATTCATATCAGGTATCTTTATTTGAGTTCAATGGCCTCAACCACAACATGTATACAAAAGTGTTGTCCACATAATTATAATACTTGAATTGATCAAAGCATAAGACCAAAATCTCATGTCAATAGACACCATATATAAATCCCCTTACCAGAATAAAAGAGTATCCAAATGACTCTAGGACTCTATACAGACCACACCAACCTCTCAGCTTCTCTGATCTTTGAACTAAGGTTCCTCACACCATAGGTCTGACTGCACTACTGATTGCCTAAAATGGAGAGGACACCTACGAGGTGAAACCCATGTCCCAGAGATATGATTTAACCTCTAGTAACATTTATTGCTTACAAACATGTTACAAATTTAACCAATTAAGACAAATAGTATAATAGATGAGGAAACTTGTAAAGAGGCGAGATCATCTCCTTACTAAAATTTAAAGGAAGTACAAAACATTCATCTTTTTAGAAAGACAAAAGATATCGAGGGATGCATGTATAATATTCCAAGTAAATGAGCATGCACCAGATACATTACAAAATGTCAATAGCAGCAGAAATAAAATAACTAAGCCTATTACATGGATTTCATTGTTCATTACATGATTGTTCTCAAAAGAGAAAGATAAGAGAAAAGGATCTAGCTATAGCAACCTAGACATCCTTCCAGATAGCTTGAGATCTACTACTGAGATGAATTTCTTCAAACTTGTCCTTCTCCTTGCTCAGCACCAGCACCTAGGTGGTTGGGAAAGCACCCCTTAAAAGGGAGAGGAAAATAAGGTATGCGTCACAAAACTAATATGGGATATCAAGATAAGTACAAAAAATAAAAATAGGCTAGGGTTCATCATATGATGAAGATAACAAGAATATGAGGCTATATTCAAAAGAAACTTGCCATTAACCATTATATCAAAAAGGATTTGCATGTAAGATAATTATGTCTACCTAACTAAGTAGGGTTGAGGCACCTACCAGACCTTTAACCTTAGGTGAGGGGAGAATAAGACATTTCCAGTCACCTACAATATTATGGGGAGAATAAGACATTCCCCAGGGCGATTATTTACATGCCCTCTGTGGGTGGTTGTACATAAGTACCGCTACTTTAAATATAACATAAATCCACATGCTAGAGAAAGTAGTCATGGCAAGAGTAGTCATAATATTCAATAAGCATGGCAGTGGTGTATAAGACCCAAACAGGAAGAAATTATAATCTAATTTGAGGCATGAACAACATTAGGATTCAATAATGGAAGATTTAAGGTTCATTTAAGCCTCATTAGGGAAATATAGGGTTTGGATGCAATTATCCCAACATAGGGTGTAAGGAATGCACATACATAAATAGGGATTGCACATACATAGCACATATCTCTCTTACTAATATCAATTACTAACTTTCACCACTTTAATTGAGTCCAAGTTCCACTTTGTCTATTTTCGATGTATTAACATGTATTAGAGTACATAGTGCACATTCATATATAGAAACCCTATTTTTAGAGCTTTTTAGAAAAATTCGGATTTAGACTCGTAAAACATCACCAATAAACTTATTAGGTTTTCCTGATCAAGAAAACATATATTTATGTTAATTTTGGAGTTATGATGATTAAGATGTAATTTTTATGGATTTTATGCATTAAATTCGTTTTACAAAAATCACCCTTCATTAAACCATGAAATCAGACCTTGAAAATATTTTTATTAGATAGTGATTAATTTTCCAATTCTAAAACATATTTATTTGTCAAATTTGGATAAGCAGTTTAGAAGATATGAATTTTGCAATACTGACCAATAGGAAATTGCCACATCATCAAACCGATTGAGATAATTAAAGAGAGGGGGAGAGGGAGAAAACACCATTTGATCCAAGATCAGGTTTGAAGTTTCTTAGATAACCAAACTAGAGCTTCTAGAGAAGGTAAAACAGCAAGAAATCAAAACCTTAGAAGAACATGGTAAAAAGAGATGGAAATCATCGATTATCAACATAGAAGCATGGGTTTTAAGTATGTACTAAGAAATAAATGAGAAGGGTGTTAACCAAACTTGCCTCTAGGAAGGTAATAATGTTCAAACAGAAAGGATTCCGAGATTAGAAGGTCTGGTTGCTCCAAGACAAGCTCCTTTCTTGAGCAAAGATCACCTTCTCCACTTTAGAGGTGCAAACCCTAGCAAAAGAGCAAGGAGATGACATGTTTTAGGGTTTTAGGTGGAGTTTTACCATGTATGGTCATGGTTCCGACCTATAAGAAGGTGTAAGAAAGACTATCAGTATGAAAATAGAAAATTAAGGGAGGAAACTTACTAGTTTTGGTCGAAATTACCAAGGAGGAGCTTTAGAAACCCTAATAGAGCAATTTGGAAGCCCTAGGAGCCTTCTTCACCAAGGTAGGCTCCCTCTATTACCTTGGGGCAGCAACTTCGTGTCCAAATACAGAAGGAACTATTATCTAAGCTAGAGGAAAGAAAAGGAGAGCAAGAGTTTTTGAATTGTGAGTTGGGAAGGGGTATACATGGCTATATATAGAAATAGGTGAGCATGAGGAGTCTTAAGGGACTTTCCATGTGTCTTTAGCCTAGGGATTGATGGACACGCAAGAGGATATCTCATAGAGGCTTCATGCATATCAAAATTAGGTTATAATAGCCCATAGATTATTCTAGGACATCCCCACCATTTTTCAAGAAAGAAATAACCTCATTGGTTGATAGCTTTTAAGGATAAGCATCTTTATAATGAGGGTAATCCCTATAATGCCCTTGGAAAGAAATACCATCAAACGAAGGTGAAACTAGGTTATCCAATGGTTTAAAATCTAGTTAATGGTAAGGGAATATCTAAGGATTAAAATTCAATTGATAATTTGCAAAGAAAACCTTCCAATTGGGTAAATTGCATAAAAGTCTAGAATGTACCTAACATTACATAACTTGCACAAACAACATCCAAATCAAACCAAATTTGAAACTTAGACTCATTTTATGTTTTCAAATCATATCAAAAAGTTATATTAAGGTTTATAGTACTTAATTATGGTAATTAAGCTTTCACTGAGGTATTTGTTCATAAACCCTTATATTGGTACAATTAGTGAATAAATGTTCACTAAACCACTATAAATTCCACTAATTAAACATAAATGACATAAATGATAGAAATGAGAGGGAAACATGGGAAAAATGTTTACATGGAGATTACATCTAAGATTCATTATGTTACAAAACTTGAGTAGTGTATATACAATGATCAATCATAAATAAAGTTACATGTACATATAACTACTCAAGAAGACATATAAATAACATATGATGCTAATAAGATAAGAAAAGAAACAATTATCATCCAATGTGATTGTCCAAAGAAACCCTAACATGTATACTACATGACTAAATTACATATTTTATTAAGCCTTAGGTAGCTTGAGGCGTACCACTCAAACTACTAGCTGACCACTACAAAGTCATAATCAACCCCGTATAAGATCTAGGATGACAAAAATACTAAGATATCTTCCCCTATGTCAATACTAGTGACAAAGTGTAGTGGAACAATGACCCAACCTACTAAAAAAAATGTGGTCTGTCATGGGTATCTAGTCCATGACACAAAATTTGGGTATAAACTCTCAAATCTGAAGTACGACTGCAATCACTCTCTATCACATAAAATCTTAGACACGGCTTCAACCTCTATCTAAAACATTGAAATCATGAAGATAGAGAGATACCCTCCCTTCAACCACATATACTCAACACTCTATGACTATAACATACACAATTCTTGACCTATATGTTAATTCTCCATTCTTCTAGGCCCCTATCGACTATGATGTTATTCAATCTCCTTCATTCTCTTGTCTTGACCATTTTAAAATTATATGTCTCTTAGCATCCATATTTCCTTATTTTAGAATAGATTAGGCTTTGTTGTGATCTTCTAAGCCCAATTGACTCATTAGTATCCCATGGACATGAAAACATAGGATATATAACCTTAATACTTAACTATGGGAATTATTGAATAATAGTACTAGCGCATAGTTTTGACCATAATCATATATCCTAATATAACCCTAGGATCTTAGAGTGAGGATTTTTGAGGTAATGTAGGAAGACTCACCCTATTTCGATATGCGGCTAACCTAATTACTATAATTAAGTGATTTATTATATATGGCATAAATGTAACACAAACAATCTCATAATGAAAAATTAAATTCAAATTTGTGTTTCCCATATTATAATTGGGTAACTGATGAATGCATATTAATCCTAGATTTAGCTACATTTTAAGAATAGCTTCACACTCATTTTTATCATTTTATCTTACAACTAGCTTGCATTAGTTTTTTTTTAATTTATAAGATTGTGATACATTTCTTCCATTTCTAAGGCAGTCTTTGACTCCATTTCTTGGTAGAGGTGTAGGATGCAGATGTATCACTAACTGACTAGTGAGACCAGAAATTATTTATGAAAATGGACCATTTTTCGATGATATGATCCTCCATCGGTTGATGAAGTCATATGGGTTCTCTATACTCCTACTAATCGATCGATTTTCATTAGCCTGCACTTCCATTAGTTTCCGGATCCATCGGAAGATGCTCCATTGGTGCTGACCATCAACCTCATGCTACTAGCCCCAAAGGTGGGTATCATATACCAAACCATCAGATCTCATCACCTGCATCCCTCCATCAGTTTCCATCATATCGTTCACCTTCTGACAATTCCCCTTCCATGCCTTCTAATGGTTGTTCTGTAGTCAAGCACCCATGTTCATACTTAATATCATGGAATGAGAGAGCAAATGATAGGTAGTGGTGGTGAAACCCATTCTACTCTAGTTTTTGCATCACTTGATTAATCAACCCCTTAATTCAACACTTTTATAATCGAAAAACTTAGTGTAATCAACAAACCAATCTTGTGATAAATGCTAGTTCTTACTCGATTACATTGATCAGCCTTTTATTAAACAAGTTGTCCTTTGGGTTCAATCCTAACTATACTACAATAACATCCGTCACATGCAAGTGGTGATTATTGTACTTGGTCTAGGTAAACTCTAGGGATTTCACCCCTAGTGAATTTGCAAGTGCAATATCACACATGTCAAATTTTACCCACAAAAATTTGGGCTTAATCAGATGTCAAATGCACCACTAATGTCGTTGTAGAAGACAAAACCTATATCTAAGAGGGGTTGCTTTAATTTTGATTCTAGGATCATTGTTTTGGATCAAAGTCCCAGATTTATGCAATACCATGCATATCATACCTGACATGTTGCTCATGTGGGTCCGGTCGGGGTTGAGTAACTAGGTGGAAGACATCATTTCCCACATCCATCGCTCTTGTAACCAGGAGACTGGTTCATCATGGTAGTTCCTTCTTGAGTTTATCTCGTGCTACATTCACCCTCTCTTTGTGATTTCCTCACCAAAATGATTCTTCTTAGACTAATGATTCTTGTGAGGCATTCCACCCTACAGGTAGCGAGCAATATGCAAAACGTCTAATTCCTCTCCTGGATCCTCCCCCACCACAATACTCCAAGTTCACATTTCCCTTCTATCGTTGATCACCCTATGGTATATAGAATGACCCTTTTACTCATCCTTCACTGCTCCCCACCCATGATTCTATGTTAGAACCCTGGGGCTCGAACTTCTACTCCAGCGACTGGAAGGTTGACCATGCTAATTCTACCCAAAATCCAAATTGGCTAGTCGGTGAGTAACCTTAGGCATCCCTATTCCATTTAGAATTGTTATTTTGGTTCGTTTTTCTATGATTTTCCAATAAAAAAGGATTTATGTCATCTTCTTCATGGGTTATCAATGACTAGAACCATGGTACATGCTCTAGTGGGAACTCTACTAATAACACCTCGACACACCTACCCCCTTCTACGAGCTGCCAACATGCATTAGATCATCTCCATAACTTTTGCCCAACAATTTGCAGTTTTACGATATTTTCTCGACCCAAAAACCCCAACGACCTTCTCACAATACTGCTCAATTTACCATGTCTTCACTTGTCTCAAGTCCTACACAATTCTACAGATCAATAGCAACATTGGATTCCATCAATTTATTGCATGTCTCATGATCCCGGTATGTCTAGTGCTCGACCGTAGAGTGCCAACTGTATGCAAGCCTGAGACCATGGTGGAACCCAAGCAAGGGCTTGATGGGTCGGAATACCCTGTCGTAGACACCTAGATCTACTCTTGGAATGGGAAATGTGGGATCACTGATGTTGCTAGATGGACTGAAGGTCCCAAGCTTCAAGAACCTATATGAGACCATGGCACAATGCACATGGAATCAATCCCTGGGGCAAAATCCATGTATTGTCCATGGTGCATGGGCTCAATCATTGCCACCCATTAGGGGCAAAATCATCCTTTCACCTTTGCTGACCCACCTTTGACCATAGGTACATAAGCCTTGCAATAGTTCCAGCTTTACATCCTCGCTTAACAAAAACAATTTCATCCATGAGTACTATGGTCATTTGCCATTTTATTTTTCTTATTATCCAAAAAATAAATTTAATTGTAAAATTCATGACTAATATTGGTTTATCAAAATAATATAAGTAATTATATTTTTGAAATTAGAAAAATGAGAAGGATTTAGTGGGGCAGGTTTTGATTCTAGATTTCCATATTACAGTAGCGTAATTTATAAGCAATGATCTCAACAAAAATATATTAATCAAATGCACTATTATTGTGATTAGGTGAAAACTCTAAACCTATGCATATGGAGTGTTATTGAATACTTGATCATAAGGTATGTACATCCTTTATCTTATTTCAAGTGTTATTTGAATAAACCTATATTTCTTAATGAGGCATCTCTTGAACTGAAATTCCATTGAAAATCTAATTTCTTGGACATTCACATTTCTTACCTTAATTCATAATATTTTTGTGGATGTTGAACTAATCTATTTATATGGATCCTGGACCCCACCTTCTCTGAATACCTTTCTATGTGAAATTGACTAAAATGATAGTCTTGCCACTTTATTTATGCATGTTGCGTGTTTGACTAGAATATCTAGAATAGTGGTAGTTATGTACAACCACACTTATATAGATTACAAATATTCCACCCGCATCATGTGTTTCACCCTTATTTCTTTTAGGCTATGATCATAATGTGTTATGGTCATGTTTTAGGTATTTTGGTCTACATTGTTATGCATGCAAACGTTTATTAAATTGGAATAGTGGTTAACTATTATGTCAAGGCACTTTTATTCTCATGCTTGTAATCAAAATTGTTTATATACCTCATTTATCTTGTATAATTATTTTGAACTTACCTAATTGCAAATATCCCCCTTCTTTAGGGAACATCTCATTTGCACTTTTAACCCCAATATAATACCCAAAATGTTTATTATATATACATACTCATCTTTTTCTGACCTCTATGTTGTTTCCTATCTTTTGGGTGATGCTCCCTTCCACCCATGTGTACGTAGATTAGGTGCCAAGGACTGAATAAGGTTGTATATAGGACGTTGAATCAAGGATTTCTTGGAATGACTGGGTTTCCTTCTATAATTGGCCTTGCATGTTATTAGATGTGTAACTTTTTATTTTGTCATGCCACCTTTTATGGTGATGAACAATTGTTAATGAATTATCATGTAACTTTGTAATAGTTTTGTTTCCTCTCTTATTCAATATCTTGCTATGTGTTATATTTGCCATCTGGGAAATGATGAAAATTTTCCTTTGCTTCATTTTTTAGAAAAGAGTGATTTTATTTCTCAACCCAATAAATAGTAGATCCCCTCTGGGTTCGCACTCTTTACAATGACTACGAGCTCCTTTTGGATTAATCGTTTCACTATCCAACAAGTCCTGACATTGAAATACTTCTACGGACACATGACACTACATGACTATGGTGACACTTGGTTAATTAAGCCAAATAAGTATTTCTCACTAATTCAAACAAGTTATATATAAGTACGTACATGATTATTGTAAAATAAATAATGTATTACAACTTCAAAAGATATAAAATGTATGAATCCATTCCATGTTACTCAATTATTGTAAAATCAACCATCCTTGTCTTTATAGAGGGACAAACCTCAAATTAGAGCACATAAAAGGCCAAGTTTGTCCTTTAGACCAAAATAGTGATACCCCCCTACATGAATTTTGTTAAGATACAAAATTCGGCAAAGAGATTGTGAAGTCATAAAAAAAGGTAAGACCCAAAATTACATCTTAAAATTCCAAAGGATGGAAAAGTTATACTATTTCCAATAATTAGGCTATTATATGCTTAAAACCTAGCATGGATGATCTATCTTTAGTATTACAACTTCGTCCAACCATCATTACTGCACCATAATAGTAAATATAATCCTGATCACTTTTATAGGGTAATCACCATATATTAATGTTTAATCATGCGAGTAAAATCCCTTTGTATTGGGGACTTAAATATCATAAAAATGACATTTTAAAGAGCATTCACATTTCTATCCCGAATTTCATTCCTTACATGTTCAAAGGAATATTCAGAGTACGATAGAAAATGTGAAAAGATTCAAGAAAAACTTAAGCATTCATATTACTATCTCATTCATGCAAAATGGAACACACAAGACCATATTTTCACATATTACAGATTCTTAGAACAAGATTTAATTATGCATGTCATAAGTAGACAAGAAATGCACTAAAAGTTACATCATTTGACTAGAAGGTGAAAAAAACTGAGTTCCAACAAGAACCACGAAAATGACCTACCAAGATCCAAACTTTGCCATCTGATGGTCCCAAAAAGGTTCCTATTTCCAAGATCAAGGTGTATCTAGAGCAAAAAGGGAAGAAGAGAGGGTTCCTTAGCCATATACACAAGTTTCCAACTTGTATCACCATGGACTTTGGACATGGAATAGGAATAGGAGGTGAAACAACAAACAAAATAGTTTCTGATGGAGGATCTTATGTGTAGGGAGAAAGCAACGAGATCAAAAGCCTTCAAAAAGTCCAAAGAGAGCTCAACATGAAACATGCATCCACAAACAACAGCTTTGTCGGCCCCCGATGGACCCCTTTCAAACTCTCAAATGTAGACAGATGACTCATTAAAGGTTGTTAGAAGAGGATGAAGAGGGGTATTTATATATGGGGTCGTATTCGAAAGGTCTAATACCAAGTCTTTGTCAGTCATAGGGGCAGTACGGTCACCAGATAACATGTCTAGAAACTCCATCGTAGCATGCCCGATCATTGATTATTTGTCATTGGCCACACAAGTGTTCAAAAATATCGCTGCTTTATATGTCAAGAAAGCCATCGACCTATTTACTCCAATATTCCTATGAACCTAGTGGTGCATTACTTCCTCCAGAGGTACGCACACTAACCGATTGGATTCAACAAGAAGCACCCCATGAGATCGGAACACACAATTTACATTTAAAATTTATAAACCTAGACCAACACACCTATGTCTACTAAAACACTATCCCACAAGCACACGATATCGTGTCATAGTATAGGAGGGAGGTAAGTATAGGGTCGATCCACATGGAGAAAAGGGGGTACTAGAACTAGGTTTGTTTTGCTAGGTTCCTACTATAGAGACTAGGGTTAAGGGTTTGAAGTTGATTTTTATTATTAAACTAAGGTGAGCAAGAAAGCAATTAAAGGCGAGAATGAAATCAAGTTAACCCTAGGCTAGATTAAGACTAACTAAGCAAGAAAAGACTAAGCTAGGTATGAAAAAGCAATTTAAGTTAAGGCATATAATAAGAACAAGAGAGTAATTAAAGAGAAACTAGTAAGAACAAAGCAAGAACAAGGCAAGAATCTATCTAAGCAAGAAAAGAGCTAGTTAATCTAACACTAACTAAGCAAGATGGAAACTAGGGTTTTAAAGCAATTAATGAAGATGTGGGCTATTTAGGGGATGCACTTATCACTCAAGTTGGGGGAGGGGTGACATATGAACATTATGATTCCATTTAGATTATCCAAAACAAACAACAAGTTAGAGTTTAATGCATTATCCTAAGCTACTAACTGACCATGGATATGCTAGGTTGTGTATAGGGGAACTAGTCCCTAACACTCCCTACTATCCTTGTGAGGCTCATTTGGGTTAGGGATTAGGTGTAATTTAATTAGATTCTAAACGAACCTAAGTTTCTAGGTTAGATGATCTTAGGATGATTAGGGGCTGAGATTAGTAATGGGGTGGAAGTGAGATTTTAGGCCTCCCATCACCCACATTCTAACCTTGATAAAACTACATGCTAAACACACCAATTTCATCTAAACAATCTACTTATATCTCTCAACTAGGGTTATAGAATTGATTATGATGTAGGAAGATGGGTAGCTAGCTAGGGATCCAAGAATTGGACCTAGGAGCAATTCCCAAAATTCATACATATAGTCAATTTCCCTAAATTCCTAGGTGATTTGAAGCACAAACCAACAAGAAACTTATGGAGAATGAGATAGAAACTGAACATAATCATTACCAAATGTAATTAAAAAGTTTAAATATCATTTCCCCCAACATGGTATCAAAGTAACATTTTACACCCCAAACAGCTCACCCAAGGGGCCTAGCTACTCATAACAATGCAAAGTACACAAAGAGAAGAGAAAGAGGAAGAAGTAGCCATGGAGCTCGTGTAGATGAGTGAATCCTCATCTCGAGGTACTACAAGGTCGACCTCCTCCTCCTTCTTAGATGGAATGCTGTGGAATGATGGTGGGAAGTGGATGGAAGACTTGGAAATGAGGGTTTTGGTGGTGGAAATGATAAAATGGAGTGAAATAAAGGTGGAAATGGAGTGGAATGGCTAAGGGGGGAAAATGGGGAGCTAGGAGGTGGTAAGAGGTATCTAGGGGTGTCCAACCTCATGCTAAAGCCATCACCCAAGTATATATAGGTGGTGGGGAAGCATTAGGTTAAGTAGGGGGAGTATGGGAAAAGTAGTGTAGAAAATCAGGTGAAATTATGAGTAGCACGACTGTGCTAGATAGCGTGACTTTGGTGGGTAGTAGGTAGCATGGTCATGGTGTATGGGGATGCCCATGGTAGAAAAATGGAATGAACTGGGGAATTTTGGGTTTCTGGGACTGGTAGCACGGTCGTTCTGGCCAGCACGGCCGTGCTGGGAACTCCCAAAACAGCCATTCTTGATAGCACGACCGTTCTAGCCAACTGGGTCAATTTTTGAAGATTCTTCTGATTGGGGCATGTCCCAAAACGGCCATTCCATGGTATCATGGCCGTTCTAGGGTCCTTCCCCTAAATTTGAGTCTTGAACTTGGACATCCATAAAGGTTATTGCTTCAATACATTCTTTGACCACTTGGGGTAGGTTGGGAGTGGTTTTGGCCTCATTTTGGGCTCCTCCAAGCCTAGGCAAACCCTAGATTCAACCATCTTCTCTCCATTCCATCAAGTAGTGGCCAAAGTACCTATAAAACATGCAAAAACCATCCATAAGTGCATTTTACACAAATATGCATATTAGGGGAAATAACATGTAATGTAGCAGTTGTAGATGTGATGAAGTGCAATATGACACAAGATGAAGCCCTAAAATAGGGTTGAATCACCACCCCAAACTTAAAACATACTTGTCCCCAAGTATGCTCCAACTGAATCTCTCTGCAATTTTTCCACAATCAATAAATGACAAATGCAATGCAAAGGATGATTATTGTTGAATGGGATAAAAATTACTAAGTGCATGCATTCCACCTCTCTCCTCTCCTGCTTTCACAAACCAATCATGTAAAGAGCATAAAGAATATGAAATTCAAATATAGTGCATAAAACACACAAGCTATCCATATTTGTTTCATGTAGTTCCAAGTAGACTGTTTCATAATGGTGTTAATCAAGGATGACTAGGAGTGTTGTGTCACCCTCATGCTTTCAACCTTATGTTTCAAATCACACCAAATGACCCATGTGGCTGCAGAAAAGGGCAAAACGAGCTAGGTTTAATGTTTCCTAGCTCAATGGGTATGAAAATGGAAGAAAGGATTGTGCTAAGATATTTTAGTGCTATTACATAGATCACTCATCTTTTCTTTATTTACACGCTTTTAAACAGGAGCATCTTTTATTTTCTTTTTTGCTTCTTTTTCTTTTTCTTTTCCCTTGGAGTAGATAGGGCATATGGTGATGAGAGTGAAGCGGTGAGATGTAGATGTGGCCACCCCAAACTTTTAGAGGTGGCCACGGTTGATATGTGCACTTTGGAATCCTTTTATGAGGAAGAGGGGTAAGAAGATGGTGAGTGAATAGTCAGGTCAAAGAGGGGTCACTGGTGTGATTCTCAACATAAAGAATCCTGCATGAAAATTAATCCAACACTTCATCCAACAATATCACACCACATGAATGAACAACCTGAAATTGATACTTCTATCAAGTGATTTCATAGGCACTAAGCACTCATATCTTGCTTGAGTCACAATTCATTCACAAACATAAGAGAGGTGGTGCGCATGTAAAAAGTCAAGAATTGATACCATTTAGCAATAAATAGTGATAATTCACTTGCATTTGTCAAAGGTCATCATTTTTAATCCAAAAAGTAGAGATTGGGTCAAAACACACTTTTAGGCAAGAAATCTCAAATTTGGCAAAATTGGCCAAAACGGTGCCAAGTTGCCTTCAATAACATCTAAGCCTTCATTATTGAACAAAAAGTAGTAATATGCAAAAATCACCCAAAATCTACTTAATATGCAATGCACGACAAAAGAGATTTTTTTTTGAAAATTATGCAAAAATAGCAAGAAAGTAAACTAAATGACATGCAGGTATGCAAAGAAAGCACACAAAGCATGGATACACAAGTATGAGAGATGGCTTTACTGTTTGGTCATCTTGAGCAAAAATGTAGAACATGGAACATAGAGGAAAGTGGGGGAAGAGAAAGGGATTACCGCCTTACCACCCAAAACTTTTAAACCATGTTGTCCTCAACATGAAATAGAAGTATAGAATGATAGGGTAGAGGACATGGAGTCGTGGTAGACAAACACCAAGAGGGAGAGAGATCTCAAGGTGTCCAACGAGTAGGATAGAGACACCATGACCATTCTATACAGAACGACCGTTCTGGCTTGCCGACACCATAGTCGTGTTGTGTGGAACAATCACGTTGGTCACCTTCCTATAGCTTCTCTACTGATTTGCAATTTTCTTTTCAATTTTGATCTCCTACTTGGTGATATCAACCATGAATCCTCCTCCTTTCAATGCACCTGTCGTAACATGATTCACAAATAGTTAGAACCATCAAGTATAAAGTGCGCGTGTGTATGTTTTCTTAGAAAGTGTAAGAACAAAGTAAAAGTTTCAAAAATTGAAGTTTGGGTGAAAAATTCCCAAACCTAGGTGGGTTGCCTCCCACAAGCACTGAGCTTCATGCCTTCAGTTGGGCTTCTTGTTCTTTCACCATCAACTATTGTCTAAAAACAAAATGTTTACATCCCCATCATAGACAATCCTCTCAAATGCTTTCCTTGATTGATCTTTCTTCCAAGGGTCATGCAAGATTATTAAGTGTTTTTCAGTAGTTTTCTCTCCTTGGGGATCATCATCATAAATCTTAATAAGCCTTAAGACCATTAGAAATTTCATGCCATAGTTTTTCTCTCTCTTGAGGAATGGGTCTTCATAGGCATCAAAGAGAGGGGTATCAATCATGTGGGACACTTTCGAACAAGGACTTTCCGACAAGGGTTCTTCTTTAAGATCTTTGTCAAATTGCTTCCCTCTGCCGTTAAGCTTCTAAACAACCTTGTCACATCCCCTGATTGAAACCATATCCATTTGATCATGGGAAGTAGGGGGAGCATGTGAAAGTTGTGGTGGTAGAACTTGTGTTAATGGTCTCTGGAATTGAGGCGGAGGAGGGAATTGAGGTCGGAAGGTGAAGTGGTGGGAAGGTTGTGTGGTGGAGGTGGTGGGGAAGTGTAAGGCTTAGGATAGCCTTAGGGGTAGGGCGGTGGAGGAAATTGATAGGTTCGTGCATTTTGGCCTTCCATATTGTCTTCCCCGAGTGGCTTGTCACATGTACAAGGCAAAATAAAACAAAAGAGAACAAGTTAGTAAGTCAATATACACAAAGAATGCAAATAATAAAAAATAAATAATATCAATGATGAGGGCAGTAGGAAAAATCAAAGAAAAACTAACTAGCTAGGTAGAGCGCCTTTCTCCCCGACAACGGTGCCAGAAAGCTTGGTCCTTCCGCTAGTGGTGCGCACACTACCGATTGGATTCGACTAGATGCACCCGATGAGATCAAAACACATGGTGGATTTACTTTAAAAATTTATAAACCTAGACCAACACACCTAAGCCAACTAAAATACTATCCCACAAGTGCATGGGGTCGTGTTGTAGTATAGGAGGGCAGTAAGTATAGGGTCTATCCACAGGGAGAAAAGGGGGCACTAGAGCTAGGTTTGTTTTGCTAGATTCCTACTGCATAGACTATGATTAAGGGTTTGAAGTTGACTTTGATTGTTAAACTAGGGTGAGCAAGAAAGTAATTAAAGTCGAGAATGAAATCTAAGTTAACCCTAGACTATATTAATACTAATTAAGTAAGAAAAGACTAAGCTAGGTATGGAAAGGAAATTTACACAAAGGCATGCAAGAAGAACAAAAGAGCAATTAAAGAGCTAAACTAGCAAGAACAAATCAAGAACAGGGAAAGAATCTATCTAAGCAAGAAAAGAGCTAGTTAAGCTAACACTAACTAAGCAAGATGGAAAATAGGGTTTTAAAGCAGTTAATGAAGATGTGGGCTATTTAGGGGATGCACTTATCACTCAAGTTGTGGGGGGGTGGTGGTGACATATGAACATTATGATTCCATTTAGATTATCCAAACCAAACAACAAGTTAAAGTTTAATGAATTATCCTAAGCTACTAACTGACCATAGATATGTTAGGTTGTGTATAGGGGAACTAGTCCCTAACACTCCCTACTACAGTTGTGAGGATCAATTGGGTTAGGGCTTGGGTGTAATTCAATTAGAGTCTAAACAATCCTAGGTTTCTAGGTTAGATGATTTTAGGATGAATAGGGACTGAGATTAGTAATGGGGGTGGAAGTGAGGTTTTAGGCCTCCCATCACCCACATTCTAACCTTGAGAAAGCTCCATGCTAAACACACCAATTTCATCTAACTAGCTACTTAGATCTCTCAACTAGGTCTAGGAGAATTTATTATGATATAGTAAGATGGGTAGCTAGATAGGGATCCAAGAATTTAACCTAGGAGCAAATCCCAAAATTCATACATATAGTTAATTTCCCTAAATTCCTTGGTGATTTTAGGCACAAACCAATAAGAAATTTATGGATAATGATATATAAATAGAACATAATCATTAGCAAATGGAATTACAAAGTTTACATATCATTTCCCCCCGATATGGTATCAAAGTAACATTTTACACCCCAAACAGCCCACCCAAGGGGCCTAGCTACTCATAACAATGCAAAGTACAAAAAGAGAAGAGAAAGAGGAAGAAGTAGCCATGGAGCTCATCTAGATAAGTGAATCCTCCTCTCCAGTTTCTACAAGGTTGATCACCTCCTTCTTCTTGGATGGAATGGTGTGGAATGATGGTGGGAACATGATGGAAGGCTTGGAAATTAGGGTTTTGGTGGTGGAAATGGTAAAATGGAGGCGGAAATGGAGTGGAATGGCTAAGGGGGCAAAATAGGGAGCTAGGAGGTGGTAGGAGGTAGATAGGGGTGTTCAATCTCATGCTAGAGCCACCATCCAAGTATATATAGGTGGTGGGGAAGCATTAGGTTAAGTAGGGGGAGTATGGGAAAAGTAGTGCAGAAAATCGGGTGAAATTGTGAGTAGCATGACCTTGCTAGATAGCACGGACGTTGTGGGAAGTAGGTAGCATGGTCATGGTGTATGGGAATGCCCACGGTAGAAAAATGGAATGAATAGGGGAATCTTGGGTTTCTGGTAGCACGACCATTCTGGGAACTCCCAAAATGGCCATTCTTGATAGCACGACCGTTGTGGCCAACTGGGTCAATTTTTGAAGATTCCGCGGATTGGGGTTATGTCCCAGAACAACCATTCCATGGTAGCAAGGCTGTTCTGGTTCCTTCCCCTGCATTTGAGTCTTGAACTTGTCCATCCATAAAGGTTATTGCTTCAATACATTCTTTGACCACTTGGGGTAGGTTGGGAGTGGTTGGCCCTATTTTGGGCTTCTCCAAGTATGGGGAAACCCTAGATTCAACCATCTTCTCTCCATTCCATCAAGTAGTGGCCAAAGTACCTATAAAACATGCAAAAACCATCTATAAGTGCATTTTATACAAATATGCATATTAGGGGAAATAACATATAATCTAGCAGTTGTATATGTGATTGAAGTACAATATGATACAAGATGAAGCCCTAAAATAGGGCTGAATGACCACCCCAAACATAAAACATACTTGTCCCCAAGTATGCTCCAACTCAATCTCTTTGCAATTTTTCCACAATCAATAAATGACAAATGCAGTGCAAAGGATGATTATTGCTGAATGGGTTCAAAAAATGACTAAGTGCATGCATTCCACCTCTCACCTCTCCTACTTTCACAAACCAATCATGAAAAGAGCACAAAGCATATGAACTTCAAATATAGTGCATAAAACACACAAGCTATCCATATTTCTTTCATGTAGTTCCCGGTAGACCGTTTCATAATGGCGTCAATCAAGGATGATTAGGAGTGCTATGTCACCTTCATGCTTTCAACCTTATGTTTCAAATCACACCAAATGACCCACGTGGCTGCAGAAAAGAGCAAAATGAGCTAGGTTTAATGTTTCCTAGCTCAATGGGTATGAAAATGGAAGAAATGATTGTGGTACGATATTAGAGTGCTATTACATATAACACTCATCTTTTCTTTATTTAGATTCTCTTAAACAGGAGCATCATTTATTTTCTTTTTTGTTTTTTTGTCTTTGCCCTTGGAGTGGATAGGGCTTATGGTGATGAGAGTGAAGCGTGAGATGTAGATGTGGCCACCCCAAACTTTTGGAGGTGGGTGTCCACGACTGATATGTGTACTTTGGCATCCTTTCATGAGGCAGAGGGGTAAGAAAATGGTGAGTGAATAGTCGGGTCAAAGAGGGGTCACTGGCGTGATTCTCAACAGAAGGTATCCTACATGAAAATTAATCCAACACTTAATCCAACAATCTCAAACCACATGAATGAACAACCTGAAATTGATACTTCTATCAAGTGATTTCATAGGCACTAAGTGTTCATAGCTTGCTCGAGTCACAATTCAACCAAATCATTCACAAATATAAGAGTGGTGGTGTACATGTAAAAAGTCAAGAATTGATACCATTTAGCAATAAATAGTGATAATTCACTTGCATTTGTCAAAGGTCATCATTTTTAATCCAAAGAGTAGAGATTGGGTCAAAACACACTTCTAGGCAAGAAATCTCAAATTTGGGCAAAATTGGCCAAAATGGTGCCAAGTTGCCTTCAATCACATCTAAGCCTTCATTATTGAACAAAAAGCAGTAAACAAGCAAACCCTAGACAAAGTATGCAAAAATTACCAAAAATCTACATGATATGCAATGCACGATAAAAGAGATTTTTTTTAAAATTACACAAAAATAGCAAGAAAGTAAACTACATGACATGTAGGCAAGCAAAGAAAGCACACAAAGCATGGATACACAAGTACGAGAGATGGTTTTATTGTTTGGTCATCTTGAGAAAAAATGTAGAACATGGAACATAGAGGAAAGTGGGGATAGAGAAAGTGATTACTGCCCTACCACCCCAAACATTTAAACTATGTTGTCCTCAACATGAAATAGAATCTAGAATGATAGGGTAGAGGGAATGGAGTCGTGGTAGACAAATTCCAAGAGGGAGAGAGATCTCAATGTGTCCAATGAGCATGATAGAGCCACCATGACCATTCTATGCAGAACGGCCATTCTGGCTTGCCGGCACCACGGTCGTGCTGTGTGGAACGGCCGTGTTGGTCCCCTTCCTATAGCTTTTCTACTGATTTGCAATTTTCTTTTCAATTTTGATCTCCTACTTGGTGATATAAACCATGCATCCTACTCCTTCCAATGCACCTATCCTGACATGATTCACAAATAGATAGAACCATCAAGTACAAAGTGTGTGTGTATGTGTTTTCTTGGAAAGTGTAAGAACAAAGCAAAAGTATCAAAAATTGAAGTTTGGGTGAAAAATTCCCAAACCTAGGTGGGTTGCCTCCCACAAGCGCTGAGCTTCATGCCTTTAGCTAGGCTCGTTGTTCTTTCACCATCAACCATTGTCCACAAACAAAATGTTTGCATCCCCATCATAGGCAATCCTCTCAAATGCTTTTCTTGATTGATCTTCCTCCCAAGGGTCATGCACGCTTCTTAAGTGTTTTTAGTAGTTTTCTCTCCTTAGGGATCATCATCATAGAACTTAATCAGCCTTAAGACCTTTAGAAATTTCATGCCATAGTTTTGCTCTCTCTTAAGGAATGGGTTTTAATAGGCATCAAAGATAGGGGTATCAATCATGTGGTACACTTTCGACCAAGGACTTTCTGACAAGGGCTCTTCATTAAGATCTTTGTCAAATTTATTCCCTTCACTGTTGAGATTCTCAACAACCTTGCCACACCCCATGATTGAGAAACCATATCCATTTTCTCATGGGAAGTAGGGGGAGTATGTGAAAGTTGTGGTGGTGGAACTGGTTTTAATGATCTTTGGAATTGTGGTGGAGGATGGAATTGATGTCAGAAGGTGAAGTGGTGGGAAGGTTGTGGCGATGGAGGTGGTGGGGGTGTGTAAGGCTTAGGATAGCCTTAGAGATAGGGCGGTGGAGGTAATGGATAAGTTCGTGCATTTTGGCCTTCCATCTTGTCTTCCCCAAGTTGCTTGTCACATGTACAAAGAAAAACCAAACAAAAAAGAACAAGTTAGTAAGATAATATACATAAAGAATGAAAATAATAAATAATAGCAATGACGAGGGAAGTAGGAAAAGTCATACACAAAGAATGAAAAGAATAAAGAATAAATAATAGAAATGACGAGGACAGTAGGAAAAGTCAAAGCAAAACTAACTACCAAGGTCGAGCGCCTTTCTCCCCGGAAACAATGCCAGAAAGCTTGGTGCTTCCGCCAGAGGTGCACACACTAACCGATTGGATTTGACTAGATGCGCCCCACGAGATCAGAACACACCTTTGATTTACTTTCAAAGTTTATAAATCTAGACCAAAACACCTATGTCTAGTAAAACACTATCCCACAAGCACACATGGTCATGTCGTAGTATAGGAGGGCGGCAAATATAGGGTCGATCTACAGGGAGAACAAGGGGTACTAGAGCTAAGTTTGTTTTGCTAGGTTCCTACTATAGAGACTAGGGTTAGGGGTTTGAAGTTGATTTTGATTGTTAAACTAAGGTGAGAAAGAAAGCAATTAAAGGTGAAAATGAAATCTAAGTTAACCCTAGACTAGATTAAGACTAATTAAGCAAGAAAAGACTAAGCTAGGTATGAAAAGGCAATTTACACTAAGGCATGCAAGAAGAATAAGATAGCAATTAAATAGATAAACTAGCGAGACCAAAGCAAGAATAGGGAAAGATTATGTCTAAGAAAGAAAAGAGCTAGTTAAGATAACACTAACTAAGCAAGATGGAAACTAAGGTTTTAAAGTAATTAATGAAGATGTGGGCTATTTAGGGGATGCACTTATCACTCAAGTTGGGGGTGTGACATATGAACATTATGATTCCATATAGACTATCCAAACCAAACAACAAGTTAGAGTTTGATGAATTATCCTAAGCTACTAACTGGCCATGGATATGCTAGGTTGTGTATAGGGGAACTAGTCCCTAACACTCCCTACTACCCTTGTGAGGCTCAATTGGGTTAGGGTTCAGGTATAATTCAATTAGAGTCTAAATGATCCTAGGTTTCTAGGTTAGATGATCTTAGGATGATTAGGGGATGAGATTAGTAATGGGGGTGGAAGTGAGGTTTTAGGCCTCCCATCACCCACATTTTAACCTTGAGAAAGCTCCATGCTAAACACACCAATTTCATCTAAACTAGCTACTTAGATCTCTCAACTAGGGTTAGGAGAATTGATTATGATGTAGTAAGATGGGTACCTAGCTAGGGATCTAAGAATTGGACCTAGGGGAAAATCCCAAAATTCATACATATAGTCAATTTCCCTAAATTTCTAGGTGATTTCAAGCACAAACCAATGAGTAATTTATGGAGAATGAGATAGAAATAGAAAATAATAATTAGAAAATGGAATTACAAAGTTTACATATCATTTTCCCCCAACATGGTATCAAAGTAACATTTTACACCCCAAACAGCCCACCCAAGGGGCCTAGCTACTCATAACAATGCAAAGTACAAAAAGAGAAGAGAAAGAAGAAGAAGTAGCCATGGAGCTCGTGTAGATGAGTGAATCCTCCTCTCCAACTACTACAAGGTCAACCTCCTCCTTCTTCTTGTATGGAATGGTGTGGAATGATGGTGGGAAGTGGATGGAAGGCTTGGAAATGAGGGTTTTGGTGGCGAAAATGGTAAAATGAAGTGAAATGGAGGTGGAAATGGAGTGGAATGGCTAAGGGGGAGAAATGGGGAACTAGGATCTAATAGGAGGTAGCTAGGGGTGGCCAACCTCATGCTAGATCTGCCACCCAAGTATATATTAGTGGTTGGGAAGCATTAGGTTAAGTAGGTCTAGTATGGGAAAGTAGTGTAGAAAATCAGGTGAAATGTGAGTAGCACGGCCGTGTTGGATAGCATGGACGTGGTGGGAAGTAGGTAGCACAATTATGGTGTATGGGAATGCCTGTGGTAGAAAAATGGAATGAACATGGGAATTTTGGGTTTTTCGGGACCGGTAGCATGGCCGTTTTGGCCCGCATGGTCATTTTGGGAACTCCCAAAACCACCATTCTTGATAGCACAACCGTTCTAGCTAACTGGGTCAATTTTTAAAGATTCTTTTGATTGGGGCATGTCCCAGAATAGCCATTCCATGGTAGCACGGCCGTTCTGGGATCCTTCCCCTTCATTTCAGTCTTAAACTTGGCAGTTCATAAAGGTTATTGCTTCAGTACATTCTTTGACCACTTGGGGTAGGTTGGGAGTGGTTTTGGCCTCATTTTGGGCTGCTCCAAGCCTAGGGAAGCCATATATTCAACCATCTTCTCTCCATTCCATCAAGTAGTAGCCAAAGTACCTATAAAACATGCAAAAACCATCCATAAGTGCATTTTACACAAATATGCATATTAAGGGAAATAACATGTAATCTAGCAGTTGTAGATGTGATTGAAGTGCAATATGACACAAGATGAAGCCCTAAAATAGGGCTGAATGACCACCCCAAACTTAAAACATACTTGTCCCCAAGTATGCTCCAACTCAATCTCTCTGCAATTTTTCCACAATCAAGAAATAAAAAATGTAATGCAAAGGATTATTATTGCTGAATGGGATCAAAAATGACTAAGTGCATGAAGTCCACCTCTCTCCTCTCCTACTTTCACAAACCAATCATGAAAATAGCACAAAGCATATGAACTTCAAATATAATGCATAAAACGCACAAGCTATCCATATTTCTTTCATATAGTTCTGGGTAGACCGTTTCATAATGGCGTTAATCAAGGATGACTAGGAGTGTTGTATCACCTTCATGCTTTCAACCTTATGTTTCAAATCACACCAAATGACCCACGAGGCTGCGGAAAAGGAAAAAATGAGCTAGGTTTAATGTTTCCTAGCTCAATGGGTATGAAAATGGAACAAAAGGATTGCGATAAGATATTGGAGTGCTATTACATAGAGCACTCATCTTTCTTTATTTAGATGCTCTCAACCATGAGCATCTTTTATTCTCTTTTTTGTTGTTCTTTTTTTTCTTTTTCTTTGACCTTGGAGTAGATAGGACATATGGTGATGAGAGTGAAGCGGTGAGATGTAGATGTGGCCATCCCAAACTTTTGGAGGTGGCCACGACTGATATGCGCACTTTGGCATCCTTTCATGAGGTAGAGGGGTAAGAAGATGGTGAGTGAATAGTCGGGTCAAAGAGGGGTCACTGGCGTAATTCCAAACATAAGGCATCATGCATGAAAATTAATCCAACACTTCATCCAACAATATCACACCACATGATTGAACAACCTGATTGATACTTCCATCAAGTGATTTCATAGGCACTAAGCGTTCATAATTTGCTCGAGTTACAATTCAACCAAATCATTCACAAACATAAGAGAGGTGGTGCGCATGTAAAAAGTCACGAATTGATACCATTTAGCAATAAACAATGATAATTCACTTGCATTTGTCAATGGTCATCATTTTTAATCCAAGAAGTAGAGATTGGGTCAAAACACACTTTTAGGCAAGTAATCTCAAATTTGGGAAAAATTGGCCAAAGCGGTGCCAAGTTGCCTTCAATCACATCTAAGCCTTCACTATTGAACAAAAAGTAGTAAACAAGCAAACCCTAGACAAAGTATGCAAAATTACCAAAAATCCAAATTATATGCAATGCATGGAAAAAAGTTTTTTTTTTTGAAAATTACGCAAAAATAGCAATAAAGTAAACTACACAACATGCAAGTTTTCAAAGCAAGAACACAAAGCATGGATACACAAGTATGAGAGATGGTTTTACTATATGGTCATCTCGAGGAAAAATGTAGAACATGGAACATAGAGAAAACTGGGGGTAGAGAAAGGGCTTACCACCCTACCATTCTAGGTATACCGTTTCATAATGGCGTTAATAAAGGATGACTAGGAGTGATGTGTCACCTTCATGCTTTCAACCTTATGTTTCAAATCATAGCAAATGACCCACATGGCTGCAAAAAGGGAAAAATGAGCTAGGTTTTTATGTTTCCTAGCTCAATGAGTATGAAAATGGAAGAAAGGATTGTGGTAAGATATTGGAGTGCTATGACATAGGGCACTCGTCTTTTATTTATTTAGATGCTCTTAAACATGAGCATCTTTTATTTTCTTTTCTACTTTTTCTTTCTTTTCCCTTGGAGTAGATAGGGCATATGGTGATGAGAGTGAAGCGGTAAGATGTAGATGTGGCCACCCCAAACTTTTAGAGGTGGCCACGACAGATATGTGCACTTTGGCATCCTTTCATGAGGCAGAGGGGTAAGAAGATGGTGAGTGAATAGTTGGGTCACCTCTTTGAACTTATGATGAGAATAAAAAATTGCACATATCAGCCGCGGCCACCTCCAAAAGTTTGGAGTGGCCACATTGACATCTCACCGCAATCCTTGATAGTTTTTATTTTAGTTTGGATGAAATGACAGGTGAAACATGTACAAGCTAAGAAATGAGGCACATTCAATGAAAAAAATGATTGATGCAACATCTAAGGGATCATTCAAGATGATTGGACTATGAATGATGAAATAATTTGATGATTTCTTAAGATTTCTGAATTGACAGAGCCCATAACTGCCATTATGGTGTAGAACGGTCGTGCTGGAAAAGGTGGTTTTCAATAGGGAAACTACAATATTTGGTCCCTGGCAACAGTGCCAGAAAGCTTGGTGCTTCCTACAGAGGTGCACACACTAACTGATTGGATTTGACTAGATGCGCCCCACGAGATTGGAACACATGATGGATTTACTTTCAAAATTTATAAACCTAGACCAACACACCTACGTCTACTAAAACACTATCCTACAAGCACACGGGGTCGTGTCGTAGTATGGAAGGGCAGTAAGTATAGGGTCGATCCACTGGGAGAAAAGAGGGCACTAGAGCTAAGTTTGTTTTGCTAGGTTCCTACTACAAAGACTAGGGTTAAGGGTTTGAAGTTGATTTTGATTGTTAAACTAAGGTGAGCAAGAAAGTAATTAAAGGCGAGAATGAAATCTAAGTTAACCCTAGACTAGATTAAGACTAATTAAGCAAGACAAGACTAAGCTAGGTATGAAAAGGCAATTTATGCTAAGGCATGCAAGAATAACAAGAGAGCAATTAAAGAGCTAAACTATCAAGAACAAAGAAAGAACACGTGAAGAATCTATCTAAGCAAGAAAAGAACTAGTTAAGCTAACACTAACTAAGAAAGATGGAAACTAAGGTTTTAAAGAAACTAATGAAGATGTGGGTTGTTTAGGGGATGCACTTATCACTCAAGTTGAGGGGTGACATGAACATTATGATTCCATTTAGATTATCCAAACCAAAAAACAAGTTAGGGTTTAATGAATTATCCTAAGCTACTAACTGGCCATGGATATGCTAGGTTGTGTATAGGGGAACTAGTCCCTAACACTCCCTACTACCCTTGCGAGGCTCAGTTGGGTAAGGGCTTGGGTGTAATTCAATTAGAGTCTAAATGAGCCTAGGTTTCTAGGTTAGATGATCTTAGGATGATTAGGGGCTGAGATTAGTAATGGGGGTGGAAGTGAGGTTTTAGGCCTCCCATCACCCACATTCTAACCTTGAGAAAGCTCCATGCTAAACACACCAATTTTGTCTAAACTAGCTACTTAGATCTCTCAACTAGGGTTAGGATAATTTATTATGATGTAGGAATATGGGTATCTAGCTAGGGATCCAAGAATTGGGCCTAGGGGTAAATCCCAAAATTCATACATATAGTCAATTTCCCTAAATTCCTAGGTGATTTCAAGCATAAACCAACAAGCAGTTTATGGAGAATGAGATAGAAATAGAAAATAATCATTAGCAAATGGAATTAAAAAGTTTACATATCATTTCCCCAACATGGTATCAAAGTAACATTTTACACCCCAAACAGCCAACCAAAGGGGCCTAGCTACTCATAACAATGCAAAGTACAAAAAGAGAAGAGAAAGAGGAAGAAGTAGCCAGGGAGATCATGTAGACGAGTGAATCCTCCTCTCGAGCTGCTGCAAGGTCGACCTCCTCCTTCTTCTTGGATGGAATGGTGTGGAATGATGGTGGGAAGTGGATGGAAGGCTAGGAAATGAGGGTTTTGGTGGTGAAAATGGTAAAATGGAGGTGGAAATGGAGTGGAATGGCTAAGGGGGCAAAATGTGGAGATAGGAGGTGGTAGGAGGTAGATAGGGGTGGCCAACCTCATGCTAGATCTGCCACCCAAGTATATATAGGTTGTGGGGAAGCATCAGGTTAAGTAGGGGTTGTATGGGAAAAGTAGTGTAGAAAATCAGGTAAAATTGTGAGTAGCACGGTCGTACTGGATAGCACAGCCGTGGTAGGTAGTAGGTAGCACGGTCATGGTGTTTGGGAATGCTCGTGGTAGAAAAATGAAATGAATAGGGGAATTTTAGGTTTTTGGGACTGGTAGCATGGCCATTCTGGGAACCCCCAAAATGACCATTCTTGATAGCACGATCGTTCTGGCCAACTGGGTCAATTTTTGAAGATTCTTCTAATTGGGGCATGTCCCAGAATGACCATTCCATGGTAGCACGGCCATCATGGGGTCCTTCCCCTACATTTTAATCTTGAACTTGGCCATCCATTAAGGTTATTGCTTCAATACATTCTTTGACCACTTGGGGTAGGTTGGGAGTGTTTTGGCCTCATTTTGGGCTCCTACAAGCCTAGGTGAACCCTAGATTCAGCCATCTTGTCTCCATTCCATCAAGTAGTGGACATGGTACCTATAAAACATG
Organism: Alisma plantago-aquatica; assembly: GCA_963693085.1. Lineage (NCBI taxonomy): Eukaryota > Viridiplantae > Streptophyta > Magnoliopsida > Alismatales > Alismataceae > Alisma > Alisma plantago-aquatica. The sequence continues at coordinate 1,468,052,461 of OY856409.1, read as the reverse complement.
CAAAAACCATCCATGAGTGCATTTTACACAAATATTCATATGAAGGGAAATATCATGTAATATAGCAGTTGTAGATGTGATTGGAGTGCAATATGACAAAAGATGAAGCCCTAAAATAGGGCTGAATCATGAATTTTACAGGTGTGGGATCTTTCAAATTTGTAATGGGATCTAGTCTAACACACCTGCTTAGATTATTTAAACTTTATCTACAAGCACACATGATTGTGTTATAGTATATGTAAGTGGAAAGGAGAGGGTAGATCTATAGGGAGAGAGGGGACGCTAGAGCTAGGTTAGCGTGGGCTATGTTCCTAAAGCAAAGTGTAGGGTCTTTAGGGTTTTATCTTGGTTTGGTTTGATGATGTAAGCAATAAAACGAGAAATGAATACAAAATAAGCAAAGGTCTAAGTTAACCCTAAAAGAGAAATTCTAACTAATAAAGATGACAACTACTTAAGCAAGAGCAAGAGACTAAGGCTAAGTTACAATAATGGAGCAGGTTAAGCACGGGAGAAATTAATGACCTAAGTTATCACTAACTAGAAAGATTAACACTAGCAAGATCAAGAGAGCACTAACTACTCAAGAAAGTCCTAACTATCCAAGACTAAGAAATTGACTAAAAAGCAATTAAAGCAAGCAACTACACTAGCATTAGGAAGCTAAGAGAGCAAGATGGGTTTTAAGCAAGTTATGGGAAGAGTGGGCCGTATGTGAAATAGCACTAAGATATTAGCTTGGGGGACATCTCAAGCAAATCCTAACCATTCATTCTGGATTGCTAAACCAAACAAGTAGTTAAATGCAAGGAAATCACCCTAGACTATTGGTTGACCATGGATAGAATAGTGTGTGAGAAGGGGAACTACACCCTTACACCCCCTTCTAGCCTTATAGGGCTACATTGGACCAAGTCTATGTGGGATTTCAATTGGATTTGGGTAATTGAGGTTTATAGGATTGGAATGTTTAGTGTAATTGGGAGCCAAATGTAGGAATGGGGAGTAGTGGTAAGGGTATTTTAGCTCACATTACATACCACCTACCTTTTAGCAAACTCTGAGGCAATTACATTAAGCCACCCCATACTAGCTACTTAGACTCACATCTAGGAGTAGGAGAAGGGGTATATGTGTGGGAAGATGGGGTGCTACCTAGGGATCCATGTTGACCTAGAGGTTATACATTACCTATATTTTGATAATGACTTAACCATTCCATTCATATGTATCTAACATGTGCATTAAAGATTGTTTGCAGACATTAGGTACATGAAAAGGATCACATATACAAAGCCCTAGAATGGGCCAAGTGCAAGCCAAATTGACTACAAATGTGCATTTTAGGATTTCCATGTAAATCACCTTAGAACATAAATGTAATCACTTGTAATGATGAATATGCTTGTAACTTAGAAGAGAAAAATGTTTGGGACAAAATTCACCAAGTGCTAATCACTTTTATTGCAAATTAGAAAATCAATTTCAGGCACTTGGTCGGTCGAGTTTCCCACCCTGAAACTCGACCGATCATCCTGAGTCAGTTTTCTGAAGATTGCAATCGGTCGAGTTGTGCACTCATAGAACTCGACCGATTGGGTAGTAGGCCATTTCCAGTTGAAATGGTCGGTCGAGTTTCCTCAGGACAAACTCGACCGATCATTTGAACATCGGATTGCCTGCTATTTGATCGGTCGAGTTACACCCATTGATACTCGACCGAATGCACTGTACGGAATTTGCAGAAAAAGTAATATGACCGTTGGTGAATTGTTTTGGGCAAAAATATAGCCATTTTCTTGAAGGAAAAACGATCACTTTTGCTCCCAAGTGTCCCACAACATAAAGGTCCACCCTCAACTATAAATAGAACCCCTTGGACTTCATTCCAAGCTGCTCTTCCATTACAAACTTGGTTCTAGCTTAGTTGAGAGTGTTCCAAGCCCTTGAGCCCCTTTCTCTCTCTACCTTCAAGACAATTTCGTGAGAGTGAGTTAGGTTCCTGTGTAAGAGAGCTATCCTTTGTGCCATGTAAAGCTCTCCTTTCCTTCTTCCCACCTCCAAATCAAATTGAAGATTGATTGAAGCTACTTCTCCGAGTGAAAGAGGAGTTGTTGCTGTTCTTCTCCGAGTGAAGGGGAAGATGTGTTGCTAATCTTCAAGAGTGAAGATTGATCGTTGCTCCAGCTCCCTTGGTGAAGGGAAAATGTGAGCAAGCTCTCCAAGTGAAGGAGAGGTGCAAGGCAAGCTCAAGTAAGATAGGTAAATCCTGCAAGGCTGAAGACAAAGGTGAGATTGGGTAAGTCCTTTGAAGAAGGCTGAAGAATCTCGATTTGTGGGTAAGTCCTTGGATAGGTAGAAGATCTTAGCTTGAGTAATTAAGCCCTTGGTTGTGTGGTTTATGTTTCTTGTAATCTTATCGTGATATATAAGAGGACCAAGTTGCAAATCCTAGAGTCTAACCAACTCTAGGTAGTGGACTGACATCGCTCCTAAGTTTAGGACGTGGAACCACTCTAAACCACTTGTCCAAGTGCATGATATTCATTATCTCTTATCCTTGCTTTGTATGTTAGAATAGGATATCAAATTGCTGCTTGCATTAGTTTTTGCACTTCAATTAAATTGGTGGTCTAATCAATTTTGTGAAGTGTGTGTATCTCTATTCACCCCCCCTCTAGAGCCCATCGATCCAACAAGTGGTATCAGAGCAGGTCTTCTCCAAGCTACTTCAACAAGTAGGAGAAGATGGGCGATTCGGCTCTTGGGTCACTCAACCTTGAAGGAAGTTTCTCCATGAGACCCCCGGTCTTTGACGGCACAAACTTCCTATATTGGAAGAGATGAATGCAATTCTACCTCCAAGGGGTGAGCTACGAAATGTGGAAGATTGTCCATCTCAAATATGAAGATCCAAAAGGGGACATCACCACATGGAGGGAAGCTGAGATGAAGAGTGCTCAACTCAATGCCAAAGCTGTGAGCATCATCTACGCCGCCCTTACTCCATCCGAGTTCAACCGGATCTCTTCTTGGGACACGGCTCATGAGATATGGCACAAGTTGTGTGTCACCTATGAAGGGACCGAGCAAGTCAAGGAGGCCAAAGTCTACATGCTTGGTGGTCTTCTTGAGAACTTCAAGATGGGGAAAAATGAGAGAGTGGCTGATATGTATACAAGATTAAACGTCATCTTGAACAACCTTGCAGCCCTTGGGAGTGTCATGGATAGAGGTACCATCAATGCCAAAATCTTGAGATCTCTACCCAAGAGATGGGAGCCAAAGGTCACTTCAATTGAAGAAGTCTACAAGCTAAGTGAGTTGTCAACCGAGGAGCTGGTTGGTAACCTCCAAGCACATGAACCTAGGCTCGACAAGCAGGAGGAAGAGGAGAAAAGAGAAGAAAAAGAATCAAAGAAGATAAAGGACACAACCTTCAAAGCTCAAATTGAAGAAATGGTTCGACAACAACAACTTGCTATGAAGTCTCCCTGTCCTTCCTCAAGTGAAGATGAAGGTGTCAATGATCATGAAGCCAACTACTCAAAAGGGAAACACTTCAAGAGCAAGCCCTCCTCCTCGACTCCAAGGTGCTATGAGTGTGGTCAAAAAGGCCACTACAAGAGTGACTGCCCAAAGGCCAAGAAGAGCCATCATAAGAGCAGCCACAAGAAGGATGACAAATACAAGAGAGAAGCAAAGTACAAAAGAAAAGACAAGAAGGAGAGAAGGTCCAAAGATGCAGCTCATGCGGCATGGGAGGAGTCCTCTACAAGCTCCTCAAGCTCCGAAGATGGAGAATGCCATCTTGCCCTCATGGCCTCTACTAGTGAAGATGTAATTGAGGTAAGTGAGGTAAGCAAGGTAAGTGATGTTAATTTACTTGAGCTATGTAAGGAAACTCTCATTGATATGCTTAATGAATGCCAATCATCCTTTTCTAAATGTAAATCTAAAAGGAAAAGATTAGGCAAAATTGTTGATGATCTTTATGCAAAAATCGACATTCTTGATGAAAATGAAAAACTGCATCTTGATAGCATAGATTCCTTGTAAGGGCAATATCTTTACCTTGAACTTCAATACAATGGAGTAGAGGTTGAGAATGGTACATATCTTAAAAATATTGAAAATCTTAAGTTAGAAAACCAAAAGTGCCTAGATGAGCTTGATATTCTTAAAACTGAAAATGTAGAACTCAAGCTTATTGATGATGCTAGGAGAGATGAAGTCTATGCTTATCAAAGAGAGATTGTTGTTCTTAAATCTGAAAATGCTAAATTGCTTGCTCAAATCAATGATTTGTCTTCTAGACCTGTTTTGCCTAGAAATGAAGTTGCTAGCTTAACTCTAGAAAAAGATTCTCTTCTTACTAAAGCCCTCTGTCTTGAGGCCGAGCTTTTGCATGCTAGAGAAGATCTTGCTAGTCTTTCTACTACTGTTATAAATCTTAGTGATGATAATGCTAAGTTAAGATCTACTTTGCAAATGTTTCTTTCGGGAAAGAAATCCCTCAATGATGTTCTAGAGCACTCTACCAAACATGTTGGTACTAGTGGTTTAGGATATGATGGGACTGCTCCCAAAGGTAACAAAGGTAAGAAGAAGGGTAAGAAAAAGAGTGTGGAACCTCAAATTTTCCATGGAGAGTCTTCCGGCTCTAAGAACCCTATGGTTTGCATTCATTGCAAATGTGATGACCATTACTCTACCTATTGTCCTTATAAGCCCAAGGGGACCAACCTAAAGATGAAATGGGTCCCCAACCTAGCTCCGAACCCCAAAGTTTGAGTTGGGTTCTGACATCCTCTTTTCTTTTAGGTTAAAAGGAAATGGATTGTTGATAGTGGCTGCTCTAAGCATATGACTGGAGAAATCAGCCATTTCAACAAATTTGAGAAAAAGAAAGGAGGATCGGTAACCTTCGGGGACAACAAGAAGGGTAAGGTTATAGGTGAGGGTGATGTAGGCAATGAATTATGTATTAAAAATGTGTTGCTTGTTGATGGCCTACATCACAATTTAATTAGTGTTAGCCAATTATGTGACAATGGTTATCTTGTGCTATTTACTTCTTTAGAATGCTTGCTTCTAGATTCCCTCTCCTACAATGTTATATATAAGGGAACTAGAAATGGTAATCTTTATGTTATTGTTCTCGATGCTCTTAAGCCCATACTAAATAGATGCTTAGTTGTGGATAAAAACGATCTTTCTCTTTGGCATCGTCGTTTGGGTCATGTGAATTTGCATCAAATGAAGAAGTTGAACAAAACGGACTTGGTTTGAGGACTTCCTAAATTGGATTTTGATAAGGATGAGGAATGCCAACCTTGTACACAAGGGAAACAAACCAAATCCTCCTTCAAATCCAAAGGAGTCATGAGTACCAAGAGAGTTCTTGAACTTCTTCATATTGATCTATTCGGACCAATGAGAACACAAACGCTTCGTGGCTCCAAGTATTGTCTTGTTATTGTTGATGATTTTTCTAGATATACTTGGACTTTCTTTCTCGTTTCTAAAAGCGATACACTTGATGTTTTCTCGAGCTTTTGTAAACGAGTTGAAAACGAAGCTTCTTGCCATGTTGTTTCTATCCGTAGTGATCATGGGGGAGAGTTTGAAAATGACCTTTTTGAACAGTTTTGTGAAAAATCGGGTTATTCGCACAATTTCTCTTCTCCTCGCACACCTCAACAAAATGGAGTTGTTGAGAGGAAGAATGGGTCTCTACAAGAGATGGCTAGGACCATGCTTCTTGAGTTTGATACTCCTAAGAAGTTTTGGGCTGAAGCTGTTAGCACGACATGTTTTGTGCAAAACCGAGTTTTCACTCATCCGACTTTTAAGAAAACCCCTATGAACTATGGCGTGGTAGGAAGTCGTCTATTGATTTCTTTCATGTTTTCGGATGTCCTTGTTTTGTTTTAAACACTAAGGATTCTCTCGACAAGTTTGATCCGAAATCATATAAGGCTTTCTTCCTAGGCTATAGCACTACTAGCAGGGCATATAGAGTATTTAACATTGAACTATCTAAAATTGAAGAATCTATTAATGTTATATTTATTGAAACTAACCCTGTTGTTGGCAAGCATATTGGTGATGATGATGTTGCAGATGAAATAATTCCTATCTTAAAATATCTCAACATCAAAGATAAAGGCAAGCAGGTGGTAGAAGAAGAAAAAGAAGGATCCTACTCCCCGCTTTGCAAAGAATCACCCCAAGGAGCTGATCATTGGCAATCCGTTTGAGAAAGTGAGGACACGAGCTGCTCACAACAAAGAACAAGCAGATAGTGCCTTCATCTCCCAACTAGAGCCAAAGAACATCAAAGAAGCCCTTGGTGATGATGAGTGGAACCTTGCCATGCAAGAAGAGCTTGAGCAATTTGAGAAGAACCGTGTGTGGACTCTAGTGCCAATACCAAGTGATAGAAAGATCATTGGCATCAAATGGGTCTACCGCAACAAGCTAGATGAGCAAGGAAAGGTGGTAAGGAACAAAGCAAGGTTAGTAGCACAAGGTTACAACCAACAGGAAGGTATTGATTTTGATGAAACTTATGCTCATGTTGCTAGATTAGAATCTATCCGTATGCTACTTGCCTTTGCCAATCATAAAAATTTATTGCTTTATCAAATGGATGTTAAAAGTGCATTTTTGAATGGTACAATCGAGGAGGAAGTATTTTTCGCTCAACGTCCGGGCTTTGAAAATGACAAATTACCCAATCATGTTTATTTGTTACAAAAAGCTCTCTATGGACTCAAACAAGCACCTCTAGCTTGGTATGAGAAATTAAAGAAATTTTTGTTAGATAATGGGTATGTCATGGGCAAATTTGATTCTACCCTGTTTCTAAAACACACTTCTAACCATTTTCTTATTATTCAAATATATGTGGATGATATCATTTTTGGCGGGAATGATCTTGATCTTTGCAAGGAGTTTAGTTCTCTTATGCAGAGTGAATTTGAAATGAGCATGATGGGTGAGTTGACTTTCTTCCTCGGCTTTCAAATCAAGAAAACAAAGGAAGGAAACTTCATCAACCAAGGCAAATACACAACTGAACTACTCAAGCGCTTTGGGATGGAGAACATGAGGCCGATGGATACACCCATGTCAAACACTGCCAAACTTGACAAAGATGAAGAAGGTGAAAAGGTAGATGATAAGCTCTATAGAGGTATGATAGGAAGTTTACTTTATTTAACTGCCTCTAGACCTGATATTATGTTTAGTGTTGGCTTGTTCGCTCACTTTCAATCTTGCCCTAAGAAGTCGCATCTCACTGCTGTTAAGAGAATTTTGAGGAACTTAGCCAAAACTCAAAATTTTGGTCTATGGTATCCTAAATCAAGGGATTTTACTCTTACGGCATATAGTGATGCGGATTATGCAGGGTGTTTGATTGATAGAAAGTGCACAAGTGGCACTTGCTTCCTTCTAGGACCATGCTTAGTGTCTTGGTTCTCCAAGAAATAAAGCACAGTGGCATTATCAACTACCAAAGCTGAATACATCATAGCTGGGAGTTGTTGTGCACAGGTCCTATGGATGAAGCAAATGCTCCAAGACTTTAACATATTTTTTTGATGCTTCTCCTATCTTTTGTGACAATACTAGTGTAATTAATCTCTCTTATAATCATATATTGCATAGTAGAGCTAAGCATATAGAGGTTCGCCATCATTTTCTTCGTGACCACATTGCTAAGAAAGACATCTATATCACACATGTGGACACGGAAAATCAATTGGCGGACATTTTTACAAAACCTCTAGCTAGATATCACTTTAATTTTATTCGATCTAAACTACTCATTATTGATTTAAATGATATTGCTATGTGATCTAGCTAGTTGTCCATATCCTAAATGCTTGCTCATGTCATTCTTCACCTAATGTTGCCTATACATGCTTTCTTGTGCTTCATTTGACTATCAATATGCTTAGTTTTTGCTTGTTTTTGGGCTTTTATCGAATTTCATGTTTTATTGCTAAATAGTGCCCAATGATGAGCAAAATGTGCCTAGGTATGTTATTTATGCATAATAGAATGGAAAAATAAATTTAATAGGCATGTATGTGGCTAGAATCTAAGATTTAGACTGTTAGGTTGGGTTGACCTTCGGTCGAGTTTCACCCCAGAAAACTCGACCGATCAGGAGCCGAGAGTTTTTCTTCAGTAGACTGTTCGGTCGAGTTATACACCCTCAGAACTCGACCGATCGACGGGCTACGCCAACTTAAAAGTTAGGATCGGCCGACTATTTTCCCATGCAACTAGAAAATAGCCGACCGATTCCTCTTCTCTTGGCCCGTGCTCTCCACCCTATCCCTAAACCTTCCTCATTCCTAACCCTAGGGTGCCTTAGCAACTTGCTCCTGACCTCCCCGGGCATTGGTTGTGTGTTCTTGTTGGGTTTTGAGGTTCGTTTTGCTTGTGTGTGCGTTTTCTCCTCTTGATTTTGCTTTCATGGCTTTCCATAAGAGAAAACGACCCGCCCCTAGCAATGCTCCAGCTTCTTCCTCGACCCAACAGTTGATTCCTTTTGATAACACTACGTTTGTATCTCTTGAGGCGGTAAATAATTATAAGGATCTCCTTCCTCGGTCTCCTTTTCCTTTTCGCCCCTTAGTTGGTGCAACCCGTTTTCAAAACTATATCAACTCCATTGGTAAGCTTCTTGCCAAACACAACCTTTCCGCCCTAGCAATCGAAAGTGACTGCTTCAATAATCAGCTATCTAGTACAAAAGTAGTTCACGAGTTCTACGCTAATCTGCGTTAGAACTATGATTCGGTTGTTCCCCCACCAAATACCGAAGTAGTCCTAACATCGATGATCACCGGTCGTCGGTTTCAACTCTTCGAGGAGAATTTCAATCTCTATCTTGCCGGAGACGAAGAAACCACTACTTGGCACCAGGGCTATGACGAGTATTTTGATCTTTTAGACCCGGAAGGCTTTTACAAACATCATGAATTGACTTTACCGGATATTCATAGATTTTTGAAGAAGCCTGACGTGGCTTATAAGAAGCGGTATTCCCTTCCCTCCTCCTCCCTTGACCTCCAGAGGTGCATCTTAGCCCTTGTGATTAACTGCAACATCAATCTGAAGCATAATCAAACGGATATTGCGGAAAACACAGCGGTTTTGATGTATTGTTTGTTGAACAACATAGGTGTCAAGTGGGCTCGTTACATTCTACATCATATGACCCGCTTTGACAAAGGCAAGAACACCAAGGGCACCCACCCTCCCTACCCAACCTTGATCTGTGGTCTCTTCCAGTTCGCCACTGAGAAATCACTCTTTTTTTACTTCCATTACCCGGTTGCTAGAAAGGGAGTGTGCATTAGTGAAACCACTCTTCTGAAGGATGTACCTACCCCTGGTGCTTCTGGCTCTACCTCAGCCTCTGCCTCCGCCTCTGCTTCTGGTGCCTCTCCCACCTCCACCCAGGCTCCACCCCCGCAGCCCCACCCTCTCCCTAGCCGTGTGTCGTTCAGAGCATCAAATGAAACCCTTCTTGGATACATGATGCATGAACAGGTGTACAATCACCAGGTCCAGGAGCATCTCCATCAGGATTTGTGTTCGATCATGTCCACCATGAACCTGTCCTACTCCTCACCCTACCCAGTCTACCAGCCATATCCGGGTAGTGCTTATGCCTCCTATGCATATGAGCATTACTTCCCTACTCCACCACCATTTGCTGCCGAGCCTTCCGGTGATGCTCCACCTCAGTATCCTTCTGGTAGCTCCACTCCTGCTTATCTGCCGCTACCTGCTGGCCCCCTGGCCACTCTTCTCGCGTCCTTGGGGGACTCTGCTCCATCCTTTCCGCAGGCCAATGAGCTTCTAGCTCTTGGCATGTCGTGGGCAGAGCACAATGCCCGCTGGCCCGGTCGCTCCTTTGCTCCTGATGATGAGGAGATGTCCGACCAGGCTGAGGATGCCAACGAGGATGCTGATGCTGACGCTGATGATGGTGATGTTGAGGATGCTTCTGATGAGGATGGTGATGATGGTGCTGGTTCTGCTGCTGGCACAGCTGCCCCCCCCTTCGAATGGCGATGAGGACTACAATCCTGATGAGGACGCCGAGGACCCAGTTGAAATAGATAGCTTAGATGTCTAGGTGGTTGTCTTAGCTTATAGTCTAGAATGTCTATTATATATATCTTTCTAGACTCTTTTGTATAAGCAACATCCTGGCACATTAGTCTGAGCTGCACTATTTTCTTATTCACTGTTTTCTCGCTTTTATGGTTGTAGTCGCTTATGAGAACATCTTTCTGAGTTGGATTATTATTGCTATGCACTTTGCTTATTTTCTATGTATTATCTTCTGCTTGGTGCTTGATGGGCTATATTTTGATTCTGACTTGGTTTGTATGTTTCGCCTTCATGGTTGTATGATATATGCTTTTCCATTGCTTATTAGTTTTGCATATGTGTGTGGTTGAGTCTTGGAGAAGACCTAGTTTTAGCTCTTCTATACCCCCCTACCTTTTTGATAATGTCAAAAGGGTGAGAAATATCTCATGGTTTGAGACTCAATCATATTGGTTCTTGTGATAATACTATTGTTTTCTTGCCTAAGTGATCCTTTTCTTGTTAATTTGCTGATTGATCATATGACATGTAAAGGATTACATATTACATGGATATTGGTTTTGCTATGTATAGAAAACCTAACATGCAGGTGAGAGGAAGCATAGTTTGAGGGGGAGCAATTCAAATTGTTCTTATCATGAATCCCCCAAATTCACAAGACAAAAGTATAACTTTCTTATCCTTTTCAATATGTTTGAGGAATGGTTTGTCATTGTCAAAAAGGGGGAGAATGTTGACCTAGAGGTTATACATTACCTATATTTTTATAATGACTTAACCATTCCATTCATATGTATCTAACATGTGCATTAAAGATTGTTTGTAGACATTAGGTACATGAAAAGGATCACATATACAAAGCCCTAGAATGGGCCAAGTGCAAGCCAAATTGACTACAAGTGTGCATTTTAGGATTTCCATTTAATCACCTTAGAACATAAATGTAATCACTTGTAACGATGAATATTCTTGTAACTTAGAAGAGAAAAATGTTTGGGACAAAATTCACCAAGTGCTAATCACTTTTATTGCAAATTAGAAAATCAATTTCAGGCACTTGGTCGGTCGAGTTTCCCACCCTAAAACTCGACCGACCATCCTAAGTCGATTTTCTGAAGATTGTAATCGGTCGAGTTGTGCACTCACAGAACTCGACCGATTGGGTAGTAGGCCATTTCCAGTTGAAATGGTCGGTCGAGTTTTCTCAGGACAAACTCGACCGATCATTTGAACATCGGATTGCCTGCTATTTGATCCGTCGAGTTACACCCATTGATACTCGACCGAATGCACTGTACGGAATTTGCAGAAAAAGTAATATGACCGTGGGTGAATTGTTTTGGGCAAAAATATAGCCGTTTTCTTGAAGGAAAAACGATCACTTTTTCTCCCAAGTGTCCCACAACATAAAGGGCCACCCTCAACTATAAATAGAACCCCTTGGACTTCATTCCAAGCTGCTCTTCCATTGCAAACTTGGTTCTAGCTTAGTTGAGAGTGTTCCAAGCCCTTGAGCCCCTTTCTCTCTCTACCTTCAAGACAATTTCATGAGAGTGAGTTAGGTTCCTGTGTAAGAGAGCTATCCTTTGTGCCATGTAAAGCTCTCCTTTCCTTCTTCCCACCTCCAAATCAAATTGAAGATTGATTGAAGCTACTTCTTCGAGTGAAAGAGGAGTTGTTGTTGTTCTTCTCCGAGTGAAGGGGAAGATGTGTTGCTGATCTTCAAGAGTGAAGATTGATCATTGCTCCAGCTCCCTTGGTGAAGGGAAAACGTGAGCAAGCTCTCCAAGTGAAGGAGAGGTGCAAGGCAAGCTCAAGTAAGATAGGTAAATCCTGCAAGGCTGAAGACAAAGGTGAGATTGGGTAAGTCCTTTGAAGAAGGCTGAAGAATCTCAATTTGTGGGTAAGTCCTTGGATAGGTAGAAGATCTTAGCTTGAGTAATTAAGCCCTTGGTTGTGTGGTTTATGTTTCTTGTAATCTTATCGTGATATATAAGAGGACCAAGTTGCAAATCCTAGAGTCTAACCAACTCTAGGTAGTGGACTGACATCGCTCCTAAGTTTAGGACGTGGAACCACTCTAAACCACCTGTCCAAGTGCATGATATTCATTATCTCTTATCCTTGCTTTGTATGTTAGAATAGGATATCAAATTGTTGCTTGCATTAATTTTTGCACTTCAATTAAATTGGTGGTCTAATCAATTTTGTGAAGTGTGTGTAGCTCTATTCACCCCCCCTCTAGAGCCCATCGATCCAACAATCCACTAGTTGGACCTAGGAGCAAATCCCAAAATAGCCTCACATATGTTATCTTCTCCTAGACTTAGGTGGTTTCAAGCATAAACCACAAGCAGTTCATATTTTTAGGTAGAAACCATAAATAGAAACATGGTAAGTAAAACATAAGTAGAAATAAATCATCATAGAATAAAAACTTAGAGTTTTACAAGATAACTTCCTCAAACATGGTATCAAAGTATCATTTTACCCCCAAACAACCCAGCAAGGGGGCTTTGCTAGACATAAAACAAGAAAAAGAAGAGAAAGAAGTAGAGGAGTGTGGGGCCATAGAACATGATGAAGACTCCTCCTTCTTCACCTACAAGATGTTGTAGCATGGCTCCTTCATCCAAGGTGTATGGATGGCATGGAAGTATGGGGTTTTATGGTGGAAACCCTAGAAAACTAGGGTTTTGAGATAGTGGAAGGTGGAAATGGAGTAGGGGGTGGACGAAGGTAGGTGAGAGCTCTTGAATGCTAAAGGGGAGTGTAATGAATGCTAACCTCCATGCTATAGATGCCACCCTTAAATATATATAGGTGGTGGGGAAGCACTAGGTTAAGTGGGGGCAAATTGGGGAAAACAGTGCAAACAAGTAGGGTTTTGGGTGGCAACACGGTCGTTCTGGGCAGAACGGTGATAACACCCAAATTTAGACATCTATGTTAAGCATTTATTTATATTTTTGTGTCATTATAACCTTAAAATGACCAAAATAACCCTAGGTCCTTATCTTTTAGTCATTTGTAGATATAGTTTCTCAACTAGCCAATTTTGGAACCTGTAGGCACCGAACTCAAGAAGATTTCATTTCTCCATATCCTACCCCACAAACTTCATGTTTTGTGCACCAACTTAGGAAACTTTTGATATTTTAGACCCTATTTTTGATGGCCAATCCTTTATCATGATGCATCCTCTTTAATCAGAAGGTTCATCAATGCGGGCCCATTGACCACCAGTAATAGCCCCCATCCCCCCGCGTGGGGGTGGGTTTGTTCCATTAGGGCCGCAACTGTGACCAAGAAAGATGTTGCGACCACGACACTCGGCATGGCCAGGCCCAACTCAGCACGGTTGGGTTGAGGCCAAGGTGTAGCTACCACTATAAGGGTCATGACTGACACCCTATCCTCAATCGCGGCATCAGCCTTGACCGCGGTATCCGCCTCGTCCGCGGCGTCTGTCTTGATGGTGGCATCAGTTTGGATCGTGACATTTGACTTGACTGGTGATGTCTGCATCGACCGCGACCCCCCGACAGGATTGTGCCCAGCCTGGCACGGTCGAGATGAGACCAAGGTAGCGACTGAGGTGGGTGTCACGACCATCGTCCTCCTTCGCCTATAAATACTCATCCCTCACAACCTGGAGAAGGGTTCAGAGATTTTTCTGGTTCCACGTTGTGGTTCCACACATTCTTGGTTCCCAGAGCCTCGTGGGAGATTTTAGAGGTCTGAAAGGGATGAAGTGCTCATCCTACACCCATCTCTTTAGTTTGCTTCTATCCACTATCATTTTCCACCACCATTCACCCATATCCTACCTTATCCAGCCATCATCCACCTCCATACACCCACCAAGTTGCTATCTTGGGGATGAATCAAAGAGAAAGGAGGCCAAGGAGTCCGTAAGACCAAGGAGGATGACCCAAAGATGAGATCCGACCTATGAGGCTAAGGAGTGAGGTCCACCTCTCCTCTAAGGGATAATTTTCTTCTTCTTCTTCTCCTTTCTTCCACTGTTCTCTTTAGTTTCAATGCAAATGATGTTCTTTCATCTTTGTTCGGTGCCAACTATGCTTGTCCATGGCTAGTTGAGCTCCTTTTTGGCTATGTAGCCCATTTTGGGCATGTTTATGTACTTTTACCTTAAGCAAGTAGTTTTATTTCAGATCTAGTACGCTTTTTGTTCTATCTTCTCTTTCTAGTTATGATTGCTAGTTTGGTTGAGCTCTTTCTTGCTTGAACTTCTATTTCTGCTTATATCGAGAGATTCGTTGTAGAAATAGATAAAAGGAGGTAGTTTGGATTGAAATCTAAAAGGAGGACGGTTCAAGGTGATCTGTGTTGAACCATAGACCTGGGCACAACTGGGCCCAGCTCGGTATGGTTAGGCCAACTACTAGGTTCTGCTCAGATCACACATGTTCCTAGCATCTCAAAATATTCTAGACCTGAGAGGGTATCTAGAATATCCTAGGGTATTGCTTTATCATTCCTTGAGAGAGGTTTCATATCATTGATGGGTTTTACTCACATGTGCGAAAGCGAGTGGGATCCCCACAGGAACAAATACCACAGTACGTACTATGTTTAGATGTAGGTTGCTTTCTAGGGTGTTCGAGGGTTGTCTACGCCCGAGAACGGGTGCATAGACTGCCCAACTTGTGGTTACATAGATAGGAATTCCTTCTCTCTGATTAGTGGAATCCGATATACTCTATTTTCTTTTCTTTTCTTTGTTTTGTTTTATTTCATGACATTTTTCTAGACTAGTTCTACTTCCATACTTTTATCAACTATCGGTTTGGCTAAACCGACTTAAGAGCAAAATATTAAGTTTCTGTCCCCACTTCCCTGTGTTCGACCCCGTATATCTACTTTGACCCTGTAATAAAGTTGCGGGGGTCCTTGAAGGTTTCAAGTTATAAATTTAAAGTTTGATCCTTCTGAGTTTGCCTCCTTTCGGATGCACGATTTAGGTTGTATCAACTTTTGGAACCATTTCCTTGGACGTGGTTTTGCACATTTACACACCCAAATAATTTTGTTATGTCATCCTTAAGACTATACATATATGCATAGTTCTTCTTTTATCTTACACATACTTGTTTATAAATATTGAATAGCTTCCTTTTTCTTATACCTTTTTCAGCCATGGATCTTGCTTCAGCAAGACAAGTTATCTTGTCCACTTGCCCTCCCAAAATTTTTCATAGTTCCGACTGCTGGAAAATAATTGAAGGTTGTGCTCTATAGATAGTTGAGCTATACTCTCCTCCACCATCATCATATGTTGAAATTCCATCAAAGAAGATGGCTAATCAACCCTTGACTTCAGCGTTGATGAGGGATCAAGAGATGATTAGAGTAGTGCAGCTAGCCAAAGAAAGTGTTAATGCACTCACCTCCACCTTAGCACCTCATATCCAAGAAAAAGTTGATCCGCTCTAGCAGCTACTAGAAAAGTAGGATCATCATCTCCAAGTAGCCACTAAGGTCGCAGACCGCAGTAGAAGTATACTTCAAATTGTTGAACAAGGATCCGTCCAAGTGCATCAGTTTGATATAATGGGTTCCCAACAGAGGTCCATGGCATAATTGATAGATCTTGAAAGCATTGCTACTCAAGTCCAACTGCTTCATGATAAGGATGTTGAACTGGACAAGAGGCTTCTAGAGCCTATCAATTTGGTTACCACACGATTGCAAGCACCACTGCATATTGTTGAAGATTACAGTCATCAAGACCATTCCATTGGGCCTGAAGAGGAATATGCCTCACCGTTCTATTCAGATCATCAATTGGGTTCACTAGGATTTTTCTGTGAAGACCAACCCACTTGGGGAAGCCCTTCATTCTATCTAGATGATTCAACTGATCAACCAATGGAAGATACAAGCGACATGCATGAATGGTTATATGATGATGATGACTACTATCCTCACTAGGGCAGTCAAACAACCTCGCAACAGGGAGGCCAGTTTGAGAAACCTAAATCAGACATTGATCCAGACCAGGGTGATATCTCTCATATTGAGACATGTCACTTAACTTTGAGTAGTGTGCCGATCATGGTTTGGAACAATATGTTTGATGAGGGTGATAATGACATCTCTTTAAATTGGAGAAGTGAGTATTCTGATGATGACGAGCTAGAGCAGCATGAACCAACATTGTCCATTGTCCCTTTTGAAAGGGTAGTCGAAATCAAGGGAGCAGGATGGACAATCCATTGCAACATGGCTGCCGAGCATGGAGATACCGTAGACCCCGTAGATGTGAGAAGCTTGGGGTAGTAGAACCACAAATAGATTCACCTGGGGATACTTCTTGTTTAGAAGATGACTGGATGACTCAGACTATATATAAAAATCTACCTGAGCACCCAACCTCAAGTTCATGGGTGGAGAGAGGAGATAGGACTCCTCTAGAAATCTTTCAACATCTCCCCTCCATCTCATCATGTGTCGACATCCTAGGACCTTTCTATTTAGATTCATACATTAAGGGGTACCTTGAGGATGCTCTACAGAAGAATTCATTTCAATGCAGTTTAAGTAAATCCCAGCACAGAGATGACTTCACCGAGTTGCTAAATTTTATTCCTCTTCTTCAGACTTGGAAGGGATCATATCTCGAACTATTCTACTCCTACATGGTGGGCCTAATTGGTAAGACACATGTAACATGGATCCTAAAACTATGGATTTGGGATCTAAGTGTAGGAGTTGTAGGGCAGCCACCCCCTGTTACCTACACGATGTTTCTTTAATTTTAAATTTTAAATCCTTACATAATAAATTCAATTCAAGTTCTATCTTTCCTCTAACCATTTTAATTTCCTTCGCATCATCTAGATCTCTTTTTCCTTATTGCATGCATTCCTTCCTCTTAACCCTGACAACTACTTTGGGTCTATCTTTTAAAAAGAAGTTACTTGGTATATCTTGTTGATTTTGCGACGGTGTTTGATTCGGACGCTGTTTTCAACACCTTCTGCGCTCATTTTTTCTGATTAAAATCCAGATTCTCTAAGACCTGACCCCACCTGGGCTAGCCTCAGCACGGTCATGCCAGGCTGGCACAGTCGGTCTGCTCCCATGTTATTTCCCAGATCTCTCACTTGCTAGTCAACGATCAAAAGCAGATTTTTTTTTTCAAATTTTCCTCTCGGCACGACCGTGCCCAGCTGCGCACGACCGTTCCAGCTTCTACGCTACCCGACATGCCTCTTTTCACAGGTAGTCCTTGGTCAGATGGTCAAAAGTCAGTCAAACTAACAATATTGTCGGCTTGACTAACTGACGTGTCGGTTTGTCTCAAACTTTTCTACCTTTTTGACCAACTGTTACACTTTGACTGGCTTTTCACACCTTTGACCACAATTCTCTCTGTTGGACCACCTTTCTCACCACCTCGGCACGACCATGCCCAGCCCAGCATGGTCGGGCCGAGGGTGAATGTGCACACCCGTCTTATAAATATACCTGGCCCAAGCCTTTCTTTCCCACACCTTCCACTCGATTCCTCTCCTCCCCTAGTGAAGCCCTAACACTGCCTCCACATGTTTCCCATTGTTTCCTTATTTCCCCCACCTACTAGCATGTTGAGAAGCAGTCGATGTAGCCACAACGACTGTAAAAGCAAAAATCAACACCTCTTTCAACTGCAGATCGCCCCCCTTCTGTCCATGACGACCACATGGCTGCTGCTCTGGCACTGCCCCGAGCGCCCCCATCCTCTTCCACACTGTCGTAGACGGCTTCACCGAGGATGCTTTCTCCTCCTCACTCACACGACCGTGCCACCACCCGCAAGACTGTGCTCAGTGTTGGTAGGAACTAGCATGCATCCACATCACCTGCAACCCCGCTGCCCTATGCCCACCTTCCGCCACAACAACCAAGCTGCAACTGCATTGCCACTCAACTACATCAGCCTTCACAACAAAAAGACTGAGCTAGGGTAGGCACGACCGTGCCAAGAGTCAGAAGAAAAAGGATAGCAGACCCCACAGCAACATTGACTTTCTCCGCCCAGCCGTGCCAAGAACCAACACAGTCGTCCCAGGAGTCTAACAATAGCTATAGACAGCAAGATCAACAATAGGAGCCCACCTACTCGACTGTGCCCACCTCAGCACGGTCATGCCCATCCAGATCAGAGCAAGATCAGCACCAGTAATCAACACAATGGATGCAATGTGAAATAGATTCAAGAAGCTCAAGAAGACAATTTCACAAAAGAAAGGGGAAGGAGGCTCCTCGTCACTGGCAGAGCACGAGAGCTAATATCCGCCTCGCTCCACGCAAACCACAAACTTGGTGTACAAAGATGAGACAATGCACTCAACTTCAACAGGGTTTGGGTCATACGAGACCGATTCAGACTACCACCATGTGTCCACCACTCCGATGGACACTTACAGTGGTGATTTGTTGGAGGGAGTCTCAAGTGAGAGATGGTCTAGAGAATGTTGCGATGTTGAACTCCATACTTTGACAGGCCATCAAGAGGGCCCGTCAGTAGCAGTGACACACATAGCTTCATCTATAGGGGATCAACACCGCGAGTTAGTAGAATAGTCGACGTCTTTACGCTGGTCAACCTCATCATGTGATTCAGTCCAGGGGAGCAGATGCCACCCTACTCCTAAAGGTGTTAACCAAAACTCCCTCCCCTCTACCCTATTCAGAAATATGAATCAAAAGTAATAGTTTGATGCCTTAATTAAAGACAAGCGTAGATGGTAGGCCACAATATGTTGACCCCACCACACTCATCAAGATAGGGATGCAAGCACGATGAATATCTTGATTAGTCATCCTAGACATCCTTGCTTACACGTAGTACGATGCTTATAATAGACTCACCTGCGAGTTCTATGCTACGCTCAAGACCCCAAAGGACCACCAACACACGTTCATGTATTTTCTCCTATTGAACCAGAGCCACCATGTCATTGAGGATCACCTCAATAGCTAGTTATCACATTCTGCTGAGGACTACATCAAAATGTCCAGGGGCCAGTTGGAGATAGGGGACAACGATTTTGACCCTCCTCAGGCATGCAAGATGCTTATGAGGGAGGATAGATATGTTTATCGAACTGCCAAAGCTTCGCACATCCACAACCTGACATTTTATTATATACATCGGGTGATCATGAATTTTATCCTGGAGAAGCAGGACAGTCAAGGGGCGCTCAGTTCAGCGGACCTCTACATTTTGTGGTGTGCAGCAATAAGAAGAAAAGTGAATGTGGGGAACTTCATCATCTTCCACTTTCACCACTCTTTTAAGAAGCAAGTCCAGTTCGTGCCAACGACAAGCATTATCAATTTCATGGCATGCCATCTGGGGATTAGAGATGGACATTTGGCACTTATGCATGAAAAGGATAAGTGGTCCAAATTGGACTTGGATCACTTGATTCACTCAGGGGTGATCAAACAGTGCAACACATGATATCTTTATATGTTTGGTCACAACAGGCATAGAGTACTACTACCAGCAAATGCAGAGTTCGCACGTCATACAATAGTCGTGGACGTCTCTCTATTGGATGCTCAGGGTAATGCTCGTCAGGCAAGCGAGACTGCAGGAGCATCTTCTTCAGCTTCACCAGTGCCAGAGACTCAGGAGGCAAAATAGTAGATAGGGGCAACCTTCCATGACATCCCATATTAGGGAGGTACCTACATAGAGATGCCTTCACCCGATTACCAACAGTCTCCTCAGCAGGAGCAATATGCCCCAAATCTCAACTTGGGGCACCTTTATGAGTTTATGACTGATTTCAGGGCTGACTCCAACATACGGTTTGATGTGCTGGAGTAGGATGTGCAGTACCTCAGACAGAGTTTCGACAAAGTCTTCCCTTCACCACCTCCTCTGACTTTTCAATAGCCATTCCAGCAGCCCTTCCAGCCGACCCAGGACTTCAAAAGTCATTCCAATTTTAGTAGGGAATGCACAAGGACTATGAGAACCCACTAGGCGGCATCGACGATCTGAACCAGTATATAAAAAGTAACTACCAGTAGCAACTATTTCCACACCATTTAGAGCTTGATATTTTCTCGAGAATGAGCAAACTTTTTAATCTTGGGGTGGTGGTAGGGTGTACCACCCTCTATCTTCTGCCTTTCCCTTTTATTTCTTTCCTTACATGCATGCATGCTTATCTTCTATGTTCCTTGCATTTAGCATAAATTTTCAACTTTGTAAGACTTTGTTTCGTAATTTGTATCTTTGCAATTAAGGTTGTGCAATGAAAATCTTATATCTAAATGCTTATCTTTATGCCTAAATGCACAACTTTCATCTTAAACTTCTTGATCTTTTGCTTGACTTGCTCATTGACTCTTTCTTTAAGTTTGGTAATAATTATAAGGTTATGTGCCTTTTTGATAGCTTAAAATATTATTCCCTCGATCTATGTTGTGAATGACAAATCCGAGGTATATGACTATTGGAAAAGAGCTAGAGCATGATCAAAGACTCCTAGCTGTGAGTACACAAACTTGCCCCTATTCTAAGTATCCTTGAATCACAATTGCTACTTTTCATACAGGTATTAAGCGGATAATGATGAGTTTTGAGCTATAATTAGGTTGAAGTGTTTTTCTTGACGAACTATGCACCCTCTCCCCCTAGATTGAGTCAAAAAGATGAAAAATAAAAAAATTGCGAGTCTTGGCTGCCCACAAAATCCCAAAAATATAAAAATAGTTCCACCCAAAAACCTACAAAATAGAATGCAGAGAATAAAAGCCTGAGTGTGAACAAATGAGCATTATTTTCTCTTTCAGGAGAGTTGAGGACGGTGCCCAGTCAATGTATAACTGCGCTCATGAACATGGGTATGTCGTTCCTGGTAGTGCCAACCCGAAGGCTCATTAGAGAGTCACTAGGAACCCCTAGGAGACCTATGAGATCATCCCAGTAGTAGGGTTGGTTCGAGTGTAGTATGAGGAGTTCGTCTCACTACTCTGGGCCAACTGGCTCAGACTACATGGACTGTTGCTTGTTACATGGACCAACCTGATGCAAATCGGGATTTTCAGAAGTCATTAGAGTCTTCTTCTTTTTGTTTCTTCTTAGGACCTGAATAAGTGGGAGGTGTATTGTTCTCAATTGGTTTACATGATTACATGATGGTGGCTCATTGCTCATCACCTGCATGATCACCTATATGATAATGATTTTATGTTGTATAATTATGATTCAAACCCTCATGTGTATTGACAAGTTGCAGTGAATTCGCTTAATCTTTCCTAGATACTCTTTGAACATACTTTAGCAGGATTATGCTCAATTGGTGGGGGTTTGTTCTGAAATGACATGGGTCAGGAGAATTAAATTTTTAAACTATTTTTCTTAACTTTAGTATTTATCACCATGCTTAATTTGGATAGGAGTTTGATTACGTCCTGCTTCACCACCTCTATCATGATTAGATTTAGTCTTCTTTGAGGTTGAACTAATGGCTTAACTCCTTCATCTAGGCATATTTTGTGTTTGCATGTGGTAGGAGAAATCACCTTGATGTATGGCATTGAACACCTAAAAATATTCTCTTCTTGGTATTATGTCCTTCATAAATTTACCATATGAGCGAATTTCTCAAGAGCCTCTACTAAAGAAATATTCACATGAATCTTGCAAAAAATATTAAGAAATTTTTTAAATTTCTGATCTTCCTTAGTCATCTTAAGGTTGTCTTAGAAAGGCACATCTTCCTAAGGTGTTGTGGAACATAGCCCATCTTAAGTAATTTTTCTACCCCTAAGTTGTACTCAATAGAATCTTTGCCTACCACTTGCTCAAGTAATTTTTCTAAAACTATCTTCTCCCCTTCAACTGCTATAGCTGGAGTGACTTTAGTTAGTTCAATCTATATTTTGTTATGTATTATTTCCTTTTCATTCTCTATCATCTTCCTATTGTGCAATGTCACTATTTTTGCCTATTGATTATTTGGTGGTATGTCTAGATTCCCTAAAAACCCATGTCGAGATAGGTTCTTCAACTGTGCAAAGTATGCTACCATCTAGATTTCTAGACTTATAATTTGAACCCTTTGGTTCTATTTCTTCCTCTTGGGTTGACAAAAGTACAAATCTATTTTGGTTATAAATTTTCCAACAATGTCTTCCAACTTATATATCTTGTATGACACTGTTCATGCTAATTTTATCGTGAACTATTCTGCTAGTGCAGTTGCGATTGATGTAGTTGTAATGCATAATTCTTGACTATGTATAAACCATAAAATCATATGCATAAGAATCAACATACAAAAATACAAAATTTCCAAGACAAACATCACACATCTAGCATATAGTAGCATGCAAAATAGAAATATTAATTGAATTAAAAGTTAAAGTCCATTATTATGAACTACAAGTCTGAGAGTCATATTTCCCTATTTGAACAAAAAGAAAAAAGAAAAAAGAGAATGATACAATCCTAATTTGGAAGCATCACCTAAGATACGTCTCACATGTGATATATATCCTTCTTTCTTGAATATGAAATTCGTCCACAATGATCCCTCGAGCTACTTCTCACTATCTGTGGATGTTGCATCCCAAGCCATGTAAAATTAAAAGAATTCTAGATTAGAGTAAGTGGTGCTGAATTCTATAACATACAATAAATGACTAAGTTACAAAATTTTAACATCAAAAATTGTAGTGAACATCTTGTATCTTTTTGTGGACACTATTCTGCAATAAGTCCTATTATGTGGTGCAATGCATTGTCTATGTCATGGTGTGCTTTCTGTTGATACACCACACCTTCTATGGAACTACATGTCTACTCTGGAACTAAGTTCCTTCTATTCTATGTACTACATGACTTTTGTTGACAAACACTTTATAAACTGTTGACAAACACTTTATATTAAGAATTGAAATTTGATAATTCTATTAAAAAAAACTAAATTCATAGGGTCTATATCATGTGAGAGGATTACTACATTGCTCAAGATAAAATACCATTTTATATGTATTTGGAAATCTAAATGAAACTAGATATTGCATAAATGGAACATTAAAAATATAATTTATCTAGTCCATTTGTTTAAATGTAATAGAAGGGACTAGAATTCAAAGGTATGAACCACTTAGCTATGGTACACTGAGTCTTATCTAAAAATACTTATTCAATTCTTGCTTCCAAACTTATCCTAAAAAACCAAAGCGTCTATCAGTTTTCATGTATGTTCTTCTGGCAAAGACTTCTAGGGATATCAACCTTCTCAATTAGGATATCTAGGAGCATGTATTGGACTATTCTAGGATCATACCCATGATCTATTGTTCTACTAATTACTAGGGTGCATTATCTTACAGTATGTATTGGATGAGTTATATGGGTTAGAGGTAGGGTTTCGTTCACATTCACTTTCCTTATCTTACTTCATTAACCCTATGTTTTTAACTTTGACATAGGGTTTATTCATACTAGTCCTTATATGTAGCCCTAATGATAGTAGGATTCATGTTTTAATTCTCTACAAGAATGGAAGGGTCCACATCCGTTTCTAATCCAAATCTTGTTGAAAAATCGAGTATGATTCAAATAGGGAAAACTATTTCGAGAGGAATAGAGGTCAACCAAAGAATCCAGATAGCTCGGATCGATTGACTTAGCTAGAATCCACACACAATGGTCACAGTTAAGTCCAATCCAATAGAAAATTGAGGATATAGAAAAAATCATTTTCTTGTCATTATATCATGAAAACTATTGGCTAATCAAACAAACTCCAATAATAAAAAATTTCTATATCACTTTCTTTATTTTTCATGTTGAATTTCTAGTATGGAGTGTGCATAAGTGTGACCATACATGTTACTATAGTTAAAACAAAGTCAATCTCTTATATTATGTAATTAATCATCTAAACATAAGTAGGTCTTTAAATTTTATCTTATTTACACATTATCTCTTAACACAATTCTTGTGGTGCACGGTAATATAAATAAAATGGCCTCTTGCCTATTTAATGATCATGAATTTTATGTACACAAAAACTATAATACAATACTAAAAAATGAGAATGTTACATGATAGTTCCTGTTGAAAATTATTTTAATCCTTTCAAGAGAATTAGGGTTGCTCCTCCATGAGTAATTGTTCCTCTTATTATTAGACGGTTTCATATGCATGCACTCTTCTTCCACTCCTCTAGATAAGGGGGTATCATCTTATCTAGTGGCTTTGTCTACTAGGCCATCTGTGTTCTGATTTCCATGCTCTCACATCACACTATGGTGTTCTTAGTTGATGTTGGATGTTCATGTTCAACACACCAAGATGTATTCCTAGCCATGTTCTTCAAAAGTTTGTGTCACTTGGATGCCTTGTTATCATGAAAGACCTTCACCTGCACTATTTAAGGTAGTTTTCTCTCCTTTATGCCAACCATAGTAAAAGGTCTTATCTTGACCATAAAAATCAATCCCATGATGCGTCACCTTCCTCAACATATTTTGGTACCTCTCCCAATCATCTAAATATGATTTATCTCGTGTTCCCTAAACCCATGATTTTTTTCCCACCAAGTCATTGGTCTTTTGAAGGGGGAGGTGCATCTTAAAGAAAGCATCAATCATTTATTCACATGAGCCAGTGGATTTTGAAGGTAGCCTAAGAAACCACATCTTCACCTTATCCATCAAGAGTGTGGATACAATTTCAAATAAACAACTATGGCTAGAACACGATCTATCTTTAGCATATTATAGCTCTCAATAAAGCAATTAATATGTTGCATAAATTTTTTTGTGCATAAATTTTTTTGTGATGTGCCTATAGAATGCATGTGACTTGATTAGAGAAACAAGCCATGGATCAATTTTATAGTTTCTCACATTATTTGCCTATCTTTTGATAGGACCCAACTTATCTGTAATAGATGATGCTTTTATTTTCTCTCATATGAATTGCTCATCATTTGATATTGCTACATCCTCATAGTCTTCTCCTAATTAGAAATATCTTCATCATTTTCACATGTTCTTATGGAGTGTGCACTTGCTCTTCCTCTTCCACTAGTGTGACCTCTATTTTTTGGCAGTTTACTAGTAATTATCCCTAAAGATGAAGCACTACACTTCTCAAACTTTTTCTAAGGGATTTACAAGTCCTGAGGATGACAAACTGCAATCTCCATAGTCAGCAGTCTTAGTTTGGACCATAAAATAGTATCTAAGAAGTTGAAACGTAGTGTGAGAACATTTAATACTAGTTAAAATAATAAAAAAATTGCAATTGATTTTGATTAAAAAAAATAAGTAGCCTACAGTAGGCGATTTTAGCACTTGTAGTGCTAGCACTGCCAATTCCCCGAGAACAGAGGTAAAAATTTGACACCACTTAAGTGAGTGTGCTAAATAGAAATGTACATGTCAGAATACTAAAGTGAGTCAAAGCATCCCAAATGTTGAACTCAGCGAATTGGGTAAACTAGAAACTTCTACTTACTAAAACAGACCAACTATCACTAAGGAAAGAGTTGTTTGAGTGACTAAACTAATATCTACAATTAATAAGAAGATAATTTAAATGATTTAAGACTAGAATAATGGAATATTTAGGATACCAATTTTAGCATAGTGTGATCAATGCATGCATTCTCTCCAATAAATAAGACTGATGTTGCTTCTTTGGATTAGGTGTTTGTAGGATGCACTACCTGCTCTTACAGTGTAGTATACCATTTAACCTAAAAATGAACCTTCTCTCATGGTGTTAGTATAGTATCACATACCCAAATATGGATACTTAGCTCAACCTTCACAATCCTAAGTCCCATTTTAATTATGTTACATTAAATGCAATTCCTTTGAATTAGATTAATTAAGAGTTTTTCGAGCCAATTAGCATGATGTAATTATATATATTCTTGATATAAATATTATAACTAAATAGATTTAATAGTAATGTTTGAGTCACAAATACATCAATTTATAGTGTTCAAATCCAATTTTATATTGTGACGTAATTCTAGAGGCATAATATGAAAGAAATCAAACTAATAGGACATGTTGTGTCATATATAGTTGACTAATAGAGATGCATAAATGACCTAAGAGGAGACTTAACAAACAATTAAAGAAATAAAATTCTATCCACGATGGGACACTCCAGTCGTTAGATCCTTGGTTTGTTACCAAAAGACCTTAGGTTCAAGTCCCATCAACAACATGAATAGAATCACCATATAAAAAAAATTAAAATAAGAAACATATGTACATATCATAAAAGTGAAAGTAAAGTTAGAACATAAATCCTCACATCCACAACTTAGAAAACTTCACAAATTTTAGGTCAATCAGACCTGATTTGACCATTCATTCGATTGATTCAATATACTACTTTTAGTACACACTATTGCATTGAATAATTACATTTACTGCCAATGAATTTGCTTTGATCCTAAATTAATAATCTACAATCGTTCTAAGACTAATTGTTGAAAGGAATTCAATGAATATAATATAATGAGTCAAATTGAATAAGAAATTTTACATTTATTAATACTTAAACTACAATTAATGAAATAAAATATCAAATGTTTTCTAAAGGTAAAATTAACATAAAATTAGGTTCCCCATACATTATTTAGCATATTGGTCAAATTTCAAGTCAATTTGGAATTATTTACCCCCTCATTTAATTAATTGAATTCAAAAAAATTAATACATGTTAATACATTTAGTATCTCAATTAAAAACCACTTTTGGTTTTATTTCCTTATCACGTGGGTGTGTACTTCTCATCCGTCTTCTCCTTGTAATGCCTATGCAATATGTTTCTAGCAAGCTATTCTTTCCACCCACTTCTCTTTCTTTGCTCCTCCCCCTCCGCCTCTTCATACCAGTTTCCCTCTCCTATATCTCCCCCTCATCTTTATTTCCCCACCCTCCAAGAACCCTATAAGCCATCATGTCCATCTCTCCACAACCAACCTTATCACGATATATGCCATTGGTGGTGGTCACTGATAGCACCAACGGTGTAGCCATGAGCAAACCCTGCCACCTTCATGACACCCTTCCATAGGCCAAATATCCTCTTTACATGTTAACTACCTATAACCATGCAACCAACATCATGGCTATAAGAAGATTCTACCTGCAACTACATATGTCGATAGAGATACTATGTCCATGAGATTGACAATATCTACGTACACGACACCTTAGAAACCTACTTTTCTCTATGGCCACCTTCTCCGCCTAGTGATGATCACTTGGACTCTTTGATCTCACCCCCAAAACCCCACTTATTCTGTTAACTCCTTGAATATCTTTGATGGTCCAAAACCAAAAAATGAGCATCAGTAATCTCAGATTGTCAAGAAACACCAAGGCAAGCAATCTAAAACTCTACAACTGAAGTGTAGATGCTTCCTCCACACATGGTCATCATCTACATGTGTACTTAGCATTCTTTAGTCTTGCATCCTAACCAAATGTTCCCTTCACCTTATATGCATCTACCCATGCCTAGATCTTCTAATGACAATCCCTTCACACATTCTACCTGAAGATGTGCATTGCCATCTTTGAGGTCTCACTAACATTGTACCTTTAGAAATGACGACCTTGTACTATCCACTCCAGTGTCATCAACCTCACCACTACTAGTTTAATGTAACTAAACCTGAGTTCCATCTCTTTAGTTCCTCCATGATTGAATCCTAGCATCTGAAGCAAAAACAATCTGAGGATCTTCGTTGGCAAAAAGTCGATCGTTAGTCTAGAGAAGAAGTTGATGCTGATGCACATAAATGATCTAGGACAATATCACCAATGACTAGTCCACTTAAGCGGCCAATAGATAAGATGAATTCCTCTGAGATTCAATATCTTAGTCATCCTTGTCCTAGTTTTCCAAATCTACTAATATATATGATCAAGGTGACTCAAAGATAACTAAAATGTTAATGATACAATTCCTAATTAGATTGGTGATTAGATCAATAGCACCCAGAATCTACTCGAGGATCAATATATTAATCATGTAACATATACTTTCAAGTAATTATTTAATGAGGATGATGAATGAAATAGAAAATATGTATCAAGGTGATTATAAGTCATTAACTTGTCCAAATGAATTATTTAGAAAAGTTATAATGTAAACAAATAATATTTCACTACTACAGAAAATGCTTTCTACAACAGGTAAAACATAACAGTTCTGCCGGTTGTGTTGTAGTTAGCATATTTATTACAACAAGTCTATTTTATGTTGTTTATTGTATATATTATACAACACAAGTTATATACAACATGCCAATCTCATTGTAGTATAACTGATACCATAACAAGTGCTAAACTATTGTAATAGACTATAGTATTACAACATACTCAAACCCGTTGTGATCATAATTACACAACATGCTCTAAAACTTTGTAACAACAACAACTTATGTTAAACCATTGTAATATACAATAATTACAGAACATACTCTTTCCATTGTAATATACCATAATCACATAACAA